>VXAL01016216.1:86260-260399 GCA_013399475.1 Chauna torquata | reverse complement strand
CCCCCGCCAGGTGTGCGCGCGCCCGCCCTTCTACGGCGCCTGCGCGGGCGGCGCGCGGCGCGGCCGTTGGCCCCTCGTCTCCTCAGCGCGGGCTTCGGCCCCCCCCCGCCCTTCCCCGCCGGTGCTGAGGGGAGAGGTGGCGGGGCGGAGGCGCAGCCCCCCGCTGGGGGAGCGGCTGGAACTTCCCCCCCCCGCCCCGAATCTCGCTCCTCTCGTCAGAACAACCTGCGGGAACTTGCTTTCGTTGCGGGGGGGAAGTGCTGCTCGGTGTTGACTTTCGTAACGAGCGTGTTTCCCAACAAATCAAAGGGTAAATAAATGCGGAGAGTGAACTTTGTAAAGGCGAATGATATACATTTTCGCCCTCCTGGGGGCAATTAGTTTTATACAGCATTTGCCATTCAAATCAAAATCGTTTGAATGCTGCATCATTACCAGCCGGTTTTATTCCGACTGTTGCATCGCGTATCCTTACAAAGGACACAATGAGAGCTATAAATACGCATTCCTCCTCCATTAATCATCTGAAGCGTACCCTTAAATATTTTCCATTGCAGCCTGCTGCCCACTAAATGATGTTTTTACAGTGTACGCTATCCTTGTGCCTCATTTTATTGACTAATTGAATCGTCTCGTTCGGTGCATAATTACATAGCGCCGAGGCTCAAGAAGTGGTGTGGAAACCCTGCGATAACCATGCCCCTGGGGCACTGCAACAGCGAATCACAGCTAGTCGGGTACACCCCCCCCAAAACTGCATCTCTGTCACCAAACAAAAAACTTGTTTAAAATCGTTTGTTCCAGAAAGAAACACGTTTTTAACACTCATCCTACTACTCCTGCTAAGGAGCTGAGGACCGACTAGAGGAAAGTTTGTCGTTTGCCTTGATTAACATTTGGCGAGGGTGTCCCGTCCCTCCCCACGCAGGCACCAGTGATGCTCCAGTGAAATTAGCCCTGAGGCAGCGGGATTTGCAGATTTGTGTATCTGGAGGCTGTTCTGCAAGTCAGAGGTCTGACACGTTTCGCACCAAAACGCAGGCGTGCATCTTACTGCGCCCACAGATGCAGAGATGTTCACAGTTACTTGACCATTGGCATGACTGCAAAGCGTCAGCTAATACCAAAGTGTTTTTCTTCGTGAAACCTGCTTCATTATTTTATAATTTTGTCCAGTGTTTCTGTCAAGAAATAGGAGGTTTGTCCTCCACTGAAAATATCCTGGAGCATTCTCACAGTGGTGAATAATTACCTCCTTGGAAGGATGTTTGGTTTTCTCCACGTCGCGCCTGCCGCGTTGCGCTGCAGGCTGATATGCCAGGAGGATTACCAGCAATGAACTGTGATGGTTTATACTGAAAAAGGAAGCCCTGATTAAAAGGTGGCACTGGGAGTGTAACTATTATCGAAGCTGGTCAGCAATTCCTGTCATAAAATCTCGTCTTCGGTCACCTTTAGTAGTGCCAGACTGACTATTGTGATGAAATTAAAGCACCTGAAACTCATACCTCAGGTTAAACTTCAAAAATGTCTTCTGTCATTCCTCCTATCAGGCCAGAGGAAAATGTTCTTCCTTGAAAAGCATCTTTGGGCCTGAGAACGAGAATGGTCACCTTGTCAGAGATGTTTCTTCAAAAACCTCTTTGTAAAAACCAACCGAAAATGCCATTTGCGCTCTGCGGGGGTTTACCGGAGCTTGGCAGTGCCATTCTCCAGCGGTTTCATGCTCACTGAGCAGGTCGCAGCCCAAGGCTGTGGGAGCAGAGCTGGACCTGCAGTTCCAGTTCCCGGCTGCTCTGGACCTTGCCAAGTCTGAACGTACCCAGGGTGAGCGGGGAACCCGTCCTTCCAGTCCTCTCGCTGCTTCTCGGGCAACGTGAGGAGGAAGGTCCTCACGCGGTGGGGACAAGAACTGGGTCGGAGAAGTCAGCAGGCGCAAAGGGTCTGGAGAAAGACAGGTTCTCCAGGTGATGAAAGGGAACTGGGACTTGGAAGGGAAAACTGGGTCTGCCTGGAGGGAGGGATAAAGCAAAGCTCAGGAGCAAGCGTCTGGAAGCCAGCCTGCTGGGAGAAGACTTGAAAACAGACTGGGAATGGGAGAAAAATGGGAATGGGAGTGAAGACCATCTGGAAAACTGTCACGTCTACTGGCAGCAAGCGTCTGAAAGGCGCTGAGAATGTACCGCATCCTGTTGCAGTGCTGGACCGCGTGCAGGAGAGCCAAACTATTTCTTTCCTCATTTAGAGTAAGTTTCCACATTGCTGATGGCCTACATAGATATCAATATAACAACGCAGGATTAGATTGCTGTTTTTTTTAGGTTATCTCTACATGAGAGAGAAATGCACATGGAAAACTACATTAAAACAACATTACTTGGGCTGTGAAGTAAAACACTCCCAAGTTATGAAATACCAGAATAAAGGTTGCCAGTGCAAACAGATATGCCTGGCTCTGATGCTGAACCAAGGTCAAGGAGCAACGTAAGTGCCCAAATAACTTCCACTTAATTTACTGCAAAAATTAGACGTAGGTATTTTCTGTACCTTGCAAGGAACTGCAGGAAAAGAAAGCACTGCGCTGTGGCTCAGGTGGGCGACTGCTGCTCCAGGAAAGGGCTTCAGCCTCAGAACTCCTGCGCAGTGCAAAGCACAGTGCTTAAAACAGGGTCTTCAGAGCGATGCACTAATTGTGCAGCCTGCAGTTCCTAGCTGCCTGATGTGACATTTTGAAGTCTGATTTGCAGAAGTGAAGAGCACTTACAGATAGAACTGGAGTAAATGAGAATTTATTCAACTTCGACTAAATTAGACGCTTTGCCATGTTATATTTTCTGACAAAATCAGGCCATGAGTACTTCTAATTGGATAGCTAAAATTAAAAGATATTTTTTTTTACTATTCCATCTGTATGCCTAGATTCCTCATCTGTAAAATAAGGGTAACACCAGTTCTCACAACAGTGCTGAGAAAATGAATTGGAGTTTCTGAAGCACTTGGATACCATAGTGATGAGTACCATGCAAAAGCCCAGGAGGAAATGAATAAATCTGTCTTCAGAACAATATTTGAATAGTGTGCAGTAAATAAAGCATGGGCCACATAGTGAACAGCGAGGAGAAAATAAAATTATTACTTAGTGAGCAGAGGCTATTCTGTACAATGAGCGAGGCCGGGAACCTGTCGGAAGAACAGCGTGTGACCTAATTACAATTAAATAGCGCATCATAATGCAAATGCACAAAAGGGGACAAATTACAGCTGCAGAGGCCACCTTAATGTCAGCGTTTCTTAACTTTGAAACTCTTGAATAAAAAAAAAAAAAAAACACCTTTAGGCTGCCAATGTCTAACATACATGTATAAATGACCCCATTGCTCTGTAACAACTGGAGACTGTATTTACCTCATCTGCCTCAGCCACTTCTAAATGGCTGAGTAGAAAAAGTTTTTCTCCTCTTGGAGATATTGAAGCCTTAAAACCAAGGCTGTCACTCAAATGTTCACGTTGTACATTTTTAAATTCAAAAATCTACCTTATTTGGGAGTCTGTGTATGATCAACGGAAGCAGAGAATACTCTCCAGAGGAGGGATCCAGAGGAGGACCTTAATTTCAGTGATTAAAATTTTTTCTTTTGCTTGCAGTGCTTCCTATTTCAAACCAACCTACTGGGTTTTGGTGCAGAAGCAAGGTTATGGAACAAAGCCAGTTTCACTGACCTTTTGCAACTCCTAGTCCTGAGGCTAGCACAGAGCCTTCCTGATTCCTGATGAGATCTGGAGCCACTCCAGAGATGCTGTAAGTTGCACTGGGTTATCTGCTGCCAACGAGAAGAGCGAGAGCGATGAAATTAGGATTGGACTGTTGTTCAGTGACGCTCTAGTTGTGCCCACTTTTCTGATCGTGACTTCTCTATTGCTTAGCAGGACGTGAGGTGGCACAGAACTGTTATACCGATTTATTGTTATCTAGAGATTTCCCATTATTGGGCATCCTCGAGCAGCTGGTTAAGGCAATTTTGGGGTAAGAACGAGCTGCAGCACAAATAAAGACCTAATTCATTAAGACTTACATCTATGAGATACTCACCTTGAGTTTAACCTACTGTGTGCCTCCCTGGTGTATGAGGTATGAGCTACAACCAGAGACTTCTGGCAACCAGTTTGCTTTTGCCTGCACAGGTCTCCGTACTGATCCCAGCACCACAGATCCCAGCGAGGCTTTCATCATTCAGAAGGGACTAGATTTTTTTTTTTTCATTTTTCATATTTATTGGTCACAGATGTGGTTTTGCAAACTGCTTGGAGGTTAAAAGTCATCCTCCTGACTTTGCAGAGCAAATTCTAGGTTAGCAGGCCATTTGCCCGAAAGCCTCTAACCCCAGCACATAGTTATGTCCTTCCTGATGTCAACAGCTAGACAGTTCCAACTCCTCACTGGAGTCAGGGAGGGTCACAAATGGAAGCAGACCTTCCTATAACTAAAGTTAGTTTCCCGGAAAGTTTGAGAGGAAGACTGAGCTCCTTAGCTCGACTCTGTGCTAACAGAGTCTGAAATACGAGCAGAGCAGTTGGTGTGAAATGCTTTTAATGGCTTCGGCTGCTGAGCAGAGGAGCTGTTGAGATCTAATCCAGTGTTTGTTTATCCAGGGATTTCAGGTGCAGATAGAGGGAACCTAGAATCCAAAATGCAGGGCTTACTGAATCCAATCCACGCTTTAAAGAATAATTTATTTGTTATCAGAATGTGCATAATGATGTGGGATGCGGCTGTCTGAGCATTCAGAAGCAGAGAAATGCAGGTAACCCCAAGGGGAAAGCCTGATGTTACTGCAGTCAGTGGGAGTTTTGCCATCCATTTAACCAGAGCGAGATTTCATCTCTGGAAGCTTGTCATGGGATGACACTGTGCCACAGGCATTCACAATGTTATCAGTGACACTTACTTTGGTGTTTTTCTCTCTGTTTTGGTGGTTGTCGCATAGTCTTTGTCCTCGGGCGAGATCATTTATGGAGCCACGCTGATAATTGAGCCTCCATTCTTCTTCCCCATTGGCAATGCCCTCGCTTTTCCAGTGTCCCACTTCTCACTGAGGTGCTGTAATGCATCTTTGGACTGAAAGACTTTTTCCACACCCAGAAAGAGAAGAGACAGACGATCCATGCCCTCTCGTGTGAACACGATCAGCCTCCTCTGCAGCTCAAAAACCACATAAGTCAGGCAAGGATTCCAGGTGGTGTTTATCCCAAAGCATTTCCAACAATCCCACAAGAATGTTAATTACTGACACCAACAATCTTGTTCTCATTCATACAATGGCAGTGCCTAAAGGTCTTACCTGAGGTTGGTCCTATTATATTAGACACTGTGCGGTCACACAGCAAAAGTCCCTTCCTCAGAGAAGTTAAAAGGAAAACTGAACCAAGGAAAGGTGTTATGAGTCACTGAAGGTAGCGCAGCAGGTCCACCACAAAGATGAATTTCACATCTCTCGAGTCCTAGTCCTCCAATTGTATGTTGACCCTACCACATTTTCTCCTGGTCTCTGTGCCAGTGAAGGCAGGGAAGTGAGACTGAAATAGTCTGAAAGCAATTCAAAATCAAGAGGAAAAAAAGTAGAAAGGAGAAGGACTAAAAGCAAAAGGAAGATGAGCTCCCCAGCTCTGGGACCCATCTGCTGGTCAGGGTCTGATCGGCCACCTTTGGTTTGTGGACTCCTCCAGGTGGAGAGAAGCAGCCACATGACCTGCATGAGATACAAAATGGATCAGCAGGCGTTGGATGAGCAAGTCTCAAGCATAAAACTCGAGACTAGACAGATTTCACTGCTGCATCAATACCTGCAACTCCCGTAAGTGTCCTGTGCTGTTGGAGGTCAGCCCCGGCTGGGTTGTATCTCACACTACTACTTTAGATGTTTAAAACTGAAGATATAGACATAACGGTTCCAGGAGCCCCTGTTTGAAAATACTGACTAAAGTATCCCTGTTTTAAACCGTGGAAAGTGAAGAACAGCAGCTGTAGAACCTTGTGACAGTATAGTAAATACAAACAAGATTACCTCAGTCCACTAATTTAACAGTTCAAAAACAACGGCGCACATCATTAGTATGGTATAGCGAAGAGAGGGACGGTGCTCTGCAGCAACAGGAAAGAATACTGACCTGGACCAGGACAGAGTCCTGTTTGCTGTAACGAGCAACTATCTTGTTCATACACTTCTCAGGTATTCCTTTAGAGTTTTGGGTCTCCTTCCGCTTGCTAGAATGCTATTCAAAATCTCATCACCCTTTCAAACACTGTGTAGGAATTTCCTAAAGACGTTAATGGATTTTTCATGGAAGAGATATTGGACTTCTTCATTCTTCCTGAAGGACTTGTCTTTTGTCAGTGACCTCCTGCCACGTGATCTGTGAGCAGCTGCTCACGGTGATCCCACAGGGGATATGTGCCCACCCTTAGGCTGGAGCTCAGTTTCTGCATACGACGATGGTAGCTTTAAACTGGACTCAGCTGGAATATTTCAGATGTTCAGATTCCAACTTTGCCTTATTTCTATTAGCAAGATCCACACTGTTGCACCTTCCTGCCAAGCAAGGCAGGGAGTCACACTGCCGCATCTGTGCATGCTGCAAAAGTCCAGACAAGAGCAAGGAAGTCTCTTTGCAGAGAGTAACAGCAGTGATACAGCCCTGATTTGCTAAGGAGAAAAACAAGCTCCTGTTCCCAGCAGTTTCTAGTTTGAAAGCAGCTACGCCTTGAAACACTTTGCATAAATTTTATTGTAAAATCGTTTCTAACCTCTTGCAGTTTTAAGTATCTCCAAAAGCAGGGCAAATTTGCCAGTGTTTCTTCCTAGCTTTCAGAAGTCCAGCTTCTTACCCCCATTAGTACTGTCTGAATCTTTCTCACAGGCAGGACTGAGCAATTTGGAGAAACAAGGGGCAGTTTTAAAAAAAAAAAAAGAATACATTTCACGCTAAGGAATGGTACTGCACAGACAGCTCTAGCAGATAAAATGTGGGTAGCCTTCAAATAGGTGAAGTGTTTTACTCGCTAAGGCTGTCAATCTGGTACTTTTCAAACATGTTAATTTTACCTTCTTTTTTTTTTGTTTAAACATCCCTACAGGGCAACAGTTCTGGAAAAACACCACCATTCTGCCACTGCTCCATGCTCCTCCCAGGGGACCAGCGATCAAAGCCAGGAGAGCAAAACATGCAACTCTGATGGGATATGAAATGTGGGTGATCATACCGTGAACCCTTGTATCTTCCTGACAGGTACGCTGCACATTAAGCGCATCAGGATCTGTACGTCTGCTGTCACGATGTGGTTTTACCACACAGTTTTATTTCCTTAGTACCTGAACAGCAGCTTTAGAAATCAAATTACAGTCTGAGTGCTACAGGCTGCAGCCCCCTGACTGAGCCACTAAATCAGACTAATTGAAACAACAAATATTCCTGAACAGCAGTTCCTTAGGAAAATGCTGCCCTTACAACACACTGCTTTTACTTCTAACATACCTTGACTGGACTTATTGACTGGTTGGTATTTCGGCTACTGCATTTGAAGTCTATTGATCCTAAGAAATATAAAATGAGTTTCAAAGAGGTCAGAATGTGACTTTGTGTCCAAGAGAGACACAAAGACATTCAGAAATACTAAAGGGAGCAGTGGGAACTGCAGAAAACTAAATGAGGTTACTAGTTCATACCAACAGAGGATCAGTGGTTTTTGAAAATCACTGCCCGTTGACATTCATGTGCCTCGCCCAAAAAGAGGTGACGGTGCTAAGCCACTTCCTAGCAAGCAGGTACCACCCTGGAAGAAAATGTTCCCCAGGCTGTTGCACCACCCACTTCCCCCTCCACTGATACACATTTTTGGGAGGGAGGATGCTCTGAGAAGGACCAAAGGTTGAAATGGCACGTCCTCCTTCAGTGTGGTGTGAGGCACGTACTGGCAGGGAAGTCTGGGAGGAAAATATTCTTACACTATGCAGGTAGCATACATTTTGTGTAAAAGCAAGATGCCTTCACACTCCCAAAGGCATTCAGCTAAAAAAGGATCACTACCAAAGACTGGAGAGAATTCAGATGTTTGGAATAAACATCCATACGTTGCTAAAAAAGGAGAATTAGTAGTGAAAGAGGTTAAGGCTATCAAAAGTACCCTTCATTTCTGAAAGTACAGAAGTGTATATATTCAGCAAGAAATCCCTTTCTCAAAAAGACTCTCATTCCACATTCAAAAACCTTCATTGAGGGCTGAAGAAAAATTGAGGTTTATGTCTATATCATCTAGAATGAACATTTACATTCTACAAAGAAAGGAAATGGCATTTTTCAGATGTGAGCCCTCTGAGGCAGGTAACAAATAAGATATATTTGACAGACGAAGAAAAGCTTTCTCACAAATCTGGTGTTTTTCTAGCCCCAAATGGCAGCAATCTGCCTCCAAAACCCTCTTTCAGGCTGATGCTTGCTTCACGAGCTGTCAGTTTTGTCTGAACCATCCTCTCAAATGGTAGTCCAGCTTTTTCCTTCTAACCTCTAGCCCACTCAACAGGTATCAGGTAACGGTCATCCAGTCCTTCTGGGGTTGTCGTCATGGTATCTGCCATGAGCTGCTACTTCTCCTGCTGCCAGGTCATTCTAGGAAGTACTACTTTTGGAGAAGACAGCATAGGGGAAGACACAGTGTTACTGACACGCTTTTGATGTTTACTGCTACTACTGGTGTTAAGGTGTGCTTTTACTGAAGAGCAGAGCTCATGTATAATCCTTAGCTTAAAAATAAAGCTGTAAAAAAATACCAAAGAAAACATCAGGAAAAAAAAAATCCTCACATAAAAGTCCTATTCTCTTATTCTCTCTTTCTTTCTTTTTTTTTTTTTTTTAAGTATTGCATACAATTTCTGGCAAATTTAATAGTCCCTGGGGGTACAGTGCCCCCAGAAGACTCCTGAAGAAGCACATGCTGTGCACAGGCTCCTGCTGCAGGAAGCGAGCAGTGAGAACTCCACCACCGTGTGAGGCAAATTCCTTACTGCGAGCAATTTCCAAACCAGGAAGATGAAGAAGTTAATCTTGTACTTGGCTACAGCCAGTTCAGACACAGGAAAGGTTTTTCGGATTTTCAGTTGATGCAGGTGAACAATACTGACTATGTTAGAAGTGACATACATAAGAAATCTTGTACTTCACCTAAAAATAACGGATATAATGTATGTCAAGGACTAAGCACAGAAAGCTCTATGATTCTCTAACCTGAATAATGTATTTGCAGTGTTGAAAGGCAAACTGAACTCAGGTAAGAGACCAGATCCTGACTGGGTTTTGGAACAAACCACTCCAAAGTAGATTTTTGACTCACAATTAACATGGGCATCAATAAGTCCAGTACTGGATCTGTTGCACCACAACAGCTGACCTGGAGACCACCTTTCAAACTGTGGGTCTGAGGTCGGTGAACCAATCTCTTAAAACAGCGCTGGAAAGTCACTGTGTCTATACCAACGCTGACTGAGAGAAGGCAGGTCCAGTAATCCGAAAGTCTACAACAGAACAGAGTACGGTAGAGGTCTGCAGCGTTCAGAAGCAGTCCCCATCTTTGGAAAAAGAGGGGGGGAACTCAAGTGATGACACACCAAGAACATGCGAATGCCGACACAGCAGTCAGCGGACAAAATCCCTATTCGGAGTACTCCATGGTCCCAAAGTGGGTAGGGTGATGGTGTACCAGAAGGTGAGCAAACCGCAGCCTGAAAGATAAAGGGATATTAATTAATTATAAGTCGTGCGCCAACTTACACAGTGCTAGGAACAGCGATAATTAGCTCTTAAAGAAAAGCTACAAGCAAACTTCTGAAAATGGTAAGAAGTGAGCGAAACTGCTCAAAGTCAGCACTTACAGCGGGGATCTTCTGACTAAAGGAATCCATTGTTGAACATGTGGGGAACCAACAGACAGCAAAAGAGGTGGCCTGAAATATTAGCAGCATATAATAGCTGTGTTGAAAAGCCTTGTTTACATTAGAAGGACGCCTTCACCTTAGAAGAGCACCTGAGCAATAGTGAGGATTTAAAAAAAAATGCCTACACAGGGTTCTGAGTAAACCCGAATACAACCCACCCATCGTAAAGCTCACCTCCGACATAAAATTCTTATGTGGACTATAGCAGACGTTAGAGGAAGGGGTGAAAAGGCTCACAGCTCTGTGAAAGATAAGAGGAAATGCAGAACTGACAGCAAGCGGACACTCACGGGTCACCAGAGAAAGAGAAAAAATATAACCCTTTGTGATTACAGTTAAGCACAAATAAATACACAGGAAAAAAACATTTTCTGTTTCCTGCAAGGAGTAAAGTTTGGGAGGAAATGGACTACGCCAAATATTTTTCTCTGCTGGAGGCATCAGCGGGGTTCTGACAGACACGTTAGGAAAACAGAGCATACGTTTGTGCATATTCAACAGCCCCTATGGGAGACATAATTTTCTCAGGCAGCCATTTGGGTTGTGTTTGGCACTTGAACTGTTTCACGGGCTTTGATAGCCTAGGATCTGTGTAGATGATGTTTTGTTCTGCAGGAAAAGAGTAGAAACACATGACCAAAGGCTCTGATCAGCTTTTGAAAGGCCCAGACCAGCAGAGCTCAACCAACAAAACTCCTTTGTAATGGAAATGCCATACCTAGGCATGAAATTAGAAAAGCAATGTGTACAAGGAGATTACAATAAGATTGAAGTCATCCCCAGTATTCCTGCCCTAGCAGAAAAGGATGCAAAGTTAAGATACCTTTGAGTAGTGAACTGTCTACCCAATTTAGCTGCCGAAGCGATCAATGACAGATCTTTATGTGCAAGACCATTCTGTAGAATGCTGTAACATACAGATCTTCACAAGGAAACTGAAAGGCACTAATTAATAGCCCCAGATAAACAGAATGAAGTGCAAAACTGGACATAGATCTTTAGAGACCGGTGCTGACCAAGCTCAATTCTCTCCTTGCACTCTCACTAGCGCTTATGACCCCAGTGAGGCATAAAGATTAATGCTTATACAAAAAGCATTTGCTTTCCACTTCTTGTGGAGCACTTGTAGGCTGACTGCTTGAATGTTTCGTCTGCTTTCAATTAGAGATAGTATTAGTCTTCACTTACAGTCTTAGCGAGGTGTAGTTTTGCTCTGGACAATTCAAGCTACTAATGCCTGTCCCATTCCAGAGGAGCCTGAAGTGATACCTTTCTAGCCTTACCTCTACGATTGCTAGGAAGTTAATTCAATAATAAGTCACTCTGTTTACACTCCCAACTGACCAGCTCCATTCATGTCAGCGGGGTTACCCTGTCTGCAGTGCAGTTCAAAACCCTCCAGTGCCCTGAACTCTGGAGAGGTAATGACTGTTATTCACAGCTAACCCACAAATCACTGGGCAGGCGGGAGATGGTGAAAAGTCATGCAAATTCTTTGTTCCCAGGAGGCGCAGTGTAAGTGGCCTCACAGGAGCTTCAGGAGGAGTTTCAAGGCTGTCCTTGAACACAGGATGCTTCCTGAGGCATCACAAATACCAAAGAAACTGTCTTAAACTGTTTTGCTGTGTACCACTGCTTCAGTGTGCAAAGGGGATACCAAAGGCCTCTGCCTTGATGGCAGCACTTTGGTAGGCTGAATACGCTAAACTAGCCCAAAAGAGTGAAGCTGCATAGGGCAGCTCGCTGTGTAAGTAACAAGCCTCTGAAGATGTGTATGCTGAGACAACACCTAGAGGGAAGCATCTTCCTGTTTGACTCCACTTGCTTTCCTAATTAGGTTTCTGTAATCATACACCAGTAGGAAAAAGCTGACTCCCTTTGGAGAAACACTGCAGAAGCGGGTAATGCACATTTTCCAACTTCAAGGCCTATCTAGCAGTAGGAAGGACTCCCCAGCCATCAGTATATACCCACAGAAGCTTAGGGCAATGTGCTAGGGTTCCTGTGGCTTTTTCTAGAAAAGGTAAAAAGACATGAATTTACTTTGAGGATCGGATTGCACGTGGTCTTCTGCAGTCATGCTCAGGGTATCTGGGATAAAGCTCACCTCCAAGCCACCCTATGGCAAACCTCTCCAAGGAGAGGGAGCAGAGGGAGCAGCAAAAAGATAACAAGACGTGTGAGACATGTCCAGAGCCCCCCAGCCCTGTAACGACTTCCAGCACAGATATGCAGGCCAGTGGAAGCAGCTACTGCCCTCCGTCATCAGACCAGTTCATTTTGACCCAAATGTTTTAGGGAGAAGTCCCAGAAACAGTTCAGCCAGTAGGTCAGCAGGAAAGGTCTGGTGCATGGGAAGAAGTTAAAATGCTGAAAATGAAGAGTCTGCCATGTATAGGCAGCCCCTGCAGCACACAGCACTGAGAGCAGGTTTTTCAGGATCATGACTTTGGACTAAGGTGCCTAAATTCTGTGTAAATTTCACTACTTCAGATGTTTGGATCTAGCCTTAAATCTCCGTGTATTCCTGTGGAGAACAGCAATACTTCCACGGTGTTTCACAGTGTCATTGTTAAACTCGGCACTCCCTCTTCAAGACCTAGGGGTGGAAGGTCCTGTAAAAAAAAAAAAAAAGCATTTATTTTATAACTAAAAGTAAGGTAAAAGAGGACATCAAATAACAGAGACAGCCTGAAGGCACTGCTAGGATTCAGAGAGATGTAATATGCTTGAGAAAGGTAAATCTCAGGCTCAAGGGCTGCAACTGAACTTGGGCCCCTCACCTCGGCTGACACTGCAGTCACAGCGCTGCGTAGCTGGATGTATCATTCCTCGAGCCAGGTCTCTTGGCTCCAGTTTCTCAGAGGTGCCTTTCTGTATGGAAGCTAAAGACCATTAAAATCTTGCAGAGGACAACCATCAGATGCAGCCAACATTCCTTCCTTCAATAAATAAAACAGTTTCTAGCATAGGCGGCTCTGTGAATTATTGCAGAGCACATAATAGTCCCTGTATTTGCCTACACAATCACTGCACTCCCCAGATCTAACTCATTACTGTGCTTAGCGAAGCGCTTTGAACTGCCTCAAGCATGAAAAGCACCATATAAGAACAAATTTTATTCTCATAAAAAGGTATTAAGGCAAGTTAGAGGCACTATTGACGCACATGATATGTTATAATTGGCAAATGTTCACAAAGGCAAAATGCAGCTTTGTGCATCAAGCTGGAGGGTACCTGCGTGCACACAGATTTTGTCTGACTGCGTCCCCTCCTCTGCCCTACGGCGGTCCCAGCTCCCACAGACAGGCTGGCTGCTTGAGAGCTGCGGCTTCCTAAATGCAGCCGTTTTGCTTAGGAGGAGAAATCAGGACTCTGCTTGACCTGATTTTAAAGGGCGACACGAACACCGCTGGCTAATATCTGGCATTATCCAGCTGCACCTCAGTCCTTCCAGAGCCATCGTTCCCCCATGACCATTCTGGTCACCACCACACCACCACCAAGGATCAAAATCGCACCCTTGCACCTTGAAGCATGTTCCTGTGTCACCCTTTCCACAGCTGTCAACTCCACTCAGCTGTGACCTGCAGCACCCTCTGTTGTTCCTGTCCTGGACTTCACCCAGCTCTTGCTCCCTACCAGGACTTTTCCTTCCCTGTTTCAGTTTCTGTCTTCCAAAACAGCTCTGTCAGGGCACCACAGTTATGCCAGTCTGTCCTGGTCTGGACTCTCATTCCCTCCTTGCTAGTCTTGCCAAATGCGATTGTTTTGGAAAAAATTATCTGTGGAATGGAGAAACTCTGTAGGTATGGGACTGAGATAGCTGAAGTCCTTCTTGCTAGGAATAGCTAGATCTCAAATAGGCTCTAGTGACCCAGAACTCCTGGAAAATAAAGAAAGTTTGGAAGTGCCAGGTCACTCATCTACATCAAATTCGTTATGTCAGTGCTGTGGTTAAGGATGTTATCAGAGAAGCCAGGAATGTTCTCGGGGTTGGTGTGTAGAGGGCAGAACATTTTTTGCAGGCCCACAGGAAAACACTGGGCTGTCCCAAGCCAATGTCATGTCCCAGAGGGACATCACAGTCAGCACTCTCACTGCTGTAATTGCCAGCAACCAAGATAAATACATTAAATATTAAAGGGACTATTGAGAAATAACAAAAACTAATACAGAAACCACAATGGTATGTGCTTGCAGGCACATGTGCATGCATGTGTACGCAGTCTGTCCAATGGACTCATGCGATCATCCAAGATCCTGGCCCACAAGCCACATTCAATCCCTCAAACTTTCCACTGTCTTGAATTCCTTCTGTAAGAAGGAAGCCTCGTGGCCCATTTTAAAGCACTAACAGCTTCTTTTTGGCTAGACAGCATAGTACTTTTCAGGAGGTTTTGGCACCTTTGCTTCTCTCGGCTTGCTGGGCAGCTGCTCGTCGTCCCAGCGGCGTGTTTGCGATGATAACGCAACTCTCCTTCGTTCGACAGCCTCACCTTGCCAGGTGCTGCAATTTGCTGCTAAAAACAAACAAACAAAAAAAAGGACTTGTAAAAATCATGTTGCACACGGCACAGTTTCTCTTCTGGGCTATGAGGTATTCGGGAAGCTGCAGAGATCACACAGTCACTCCGGAAGCTGCGCCCCCCATCATACACTGTGTACGACGGTGCCAAACGAGCTCCAAACCTGCCTTCCAGCTTCATGATGCGTCACGCAGCCTTGAGTCTTAGCAAGAGCAGGTGAAGGAAATAGTGAAGGGAAACCTCCGAATACCAGAAGTGCTCCAGGCCTCCTATTCTATGGGACTGAGGAAGGGGGAAACACAGATGCATTGGCACCTTCTCCAAAGGCCGCGCACCAAGATCCTCATTCACTTCTTATTCCAGCACTTCCCATGGGCTTCAAGAGGAACTCAGTGGAGTCCAAGCCTCAGGATTTAACCCACAATGAACCTACACATAAATGATCTGCACATAAGGAGAGGTCACCAGGATGACTCCTCTGGAGAATATGGCCCAGGACAGAAATTCCATTCTGCAAGGACCTGACCATGAGATGCAACACCGGGCCTACGGCAGCAGCCATGTCAAGGGTGAAGCCTTCTAAAGAAAAGGTCTGGTGCATACAGTATCTCTGTCATCAAGCATACAGGAAGCGCTGTTTGAGAGCCTTCACTTCAACAGTGCACTAGAAGGTTTTTCTATACCTCTCAATCTAGTTAAATTTTCTTGGCTGCCCTCCACTCTGCCCACAAAGTGCTGCTGGAAAAGGAGGAAACTTTTATTTGCATGCACGAAGATTGGCAGTTTTCTTCCTCCACACAATGATGAACTGCTCAATGGAAATGCAATCCAGCAGGTCCCTTACCGTGTGTCCAGTGGCCTGCTTGTCCTCACCGCTGTTTCGGCTGAGCTCATTCAGTGGAGTGAGCTTGGTGTTAGTAAGTAGGAGAAGACTTGGACTAGCGATGTGCTCACACAGCTTCATTTTTAGGTCTTCCCTGATGGGAGAAATTGAGAACCAAAGATGTTACATCAAACCTACTCATCCAATAACTGGAGCGCTTTGAGAAGGTGATATGGGTCGGTCTAACACCCCAAGCTTCTTCCAGAATAGAACATGAGCGTGTTGACGCTGCACTTTTGGGAAGCATCAAGAACCAGACAGATTAGCTTTGTGGCTTTTGTTAGTTGGTTCTGACTTGCTTTTGACTTCTTGCCTGCTCACTGTTAACACCCCATGGTGCAGTTGTGTTTGACTTCACTATAACAAACCCTGATTTATATGGCCTCACACAATTCCTCCTCCTTTGTGCGGCCTTGAGAACAGCATAACAGGCATACTAAAATGGAACCCATTTAAATCAGCCACTACCAAAGGAGCAGGCATCTTCAAAGAGTGCTATCTTTGTGAATCGAACTTCACCCTTCGTGAATAACAGTTCTTTTTTTAATGAAATGTAGCTTATTGGGGTTTGGCAGAAACTGACAAATTCTTACTCCAGTGAGTAGACTTTAAAAAAAAAAAAAAAAGTGAAAGCATGACTGAGATTCTCAGAGCTGCACAATACAAAAGATCCAGAGGAAGATCAAATGTGCTATATCCATCACTCAGTTACTCAATTCCAAGTATCTGAGCAGCTGTCCAGTGAAAGGAATTCAAGCTCCCTATTTTGTGGCCTGTCTCTGAACATCACCAATGCTCTTCCACATGGCAATGCGGCAGATGAGCTGTACTCTTTCCTATACCCATTGCCTGTAGAAAATCTGCAAACCATTGTCATTGATACTGACTTAGGAGCCATGTCATAACATACCCTGCCTCCAAAGCATGCCCACTACTTAACGCGCTGCCTGCTTTAGGCACGTGGCTTTTCTTTGGTACAATGTGAACACTACGCCTATGTGCTGCATGTGCCAAACAGGCAGGGCTGGGTGGGGAAAGAGGAGAGAGGCTTCATCTCAGAGATGATAGTACCTATTTTTAGGTTCACGAAGCCAAGCTGTGCTGCTCCCACTCTCTTCTGATGATCCAACACATATCATTCTAGATGTCACCAATCCCAGGCAGTCATGACAGTTTGCGGTGCTGGGCTTCAGCATCCTGGGGGAGGGAAGATAAGCAGCAATTTTTCTGAAGTCTGTGGCAGGAACAAACTGTATCGTGGTAAGTGTAATTTTATTACTAATATTTAGAGGAGGGGTTTTTTTTTAGTCTGAACATATTATTGCAACACAGGAGATACGTACCTGGCTCTTCCTGCTCTGACAGCCCTCCACCAGAATGCAGCAGGACGTCCCTTTCACTGAAACATCCTATATGAAAACCTGCTGGGCAACCACGGGGGATTTTTTTAAGATCTGGTGAGGCATATTGCAGGACCTCTTGCTCACTGCTGCCTGGGACACCTAAAATAAGGTCTGATTGGAGTAAATTCAGGTCCCAAGTCAGTTTTACATAATTATAGTGCTTATTTGGGGGCTGCACGGTATCTTCACAGCACTCCAGGAACTACAGTCCCTGGTTCCCTCAGAGATCTGACCCACAAGCAGTTTACCACACATCTGCTTTGCAGTAAGAGCCCTCTGCACACTTTTAACCCGCTACCAGTGCAAGACAGGGGTTAGCTTAGCCCTCCCTCGACAGTCCCTCGGTGACAACTTATTCAAGTACCAGAATCCTCAGACACCACAACCCAGACACTCTGCTTGCATCACCTGCAGCAAGTACCCACAGGAGGATGCCACAGCCACCCCTCTTCCTTGCCTGGGGAGGCAGCACAGAGCAGCCCTGTGAAGCAGACAGTCCAAATCCCCTCCTGAAACCCCACCTGGGCACCTCTCCCCATGGCACTGCTGGCTGAAGGGGCTCCCCACAGCCACACCACCTGCTCCCTCCTGCCACCAGCAGCCTGTTCCTCACCTGGCGCCATGCGCTCAGTCCTGCTCATACAACTGTTTGTGGAGCAGTGAGATGAATCCAGCTGGGAACTGTTTGGTTGAGCCTGTGGCCCCAAAGGAAGGCAAGGCAGGAAGTGAAGGAGAGCAGCTTACCTTGGTACTGCTGCCAGAAGAAACTGTTGCAGAACACAGCCCAGCTTGGGCATCTCTGATGGGCAGCACCTAGTGCAGCCGGAGCCATGCCAGTGCTCTTCAAGAAAGCCAGACCACAGTCTCTTAGGTCTTCAGTTCACCTACCTGCAGGAACATCCTTTCTTTCTTCAGCTCCTTTTCTCCATTACATTATCCCGCAGTATGCTGTGCTATTGAGTAATTACAAACACAAATGTAACAGGTTCTCAAATGCTGGAGCATTTATCTTTAGCAATGTAACAGTGACAGAAAATGACACCATGTAAAAAGACACCATTGTAAAAAGAAAGGGTTCACTATATTTAAAAAAAAAAAAAGTTACATTCTTGATCAAGGAACAAACCAGTACGAATAATCACAATTGTATTTTGCAGCCATGCAACTCTTTTTATCTTTTTCTCTCTCAGACATCTGAAGAATATGAAGTCTGAATCCTTCATGTGAAAATAGCTTAAACTATCATCGACAGAAAATACGCAGCCACATATCGATCTGAAAGGCCAGAGAGAGCTCCAACCTGAGTGACCTGTCCCTGATCTTGGTGGGGGCTGGCAGAGCTCACCTGGACCAGCCCCATCCTGTGGTATTGAGTACCACTTCTGCCAGCCACGCAGCCTGCGGGTGCTTTGGCTGAATTCCTTTTCAGCAACAGTTGGCTGAAGGAGCGCAGCCCCATTATATTTAATCACAGTGGAGTTTTGGTATCCATAGAAAAAATCTTGGAACTGAAGTGTATTTTCACGATCAGTGACTACAGACTGGTATAAAATGTCTGCACTGCTTCTTTCCACTCCAGTCTGTGCCTTTGAAGTCATGGTAACAGCTTTTGGATTCGAATTCTCTGATGAGACTCCTTGATTTATTAGGTAAAACATCTGGAAAAAATGAAGACTTGTCACAGTGTAAATCCTCCACAAGGAGCAGAGAGAGGTTTCGTATGAGTAGTATTCCTGTCAAAAATCAAAGAAACCTGAGCCCTGGCGACTGGCTTAAGGTTGCAAAGCTCCAGCTCAGAATGGGCCCGTTCACGTTTCACCACTGGCCCTGAAACCATCAGGCAGGCTCGGCTGAGGCCGCGAGCACAGAGAGGAACGTACATCAGCTAACAGCCCTCGGTGCTGGGATCGTGCCACAGCTAACTAAATGATTTTCATACGCTCTTGCAGCTTGAATGTCGGTAGCAATTCTGCCCTTGACATTAATAAGGTAGCTCCTGTTATAAATCACTGCATACTGTGGAAGCAGTATGAAATGTAAAATACCTGCCTCTCTCGTCAAAGAAAAAGGCAACAGCAAAATACAGATGAGCCACGAAGACGAAGTTCAGGTCACCTACGCTGCGGTTCTGTGATGAAGAGCGGTGTCAGGGTGACTTTTCCTTTCCCCAGTTGCAACTGTCTATGTGAGTAAAGGAATGCTGGATTTGGCAGGAGACAAAAATTACCAGGCTTGGATAATGCTGATTTGAAAGGAATAAAACCCACACAGGTTACAAACAAGGAGATGCGCATTTTGTGAAGTGGATTTCTTCTTTTATTTGGAATGAGCTCTGAACTAAGGCAAAAAAAGAGAGGAGGAATGGTACAGCAGGAGCAGCTTGCTTTGCCCTGGAGCTGCTGCTGATGGCTTCTTCTACGAGAGGTGTGTGCAGGGGCACATGTGTGTGAGCACAGATGCGTGCATCTGTGCATATCTGTGTAAAATATTTGTTAGATGAGGGCACAGCTAGAAAGCACAGAGGTACTTGACTCAGAATTATTTACTCTCTCTGCCTCCTCCATACACCAACCTATATTCCAAATTTCAGAGCTCACGCTTTTTTCCCCAGAGAGCCGTCTTTTGACAGTTATTTTCCCATCTAGATCCCCCTTCCAGTGATTTGAATAATACGGCTGAAACACTAGCCTGAGTGCCAACGTTCTTTTTGGAGGAGACGTAGGACCAGCGGAGTGGGGGGGAGTTTGGGGAGTATTTTTTTAATCAGATAAATTATTGCTGGGAAACCAGCCACTTCTCTCCATTCAATTTGTACTCTATGGGGAATCCATCTAATACCCCTTCTCCGAGTGTGAAGCAGGACCAGCGAGATGCTGATCAAACCAGGGAGGAACGCAAAAGATGGGATGGAGTGCCGGGAACGAACAAACAGCTGGAGGAAGGGGCTATACAGAAGCAGGAAGGCAAGAAGAAAAGCCGGAGACATGCATGCACCTCCTCAGATGAAGGAGGAAAGCAGAAAATGTTTCTGCTCACTTCTCCGCTGGCAAATTGGAGCAGGCTCAAGCGTGCACGGTGCAGGCTGTGAGTGGGACGAGATGAGCTCCAGGGCTGACGTAAGGAGCTTTTCACCTGCAGGGAGGTGGCGAAGCTCCAGGCAGGTCCGTGGCTGCGCGGGATGGAGGTTCCTATCCGGCGCTGCTTGAGTTTACAAAATGAGTTTAGTGATTTCACCCCAGCTCCCAGTGGAACTGGGAACGTGCCAGTTCACCTCACCATTGTAATTGGAACTGATTAATGCTTTGTTGGCTGGCTGAGAGAAGCCGAGGACTGGGAACAGAGACAGCTCCCAGCACATCGGGTTTCAGACTTGCTTGCAGGGCAGCATGTCTGGGAAGCCTGCCTTGCCGTCTGGGCATACCTTTTATTCTTGTTTGGATTACTCTAACACCTAAGGCCCCAACCAAGACAAGGCTCCATTGTGCTGAGGCGTTGTACATGCACGTAGCGAGAGACGGGCTGTGTCCTGAAGAGCTCACAGCCTAACCAGACAGACAATTAGAGGTGGGGAGTGGAAACAGGTGCACAGAGAAGGAAAATGATTTCCCCAAGCTCAATGAGTGAGTCAGTGTCCAAACCAAAACCAGAACTCAGTGCCTGATACCAGGCCACAGCACTTGCTTCTCTTTCATGTGCTAAAACCAATTTAGCCTTTATGCTTCTCACTCTAGCACTTCTCAGTGACTACACATTCACATCGAGTTTGTAAAGAATTACAGGGTAATGGCACCTGAGCGGGTGTCACAGCACACTTTCCTGGCCTTTTCTTCTTCTACAGAACAAAGAGTGAAAGCTTTAGTGGGAGAGTTGGCAGTAAGCTCGGGAGACAAGGAGACTTCTGAGGAAGATTGCCCAGATTCTGGGAGTAACTACAGTACAAATAATGGTAGAAAATAAAGGAATTGACTCAGCAGGAGGCAAAAGGGAACAAGAGGAAGAGTAACTCTACTCCGAAAGCTGCATGGAGAATATGACATACCAAGCAGAAAAGAGAAAGATGGCAAAAAAAATTCAGACGTGTATAGCCTGCATTTCAGATAGCTTCCTTCTGACAGCCCGTCACTAAACTGCTGAGCACCCATCCTCAGAAAACCAGGCCTTACACATAGTCCAGTTACTTTGGGCACAAAACAAGCAGAAGAGATTCTTTTAATTCAGAGCTCATTTCCATCTGCCAGTCCCCCTGATTTTCTGTCTCCAAATCCAAACTGCTTAAAGGTGTTGTTCCCAATACCACAGTTTCCTTTCCCACGTAAAATTTATGGTTAAAGTAACATAGATCTAAACACATAATTAAAACCCCTCTAGCCTATCTACCAAACAAACTTATTTTCAGACTTCAATTAACCTCTGAGGTTACTTCTTAGAATTACAAATCTCACTAGAAATGCCGGAACCACTTGTGACAGGATGAAGAGAGCCCACCGCGTCGGGTTACGGGGATCATCTTAACCTGCGGCGGTTCTTGTTCAGCTCAGACATTCTCAGGAAAAAAAAGAGTAACTTTTTTGGCATTTCCTCCCTCCTTTCTAGGAAATGGAGAAGAAAGTGTTCTCTCTTCCTCCTCAGATATTGTTTTCTTGTATTTTGAGTCCCCAAACATATGTACTTTATTAAAGCGCTGCCCATTTCAGAGGCGTTATCCTGGACTGGATGATCTCCAGTGGTAGGGGTATTCAAGCTGCTTTGTGCATTTAGTCATCCCTAAGTGTCTTTTTGGCAATCTGTTCCAGATTCTAATCATTTTACATTAAGACTCAGGGACTCGGTAATCTCCCCTCCCAATCCCCAACAACAATAGAAATATCAACTCTTCAACCCCCAGATTTCTCTAAAATCCTCACCTGGAACCATCTTTCAATACGTCTCCTTTCTTGGTGACTGTTGCACTCCACAGGATCTGCAGCAGTCTTCCTGTCGGAGGAAATAAAAACAGATCCCATGAATCAGGACCTCTTCTTGACAGGAACAAGGTGGAAGGGCTGCTCTTTGCCTGCAGGTACACAATAAATTGCTGTTTAAGCCTCACCAATATTTCTGGAGACTTGCCGGGCTGTGGGAGGTTTGGGCTGCTCCATTCTTCCATGTTGGTTATCATCTTTCACTTCTTTTACACCTGATACCATGTGGTTTATAGAAATCTCTCTGGGCCCAATAAAGTATGGAAGTGAGCCTCCTTATTGTTTTCTTTCTTCTCCTGCCCTTCTTCATTCATTTCCTGGCTCTAAAGCTAGGCAACCAAATCCCCCAGGGTTCATTGGTAAGCATAGGGCAGCCAGAAATGGCAGGAAAAAGGGTCCTGCCCAAGCATGAAAGAAAAGTAAAGAGAGAAGGAGTCCCCAGCCCTCTAAAAGGGGAAGAGGTCTGCCTGTCTGCATCACTCCTAGGCTCTATTACACACAGGGTGAGTAAAGGACACGGAAAACCAGAATTTATATAGCCAGGGAACTGCATCCCTTCAGGAAACAGTTCATATGCTGCTTCTCAGGGGCAGCTAGAACTACTCGGAGGTTTGTCATCACTCAGGCTGGAGGCCCTGACAGGTTATGTCAGCACCGGGCTTTTCTTCTCACCTCCCACTATATTTAACCCTCAGCGCACCGGCGTGAGCAGACAGCAGGACAGACAGACCGGCTACCCACACCTCATGCGGGAGGCTGATGCACCCTGTTTCTCTTCACCGTCACTCCACTAATGGAACATGTGCAGCAACAAGCAGCTCCCTGAGAAGCAGAAGTACCCGAGCCTGGTTATTAGGGGATTAGATCGCGCAGATCATCTCCCCCCTGCCCTTCCCCACACCGTTCCAGCTCACTTCCAGGCCCATATGTGCTTGGCCAGACACATGGCAGCACATGCTACTTTGGAGCAACACGTGTGCTGCCAGGCCAGCCGGCTGCTGCTGCTTCTCCCAGCGGGTGTGGGGCTGCGTTTTCTTCCACTAGTGGGGATTGCAATTTGGGTTTCTTTTTCCTCCGCCCAGCTGCAAACCTTCAGGTAACTTGTGGGAATTTCGTACCGGTGAAGCTACTCACCATTCTGATTGACTGAGAGTTTCAAAAGTAATTCAAGGGGAGGGAGGAATGACGGAATAACAGTAGGATACTTCTTTAGAAACCAAGATAAAAATGCTAGCATAAAAGGGCTGGTGGAAATCGTGTTTCCTTCACCCACAAATTCCTTGATGCTGGAAAACATACCCCCCCTTTCCCATATTCTCCAGTTTGCTACAAGTTCTGACATGAACAGCTTCTGCTGGGAATAGCTGACTGTGCCAAAATATGATAGTTGCTGTTCCTATGCTGTCCTCCCCTCCCCAGATTATCACATTTCAGCTATTGACATCGCCCAGAAAATGAAAGTTGCTCAGTGTTTACAAATCGTTCTGCTCCTCTCTATTCTGCAAGGACCTCTGTGGGACAGCCAGCTCTCTGCTGTTTACAAGCCCATCTGCTTCTGTTGCTTTTCTACACCTGAAGTTAGAATGCTCTGTTCAGGACATTGCTCACAGTTGTGTTGGGAACTGCAAAGAGCAGATAAGGACTTCAGGTGGTAAGCAAGCAGCATGAAGAGAAGAATACAAATCTGTTCTCATCTAAATAGCCCCAAACATAATAAAAACAAGAACAAGATGACAGAGGAAATTCCAAAAAGCCGAGGATGGCTTCAGCAGCACAATCATTCCAGGGAGAGTTTTCCCTGTACTTTCATGAGAATTTAAACATTTAGAATCAAACCAGGAAAAAAAAAAAAAAAGTCCTCCAGTGACTGTTTCCCTGAAATTACACTGTTGGTCTCCACATTTTAAAGTCTCTAGAGGTAGAGCTACAAGACTCTACTCTGCCCAAACCTGTACTGCTGCTGTGAGCTGTTTAGTTCAGAGCTCTCCACGCAGTTTCACATTTCCAGGAGTAAGGAGAGGCCTTGGGAGTCAGAAAGAGACTGGAAACCTGTCTGCCCATACGGCCTTCAGTGGAGCGCCCAAAGACAACCCTCAAAACCAGAGCTGCTGTCCTAACAGCCTGAGCCTGCAAGCACAGTTGCAGGAGGGACCAGAGGGGGCTCTCCAGAGTCTTAGGCGTTTAAACGCTCTCTGTAGCCCAGCGTGCTGCTAGTCAGCCAAGTTGCACACTGTGCAACAAGCCTGGGCAGGCTGCTGCAGACATCCCCAGGCTCTGCGAGAGGCAGCTGCATGGATGGGAGGCAGACAGGTTGAGGAGCACGCTGTGCTCACAGACACTGGTGCAGATGGAGTGAATACTTCCGAGACTCGCGTTTCTTTGTGCCGCAGCCTCTGCGCCTGGCTCAGGTGGTGGAGACGGCTGCGCCGTGATGTCTGGGCACTGCCTTGGCCGACGGGGATCAGCAGAAGGTGGCAGTGACTCTTTGCTCCCAGCTGTGGGCTTCCAGTTCACAATGTTGGTGCCTGGCTTGGAAGAGAAAACAGAAACCATTGCTGTTTCTGGCCCTTCTGAGAGTTAATGAAAATTAGCACAGCCCAGGGAGAGGAGCTGAACTGCCCCGATCAGATCACATCAGAAAACAAAGGTGACCAGAATATCTTTGCTCCTGCCTTGTGCTGTGTCTTCCCCCCCAAGTTTCTAATTTGGGCGAAGAACTGGCTAAAGAAAGTTATCAGCTACAACATTCAGGATGGTATCCATGCTGTGTCACGAGTTTTAGAAGAGTCAGCCTGCCCACAGAGACACTTGACACTGTGTGGCAGAGCAGACGCGGAATTTTACAGAACATATGCACACTGAAAGTTCACACTGTGTATGGACAAAGACTGAGAAGGAGGAGGAAATATTGGAGGTGGAGAGGATGTGAGATCTCAGGGAGGAAGAACCCACTACAGGTTCCTTCTAACCGTCCCTCTGCCGCATGGCTCCCTCCCGTGCTGTTGGATCACCAAATTCCACCAGTTCAGGGTCAGAAATTTGCCTGGTTTAGAGAGGAACATGATGTCCCAGTTGGCAGCTTCCTGGATCTGGCCCGCCAGCTCAGCACGACTTGCACAGATCATGTCCCGAGTCTTGAGGCTATCGAGAAAAGAAGCTGGGAAGGGAGGAGCTTGCCAAGGCAGCCACTCTGCTCAGATGTGCAACCTGTGGAGAACATTTCCTTCCCTCTGCAACACTAACATGCCCTCTTCAACAGGTGAGTGGGCTTGGACTACCTCGTTTTGAGGACTTCATGGTAACTGGGCCAAGTGCAGAGGGAGATGTGAAGACCTCAGACCTGCTCAAGGGTACTGAATGAAATGCTGGCTCAGCTTACACCCATGGAGAAAGCACACCTGCACCTCCGAGAAGTGCACGTGCTTCATTCCCAAATTCCAGCAGAGCTCAGCTCTGCAGTGGCCAAACTGCTAGATCTACAAAGATGCTTTCACATCTGTACTACCAAGGTGATGGGCTGTTCTGAAAACTTGACCCTTAGCGGGTGAGGAGAGAAGGAGTGCAATCACACTTTGCACAAAGTTCCTGCCTCGTTCACTCACAGGGAATCTTCTCATTCAGCCTAACCGTTCCTCTGAACAGCTAGGTGTAACACCCGGACATAAAACAGTGCCTGTAGCAATGCTGCAGCTCTCAGGGCCTGGATCAGGACCTCTCAGCACACATGCTCTTCATTAATGCTAACCCGGGAGCAGAAATGATCCGAGAGCAAAACCTCCAAGAGGATTAAGCACACAGATACAAGCTCTGATGCAGGGAGGGATCCAGCCTGAACTTCCTCCAAAACACGCAGTCAGATCTGGTTGCTCTGGTCTGGACCTGACTCTGGCAAGACGGAAAGTGATGCAGCGAGACGCTGAAAGAAAGGAGCTGAAAGAAAGGAAAACAGTCTGCTCCCTCTCACCCCCAAAGCGTGGCGTTTCGCTTCTAGGCCCGTAAGTGTGCACAATAAACTTGCCTCCCTTTCCTCATTCTGGGTTACATTGTTCGCTTTCCTGCAAATTGTTTCCACATTCTGTATAAATAACCCCAGTGCCAGGGAGGGGGAGAGCTGAGGGGCGCCTGGAGAAGGGGTGGGAGGAAATCAGATGTCTTTGTTACTTTTCAAAAAGAAGGTGGAGGATGCCGAGAAGCAGTTTGGAGCCGGAGCCTTGGCAGGCCGAGCAGAGAATTGCCATCGAGCTGTGTTCAGACCTGGAGGAAGAAGAGTAAACAAGAGAGAGATTATATATAATTATAGACAATCATGTTGCTGGGGATAAACAGGAATCAAAAGCATGGAGGCACTGAAGTCTGGCACATCCCCAAGCACAGAACAGAAGCCAGCCAGCAAGAGGCAATGCGGCTGGAAAGCGCTTCCCTTTGGGCCTGTTTTCAGTTAGCTCAGGGGTTGGTTTTTTTCCCTCTCTTTTTGGCTTGAGGCATTCCCCCATAAAGAGACGAGCCTGCCCAACGGGAAACAGAAGCCAAACTGAAGTCAGCAGAATCCTTGTCTGCGACATTAATAGATTACTCTGAGCAACGTCAGAAACGTTTGGAAAAGATACAGCCCACTTAGGTCAGCAAAAACAACAACAGGAATTTCTGAACAAAAATGGCTTCAGAAACACTCCAGAAGCGGTGCCTGCATGTCCTGCGGGCAGACTCTCCCCACAAGCAAAGCCACGCAGGAACAGGACGCAAAGGGTGAACTGCAGCTAAGGGTGGCACCTGAATCCTGCTCCCAATGCCCCCGGATCGGGCCTCCGTGACAAAAAGTATCCAAGCCCCTCGGTTGCCTCACCGGCTCCCGGTGTGCGTGGCGCTGGGGCTGTCTGGGAGAGCCGTGCGTTTGACGTAGCTCCCTCCTCGATTTCCTGCAAACCAAAGGCAAAAAGATGAGCCGCCAGCCTGCACCGTGGGGCACCTCTGCACTCCCTCCCACCTCTCCCTGCATCTGCAGAGGGAACAAGCAGGAACCCGAGCGTGATGGGGCCCTCCCGCCACCACCTGCCCACCCGCGCTGCGAGCAGCAGGGGCAAGCAACGGGGCACCCAGCTTGTTCTGCCTCACGGCCCGGCACACCAGCAACAGCTCTGTCTCTGCAGAGCCTGGGAGAGGGATGGAAAAAGACTCTGCGTGTATTGGAGATGGCTCTGGATGTAGTCAAACGAGCAGGCTCTGATGCTACAAGTGTTGCAGCTGAGACTGGGGACACTGAGCTGCCTTCGCACGTCTCTCCCTGAGTGCCTAATGGTGCCCTGCAAAGGGGAGAGGAGGGGGAAATGATGAAGAAACAAACCCTAGAAGCACAACTAAAACAAAGGCATATGGCCCGTGAGGTTTTTTTGGTTTTTTTTTTTGGTTTTGTTTTGTTTTGTTTTTTCTTTTAAGAAGGACCTTGGGGGATTTGAAAAAGAAAAAGGAAATAAGCCTCGTTCATCCTTCTTTTCCTTTTCTTGAAGGCTCCACAGCTCACTGGAGAGTTAGAGGGAAGGTGACATCATGACAAACAAAGGACGGCAACCTCAGCCAGTGACAGAAGGAGGACTGTTTAGCAAGGCAGTGTAAAAAGCTCTCTCCTAGGCATTATTTTAAATCCAAATAGCTTACAGCCTGCTGAATTCTGAAGCCATTTTCCAGATCTCTCAGCTGTTCTTCACTGAGAACTCAAACAGATATTTCAAAGCAAGAAAGCAGAGAGAAAATATAGATATTGATGCAAGAAATAACCAAACCTGTGTTTAGAATCAGCTTAAGAGCACAGGAAGCAGGGCATGCACAAAGGCTCTTCTACTTTCTCTCCTGCAGTAAAGATGTTCTGACTGTCCTTTTTCCTAAGGAAAGAAAATGGATTTTTTACGGGAAATGACATTTGCTCTTTGAGAACAGTGTCACAGTTTGCTGAATGATATTACCTGGCTATCTGGGTATAGTATTTTATGTATTTTCCATGAATTCATCATTGTGGGCATTTCTCCTCCACAATTTCTTATACTGACTAATCCTTCACCAGTGGCAGATATGTGTTGGGGGGTATATATGCATGTGCGTACGTGCAAGATCTCTCTGTTGGCCATCTAGAAACTGTTCTGGTGTCACAGATGAGGTCAGTCTAAGCATAAAGCAGGAGCCATGTTCATCTCAAAAATGCTGGAAATAGATCAGAGAGGGCAGAGGGAATGGAGTTGGAAACAGACAGTAATGGGTTAAAAAAGGCATTTGGGGTCCAAGCCTTATCTGCTATAAATTTACATTGACTCTGTGAGGTAATATTTAAGCAATCTACTCCCAGACAAAGTTACAGCAGTTACTTCCAAATATCCCAGATGTGAGTGTACAGAACCAAGAATAAAAACAAGATAACAGAGCGATATCAAAAATAAGCTGATCGTGCCCTTTAAAACACGTGCCCATGCTGGACAGAAACGGTGTCAGAAGTTTAGCAATATGGTGAGAGAGTACAAGTGAGCCAAAGTGACAGACCTGGACAGCTTATAGCTGCTTTACTTTCTCTTTCATTTATAAGCGACCAAGGAGGGAAAGGATACGGAGCGCTTGTCCTGATGTTCTGTCAAAAATGAAATGAGGTTACTGGTCTCCTGCAAGCGCAGATGAACATCAATCACAAGTCCCTCATAAAGGCAGGCCCCCAGAACAGTCGCTCAGTGTTATTAGAAAGCAAGAATTAAAAGTTTATCAAGGTGGAAAGAGCAGATCCTCAAGGGAGAATGGATTTCATAAGCAATCACCAAATCCTTCTCCAGGCACCTCAGTGTGACTTGTAAGGCAGCCAGAAAATCAAAAGAGCTACCACCTAAAGAACATAGAGTGGTCCCAGCAGGAATCTTAGAAAGTGCCCTTGGTGGGATAAAGCATCAATCCTTCCTTGCCTCTTCCCATTTACCAAATCAAGGGAGGGGGGGGAAGTACGATGTTTGCATCACTGCTTATTTTTGCCTTGCAAAACATATTTGTATGTGCTGGAGGAAAAGTTTCCTTTGGCTTGTCACAAAATCTCCACGTCTGGGTACGTTAGTTGGCAGTCTCTGCTTTGGACAGGCTCAGGACAGCAGTATCAGATCGACTGATCAGTGCCCCAGAGCACCCCAGAGCTCCCCGGGGACCCAGGGCTGGAACAGCAGCTGCTGAAGGGTCAGCAGAGGCAAAAGCCAACTGCATTTCCGTTCTGATAATCCCATTTTGGATATCGGAACTTGGCCATGGGGAACGAAAACACGACCAAAGCATTTCTTTATCCTCACTCGGCCTGGCTGCCGAAGCCATGCTTTGGAGTACTGGCCTGCGAGTCCCACTTCTGGCAAATGCAGCAATTCAAAGGAAACGGAGTAAGGAGAATTTTCCTTGGCTCCTTGCTGGTGGTGCTGGAAATCCTTGTATTTCTAGCCCTAGGGTTCACTATCATTTCCTAAAACGTCCAAGCACATAACCAACTGCATGGAGGCATTTTAGCTCTGAGAGTAAGGGGGAACTTCTCGCAGGTCAGGGTTTACACCACCGGCTAGAAGACACTGGTGGGAAGAGCAGGACCCACCATCAGCTACACCCTTACTCACAAGGGACCTCTCGAAGACGCCAGCTCCGTGCTGAGATGTATAGAAATGCCACTGAGAAAACGTGCTGCCCCCTTCGTTGGTGCTCACACCTCTGCTGTTGCTGTCATCCCCTACACATCCACTTTTGAAATAATTATTTCCATGGCTTATGAAATAACTCATGTCACCGATGGAGACCGATGAGAGCAGCCCTCCAGGCTCAAACTGCTGGGCGCAGGCACCTTTCAATATGCTGCCTGCAATAAATGTGGCAGGGGGAATGCAACGTTTTGTTCAACGAAAAAAAAACCAACTATTTCAAGCTTCTGAAGGGCTATTATACGCGGTGGCATGATAAAACCCAAGACATAAGCCTCTTTAGATTTAATAATACACGCTATCGATTTCTTCCTGCAGAAAAACTTCAGTGAACACCCTTTTTGTTTAAACCTTTTGTTGCAAATATTATTCATTGAAAACGTAAATCCCAAACATTTGACCAAATGATTTCACAAAAAGTTTAGATCTCTGCAACAAAGCAGACATTTCCAAAAAGTAACAACCATTTTGCTGTACAGTGATTGTTAGCAGAAAAGCAACTCTGATGGTAAGTTTTTAATTAGCCCATATAAATGTGCATGCAAATGCATATTTAGTAAAATAACTGCATTTCAAAGGAAAACACTTATCCCCTAAAACAAAAATGTGTCTACAATAAAAGCTACAGAAAAACAGCACGCAGAAATATTCTGATCCTAACATACATTAACAGCAGACAAGCAAGGTCAATTTATCTCACCCTGCCCAAATAGGGCTCCCAAACTGTCCAGAAAAAAGCCACCCACAACGCAGTTCAAGAGCTGGGATACCCAAGCTGTATGTGCTGCTGAAGCACCATTCCCCAAGTTCCCTATTAAATTGCTTTCTCAAAGATAAAATATGCCCGTTAATCTGACTCAGACGTGTCTATTTTTATAACTCATGCAACATGGAGGTATCATCGTTTAAAAGATGTATTTGTACGTCGCATTCTTTAAAATATCAGATCAGGAAATGGATGCTGCCTACACCGCATGTCTGATTGGCTTCTATTCTCCAAACGGGAAGGGGGCAGGGAGGGGAGGTGAAGCAGTCGTCAGAAGAAGAGGATTGAGATGCACGCAAGACAGAAGGAAGGTAAAGGGAAAGAGGAAGATCAATTAGTGATCCGATCCCGGTGAGAAAACAAGTACAAATGTGGTCCCGAAAGTTAACACAGTTGGCTGCAGTGAGGAGCCGGATCGATAGGTGTTGGTGATGGCGTGGGGAGCAACGCGGCGCTGTGCGGTGGGAGCCCAGCGCGGGCTTACAGCAGACAGGGCAAAAGTCCCCAGATTACAATAAAGCAGCTTGAAGGTGACAGATTTCATTGTTGAAGGTGATAAAACTCCATGTGGCGTGCTGCAAAACAAGGGCTGGAGCTCAGCCCGCAGAAAGGGAGGCAGCACCCAGATAACGCGGTGGGAGGTTTCTCCTCCTCTCCTTTCCCTGGAAATCGGTGCAGAAGCGCCCGAGCGCCCGAGGTGTGCGACACGTTTCCTCTTGCCTGACCCACGGCTGCCGCTTGCGAGCCGAACGCCCGGTGGGATTCCTTGCTTCGTGCCTCCGTTTCCACCCGCGCGGTGGAAGCGCAAGGGCGCTGCGGCAGAGCAGCACCTCCCGTGGGTGGGCACCGCAGCGCATGATGCAAAGCAGCAAAAATTTAGGGCTGTCCTCCACAGAGCGAGTCCTGCAGCGGGCAGGAGCCTGCAGGCTGTGTGTCAGCATGAACGAGTTGGCCACGGCGCCTTCTCCTGTTTGTGTTTCGTTGAACTGGTCTCCCACAATTCACTAAGAAGATCTCTGCAGACGGCCACACCAGCACGGGCCCATCATGAGCGAGGGGTCCCAAAAGCTTCAGATTTTGTTTTTCAAAACAAGCCCCGAATGCCGTGACACAGGCAAATAGCCATGCAGCAGAAGTCCGACCTCGGCTCCCTTTCCCTCATGCCATACTCTGCTGCAAACGCTCTGCAGGAGGATTGAGAAAGGACAGGTATCATCTATTCTGGTCTAGCAGAGGTTGGATTTGGTCCGGATGCTGTCCCCAGCAAGGCTGCTTGAAATGCAGGGAAGGCTCAGCAGCACAGATGTGAAACGAACAGGAAAATCAAAGCCTGAGACTAAACCAGCAATTAGACCAGCCCCAGAATATATTCAAGTCCAATCAATCCATACAAGAATTTCAGTCACGGTGTGCTCGTGCCCACACTTCCTCCCTCCCTCCCTTCCTCTGCCGCAACCCAGGGCTGAGATCCAGCACTACTGTCTGCTTAATCAGAATATGCAAGAAGCGCAGTGACAACACGTCTCCTAAGATGCTTTATCAGTTTTGCAAAGTCCCAGTTCATCCTCCTCTTGTGGGTCTATTTACATACTGATGTATTTATTCAGCTTTCTCCACCAGGCATGCCCCATGAGATTAAACCATTTTATTTACAAAGACATTGGGGTTGCAGCTCCCAACAATTAAGTCAGCCAAGATATAACTTTGCATGTGCTTTCAGATTGATGTGTGAACAGACAAAAGCAGCCTCGTCAGCAATTCAGGAGCAGCCAGGGGGAGGACCAGCTAAACCTCATCTATATAAACCAGTCAATAGCTGCCGCAACCGGGAAAAATGATTTGGGGGTGGTGGGAGGTGCAAATACGCAGAAGGGAAAGATAATGAGCCAGCAGAAGGAGTGACGGGTAAAACCCGTAGAAGAAACATTGCTAACATGGCTCACCTTAAAGAGCAGGTTCTTCAGAGTAGCTTGTGCTTCATGGGAACTCGCAGGCTCTTAGGATTTGCCCCTGCCCCATCCCACCCATCAAAGCCACCTATTAAAAATGGAGAAAAGCTGTTTTCTCTCAGAGAGCTACACAGGAAGGGAGAGGAGGATGGCAGGAGAAGAGAGAAATACCTTGGGAGATGAAAGTCAACGAAAGGTCATTTAAGAGAGTCAAACTGCAGCTGACTTCATGCTCCAGGGAAGGTGCTACAGCTCTTTCTACCAAGAGCTTTTCCCTGGGCAGATCTCTGTGGAACATCCCCCATCCTTCTTCTCTCCATTAGCATCTGATCGGGCTGTATTTGTCAACGCTCTCTTCTCTGTACCCTCCAAGGTGTGGAGTCCTGCTTAAAGGGTGCACGGTTTGGGCCAGCCTTTGCAGAGTTACCCTCCCAATTCCTGTGCAATGCCACCAAGCACCAGTAAGCCCTGCAATTAAAACAGCTTTAATCAAAGCACGTGGCTGTCTGCGAGGATCAGCAACAGGCATCTACAGGTGTATGAATCTGCAGCACACATTCCTCTTCGTTTCTCTGCCTCCCACCAGATGAAGTATGTCCATCAGAGCATTTTAGGCTCCCTAGAACACAACAGCTGAGAAGTCACCTGCGTATTTAGACCGGTATAAATCTGGCACACTACTGCCTGTTCCTGACAGCAATCTCATCCGGTGCCAGCATTCTTCTTAGCATCTCTGACATTTCGGAATTATATTTAGAGACCTGCATGGGAATTTAATTTTGAAGTTTGCTACAGAACATTGGTATATAAATATTCTGCACAACCTGCCTGAGGGTCTACTGGTGCATAGCAAGGCTGCGCCATTGCCTTTAATTAAACAGGAACAGGCAGCCCAAGGAAGCAGCACTAAATAGTAGTCTGACCATCTGAAAAGTCGGCACTTGTCTCCCTATTAATTCTCACCCTGATCCTTTGCATAGCACTATCGCCAGGCTAATTAATCACAGGTGCAAGCACAAGCATTAATTGCAGCAATGAATCTTTTTTTTTTTGCCTGTGCCTGGCCATTTCTAGCCTATAGGAATGCAGCTACTCCCGTTACTTTTATAATTATTATAAATATAGAGACAGCAACATGCACTACATTTTGTAGGCATTAAAAAAGACATGGTATTTGGCCTCAAGCATTAACAATCTGGAGCATATTCAGGGGCATGATGAATGCATTTCACTGATGCTCTGAAAATGCGTTTCCTGAATCATTTTAATTCAGGAAACAGCATGAAAATGTTAGGTAAAGCACAGGTTTTAGGAATCCAGCGTCTGCAGCTCTTCTGGTCAACACGCTGCGGCAGCTCTTGGCCACTCATGGCTCGTCGGGACTGCCAAGGCGGATAGCAGTCTCCAAATCACGCTGCCCAGCCTGCCTCTTCCCCCCTGGAAAATTACACAAGACGGGATGACTCTCGAGCGCAGATGGTTGGGCGGAAACGCTCGGTAACCTCTGTGTCTCCAGGCTCAGATTCAGCTTGAGCGAGATCGACTCAAAGTCTTGACGTCTGGATGAAAAGAAGGGATGTTGTGAACCTTCGAAGCAAGGCACATGCCAGAGACTCCTGGTACAGCTGGAGCTGTCAGCAGACACTCGTGTGTCTGATCTCTGTGGAGAGGCTGTGGGCTCTGTGGGCTCCGGGGGCTCGCAGGACAGACGGCTGCTCTTCCAGACGTGGGTCCTGCCTGGCCAGGGCAGGCAGAGCGGAGCATGGGGGAGCTGATGCCACTGTAGCCTTTGCTGCAGGGAATTCGGAGCCATCCAGCCTGGTGCTGGGCAAGCGAATGCCTTCCCCTGGCACGGGCACAGGATAACGCAGGGATGGAAACACGACTCAATGTACTGCACAAGGGGTAAGAAAAAGTGCTGACTGTGCTGTGCTGAGAGATTAGATTATAAATGTATTAAATGACTAACGTGCATTATGTGTCCTTCCCAGGCCAAACCACCTGCATACACAATGTGTGGCTATGATGTGGGGTTGACAGGTTCAGGCAAATGGTTCAGGACTAATTTTCAGTGTCAGACTGGCAGAAGGCGCTCCAGACAGAGGCTCTTGATGCTGGGTGAGACGAAGCCAAAGCTGCGAAAACACTGCTTTTAGGGAGAAAACCAAAGCTAAAATTTGAACAGCTATAAAAACAGTTTGTCAACTGAACTACAGTAAATATTTCCGTTCTTTGCTAGCACAGAGGCTGGGGAGATAAAGAAGTAGCTGAAGGAGAACTCAAGGTGAGCACCCATTATTTACTGATGATGATGAATAAGCAAACCCCCACATTGTGTTTTCCTACAGGACAGCAAACACTCTGGCCTGCTTAAGAGTCTGGTTAGTTGTTATTTTTTCCCCTCCTGGGGTGCGTTTTACATGCTGTTCCAGTGAAACGCCGCACCACTATTAATTGTTCGCAAGCACATAAAACGCGTGGTATTCTCCTTCACCACCACTGCAGTCCCAGAAGATCAAATGGGGGAGCTGGAAAAGTCACCTACCAAGACAGAGGTTTGGAGAATAATATAAAAAAGATCCAAAAGGATTTGTGGTTGGGTTTTTTTGTTTTTTTTTGTTGTTGTTGTTTTGTTTTTTTTAAATATAATATACTTCCCTCTCCCAGCTTTAAAGCATAGGCTTGTTTGAACTTCCTAGGGAAGTCGGGAGCACTGAAGAGAAATTGGCAGGCTCCACTCTGGCTGCTTTTCCTTATTATGAGAAAACACACTCTCGTCTCCTTGTCTACGGGTATGAATTCTTCATCTCATATTGTGTTTGCACAGAAGCGTGAAATGTATCCTGAACATTGGTCTTCATCCACACTTCACAATGCGAGAACAACGAGGGCAGTGAGACATGGAATGAGAACGGGAACGCCACAAAAGTGCGGGAGCGGGTGGCTGTTTCTGTTCCAAGGCCCGGGCTCTCGCACTGCATTCACCATATCCATGGTATTTAAAAGAAAACCAGAGGCACGTATTTCCTCAGAGATGCTCAGGGGCCCTGTTTTGTGAGCTGTTGTCCCTGTGGGAAGCTCCCTCCTCCCTTTCCGTAAATGTTCCCCCTGCTGCCGCTGAATCACCAAATAATCTGGAGACCCGTGGGAAGGGAATTAAACGGTGGTTATCACGCTGCCATGTTCTGCTCACTTTATTTGTTTTAAATGACCATGAAAGCAAAGGGGGGAAAAAGAAAACACCCAAGTGGAAAGTTAATTGAGCTGCTGAAATGTCTTTAAAGGAGCATTGTGGGCTGGATTATGATGCCTCGGCTCCCACTGGTGGCATATGCTCACGTGAGTGGGCACCTGATTACGCAGTACGGCTGGAACCCTTTCTCTAAATCTGTATCTCTCACTGCGGACTTGGAGCTGAGGACAACCAAAGCTACTCAGCTGCAGGGACTTGACAAGGTGCTTGGTAAGATGGCAGGCTCCAAAAACGGCCAGGAAGGGACCAGGCTGCAGGCACCTGATAGATGAGGGCCAGAAGGGTTTGTGTCCTTGTTTCTTGGCAAGGTTTGCTACTCCAAGGAGAGTAGCCAAGACCAGGAGGGGAGTTGGCCCAGCTGGGCTCCAACATGAGGAGGGAAAAACTGTACCCTGTCTGTCCTGGCTACTTTCTCTCCCAGAAGCTCCACTTACAGTTAGGAGGAAGGGGGAACTCACACTGGTCCCTTCATGGCCATGGACACACGGGCACACGACAGAGCTGGGGAGCAGCCAGACAGGGAGACGGGAGGGAACTTCCCATGGAGGTGGAAGAAGGAAAAAGACCAAAAATGTGGGGAGAAGACTCAAGCAGAGAAGAGGGAGAAACTGTCCTGGCCGAATCTAGGAGATAGGGAGTGAAGAAGACCCAAGATGTGGAAAGGCCGGTACCACAATTCAGCGCGAAGCAAGCCACCCTCACCTGAGGGAGAAGACAGGGCGGGACCGTGTGGGAAAAGGGGGCTCAAGCGGTGGCAGCCCTGCGATCTGACAGGGAACCTGTTGGACCTGCTGGAGCAGCTGCACACGAACTAATCTCCAAATAGAAGAGAACTTGCCTCTGGCTTGTTACACCCGAATTTCATTATGAGTCCAACACACCGAAGTAAATAAAAATGTGTTCCTCTCTACTCAGTCTTAGCTAGATCTTAAAATCCTCTAACCTGCAGGAAATTCTATCAGAAACCCTTCAGGAAGGATCCCTGCATTTTTATGCACAGGTTCTAAGTCCTCTGCAAATCCAAAGAAAGGCATGTGGGAGGAGGGAGAGCTGAGCTCCTCTCTGCCCTGCCACGTGCATCCCTGTTCCAGTGGCCAGGCACTGCACATGGTCCGCAGCAACTTTCTGATCCATTTGTCTGATCTCCTCCCTGTGAGGGGCCTAGCCCAGCCCTGACAAAGGATGCAGACCCTCACTGTCAGCTCTACCGGCCGCAGCAGTTGTCAGGACACCCTGTCTCCCGCTCGGCTCCTCCTGCCCCTATCCTCCACGCCCTAGATGCTTTCTCAGGTGCCTTGCAACCACGGCTATGGTCACACTGCTGAAGATTCACAGTACTTGTTCGAGGGGATGCCCAAGGCTGCTTCCCCAGTCACCCTTCTTTGCTACAGTTTCAGCTGCCTGCATGGCCTCCGATCTGTTTTGTTCCCCATTAAGTAGTGCTTCTACAGGACTGACAGCTAACCTGCATGGGAAAGCAAGCTGGTGGAAGCTCAGGGATGGATATAAACTACGGGAGTGGTATACTACAGCTCTCCATGTGGACACTCGCGGCAAGCTGCCTGTGGGCTGTTAAAACAGCAACAGCTTCAATGTTCCCTGGACAAGGAGGCCAGCACAACTAGGAACGCCTGGCTAGATATCAGCACCGAGATTCATTTTCCTTTATTTTAAAGGAAGAAACAAAACAACAGAAAAGTCTGTTCTCAGGACCACTAGAGATGGGCAGACTTCCCCCAGCACTGGCACCTCCCATAAGCCTGCCAGGGACCCCAAGCCCAGTGAGAGCTTCACATACAGAGCTCTCATGACCCTGGTGCTCTGAAATGCAAGCAAGCAGCAAGGATGAGGTGGGGGTACGCATCCTACCTTGGCCTGGGAAGACAATTAAAAGGGCAGCCAGGGATGGGAAGGGGGATGGAGACCCTCCCTTAGCACCTCCTGCTCCACTGGGTCTCACTAGGTCAGCATTTTCTGGGAATTGCTGTATTGCCAGATGTTGATTGCGCATCTGACAGGAGATGAATAAAGTTGATAAAGTTCTTATTTCTGGCTATAAAAAATAATAATGAAAAGCAGACAGAGATGGGGGATAGGCTGCCCAAAGCTTTCTCAGGTTGCACTGAAGTGAATGGAGAGTGAGCTACCTTCAGTTGCTTTCCCTTCTCATTTTCTCCTGCCTGCATGCCATGAGCAATCGGTTTGAAATCAAGCAGTTGGATGACACTTGTGTACAGTCTGAAGTATTCCTCAATTCCCGTCAAAGGGACTACCTTTTATTTATTTTGCATGACCTTCTCCCACTGGCAGTGCCAGAGCTCCCCAGCCATGGCCCTCCTTGGGAGTCCATTGTGCGGAGCCAACCCCACTGTAAGTTCAGGACTCAAGACGCAGGGCTGTGTGAACCAGAGCAGCTCAAACGTCCCTTTGAAGGCCATGTCACCTTCTTTTAATGACAACTATTCTGCCCCTAGCTCTGCAAGTGAGAGCTCCTGTTATCATGTCAAAGGCTGTCCCACTTCTTTTCACCTCTCTCCCCAGAGGTACAAACGTGCCTTTGCTTTCAGGTCCTGTGTAGCTAAAAGATCGAGTTCTGAATATCAACAATTTCCTTTGTGCTCTGCTGTATCAGCCCAGGGATATTTGGCTGGGGCGCTCTGAGCAGTTCTGAGACTTGAGATGCCATTTGTGTAAAGAGATTTGCTACACAGTCGCTGTCAGAAGAGCTGTCTTTGTCCCCACCTCCAGCAGTGACGCCTCTCCTGCTAGGAAGCTCTGCAAAAGGTACAGACTCGTACCACGCCAACACTGCCCATGGTCAGGTGACAGCTGCTTTGAGTCTGCTTTAAGAGGCTGAAGGAGATATTTAGAAACAAGTTCTTTGGTTTGCAACCCTTATAACCTGGGATCTAAATGAGCTCCTGGGCTGCATCCGCCAGAGTTCCTGAACAACCCAAAGCACTTGAGGCAAAGGTGTCTTTCTGCCATGTTGGTGCCTTCCCCGTGAACAGCTGTTGCAGAGTCTGAAACTCCCTTAGTTTCAGAGCCGGCCTTGAATAGAACAGGTCCTGTGCTGCTGTGAACGCTGGCACCTACCTTTGTGCACCTCGACTGGCTCTGGATAAGCTTGCGGATCCAGCTCACCCCATGGCAATCAGAGCAGCCCTGTTCCCCGCTGAGATCCAGGCTGGTAACTGGCACTGGCTCCACACTGGCCTCTCTACAGGAAAAGAAATATTCAAAATGTGTATGAACTCTATTTGATGAGGTGGGCACCACCACAGCGAGAATGTCCAACATGGGTATCACTTCCTCTCCCCAAGCCGGCAGGAAACAAAGTTGTGTTACTGTGGGTGGGCTTCAACCCAGCAGCTAGCTCACAGACATCTCACAAAGCCAGGAACAAGAGTTCTTCAGAAACAATAATGCCTTCAGCACAGAAACTGCTGCAGTCCACATGGGAAAACCTTCTACTGGACCTCTGAAGGCCAAAGAAGAGTTAATTGCTGACCTAAAACGCAGCAAGGTGCCTAGATACCACGGGGCACGATCTGGTTACACTTGTGCAAACAATCTGGCACTAGTGACGCACACACCTTTGTGTTTAACATTTCTATTTTCCTGAGCCTTAACCTTGTTTGTCGGCATAATGGACTGAGAATACATATTTAAGGTGGAAAACATTTCTGAAAACTGGCTCTTCTTCAAAGGCGTATTTACTGGATGTTCCAATAGCCACAAGTCAATAAACGTACAGCAATATTATGCTGGGCAAAAATATTTGGGATAAAAGAAGAGTGAAACTCCTATTACCGTTTTTTATTCGATATTTTTATCAACGATCTAAATGACGCTATAAAAATCCTTGTTGTGGCAAAGTCTGCAGATGCCAACAAGACTGGCGGTAGGGAAACAACAAGCAAGACTGGACTATCAATATACAGCGACCTGAAGAGTTTTGGCCACACTCCAGTGAAACATGATTTAAAAAGTCAAATGCAAGGTAAGGCATCTGAAACCAGAAATGCAGGTTACACTTACGGGATGCTGCCTCAGAAAGCAGTTGCTTTGAAAAGGACTTAGAGGACATCACAGAGCTCTCCTTTAGCCCTAGCTGCAGTGCAAGCTGCCATAAAGGGACTTCCCCGGTCCCTCTGTGCTCAGAAAGGGCAATCACAAACCCCAGCAGGGAGTGTTCCTTCTCGTATGTGGCACCAGCGACAATCTGCTGGAAAGCCGTGCCCAGTCTATGTTTCTTCCTTCAAGGAGAAAGAGAAAACACAGAAGCGATTCAAAAAAAAGACCCAGGAGCTGGGTCCTGCATGCTTCTGAAGGAGCCCAGGCCTGTTGGCTTACCGAAGATGTGGCCGAGAAGGGATCTGATTTCTGTCGCTGATATGGGGGAAGGCAATTGTGGGAGAGGGCTTTCGGATAGCACAGCACTATCTTCTGTCTTCTAAGACAACTGCAAAAGCTGGAAATTACAAATTTAACCTTGAAACAACACGTTACAGAAACAGCAGTAAAGGCCACTCAGTACTGGAAGCGCTTGCCAGAGAACTAGGTGAAATTATGAGATTATCTGTGTTTCAGACGCCACTCTTTCTTTCACCTTCTGGGAGAAATTACATAGGCGGTTAAACAAAACTCGGCTGTTGTAAGCCCAGCTGGTCCCAGAGCCTAGTTCTTGCACAAACAGTTTGGAGCAGGCATTTCTCTGTGAGTATCTGAAGGAGTGGAGGAAGCATTGTGGAAAGACTCAGGCAGCCTGAAAGACTTTTCCTAGCTGCCTCGAACTCTGCACTGTGCTCTGGGGGATACTTCCACTGCTTAAGCCTTACATACTGTAAGTTATATGACTGTCGCTTCCCAAATTAAGCAAACACAGATTCCCTCCTGCAGAGCTGCAAATCTCAGTATCAGTTTCTCCAGTCCTCACCAAATCCTCACCAGTCTGGCTCTGGAGAGAAAGCATAAAGAACCCCTGTCTGCTCGTAGTTACGGCTGGGGAGCTCTACAGATATCAGTGAGGTTTCAGGGTTTAACAGAGCAGAAACCAGCTCAGCATGCTCATCTTCTCAAGCTAAGTCTGTCCTTCTGTTTCAATAGATTAGCTCTTCGCCTGCGCTTCCCCTTGCACAGCGATGCCAGCCTGGCCACAGCAACAGTGAGCAGCGAACAGCGGGAGGCCCCGCTTCATCCAGCACCAACTCCCAGATCTCTAACAGTGGCAGCTTTTGTTCTCCTGGTTCCTGTCTGATCTCCCCAGCCCTGTCTTACAGCACTCTGCATTCCTCCTTCAGGCCCCCCTCCTGAAGTAACTGCATGAAACACTATATTACTTTTCTATTTCAAATCCAGACCTGGCATCTAAGCCAAAAAAAAACAAGTGATCAATCGTCACACTGATGCAGAAGGGCCTTTCTGCCCTCTCTCTCTTGGTTTTGTGGGCTGAGCTGTCAAAAGCAAAAATTCATCTTCTGTTTGATTATTCAGGGAACACGCAGAGTAGAGCAGTGTGATGCAAAGAGTGTATTTTCCAGTTACAAAAAAAAAAAGGAATGCATTGCAGAAAATAAACTGATAATGCTCATCTTACCTGCACATCTTCCTGCCAAACTGAGGCTGGAAACTCTTGTCACTACACTTTGGACCAGCCTCACATGATGCAGTGCCCCACGCAGCACACTATCTCTTGGTTCCTAAATCCAAAGTCATCAGAGGGAATCAGAGAACTTTTCCAGTTCTAGACTGGGTCTTGGGTGGAGTACCAGAAGCAAACTCCCTCAGTGGATCTGAAGTCTGTCCAGACAGTGCCATCCTTTCCCTCTGGGGTGACAGCAATGCTAATCACAAAACAAGCAACTTCCTGATTGCAAAGCATTGCTTCTCTGGAACAAAAGCATTTCAGAGTGAATATGTTATAGAAACAACAAAACAGGCTGTGCATGTTCAGATTAATTTTCCTTACCCATTTCCAGGAATGGGAGGCTGGTTTGACCAGCTTCCTGCAGAGTCTTCTACAGCTGTATCGGCATTTGTTTTATTTTGGACTAGGATAGCCCTTCTGAGACAACTCTCCTGACCTTACTGCACTTTGGTCCACACTGCAGAATTGGACTCCTTTCAGACAAAACTAAACGGCAAAATGTGCTCCAGAAACTCACCTAACATGTGCCGGTTGCTACTGAATGTTCCAAGCCATGGGGCCAGATTAGAGCTATCCCAAATAAATCCCTCAGAATGCTTACAGCGGACCAGCACCAAATGCTTCACTCCCCAGATCTGCTCCTGCTGCACCTTGCTGCCTGCTAATGCAGGTACAACCACCATGAAGACTCTCCCTGCATTTCCTTATCTCCCTGCAAGACTTCATGATGCCTTCTGGACAGCCCTTGGCAGTACACGGCCTCTCTGCAAGAATTAACTAAATTTTTCCCCCAGCCCGCTCTGTTCTGGTTTAGCTAAGCAAGGTCTCCTCTGGCAAGCGACAGAAGGCAGTATACCTGGAGCAGCAGCTAACCCTGTTTTCTTGCAAGCATAGCCTTTACAGGTCTTCTCCACGGAAGTCTGGCTTGGCCCAGCAAGCCCTAGGGCTTCTCAAACTCACACTGGCAGGCACAGTAGTTCCCAGAATAAAGAAAAGCTGGGGCTGAGGTTCAAGTAGGAAACCGTGTGTCCTCATGCTGGAAGCACTAAAGGAAACAGAAGGGCAGGTGAATTGCCATAAAGAAATTACCAGCATCATTAAGGATTAATAATTATTTTTGCACCTGATAAGTGACTGTAGCATTAATCTTCTGCAACAGTTTTTTCTGAGTTGTTGTGTGTACAACCAAATTCTTTGGAGGATCACCTCTGGTACATTACCTGACATGCCCAGATGACAGTTTCTGTAAGGCATAGGCATTCACTAGTTATTTTCCAATTACCATGTAGCTGTGGTATGATGAGTAATCTTGTACAGAGAGAGGGAATCTTAATTTGACTGCCCTGAAAACAGGTTACTGTGATTTCTAATGAGTGTCAAACAATAGCAAATCCTAACCAACCAAAATAAAAGGTAACTGGCTAGTGTCATGTCTAATTTCACTAAACAATGGCATCATTAAATTCTCCTGCTACGGTTGATTTTGAACTGGCAGTGAGAATGAGTTATGCCAGCTACACAGGGATTTCATATTTCTTCTTCGGTTCTATCTTTGATTTATTCAACAGATTTATTTTATGGTTTACATTTTAATATTTTTGTCCTTCTGTTAATGATAACAGATGTCTGGAGATTTGTGGTTCATCTTCTCAGTGGTGGAGAAACCAGGAACAAGGCACCTGGGTATACTGTCAGTGTAACTGGTCACCTTTAAACAACTACTCTAACTCAGAAATACAGGCGGTGGCTACCCCCAAAAGACTGCTCCTGCTGCAGGAATCTCAATCCAAAAGCATCATTCTTCTCCCAGAAATGAATGCTGCCTCAGAAGCTGATTTAAATCAGAGACCAAAACAGACGAAAAACCGCTCTCCTGCTATTTTCGCTCTTCCCTTACTCAGAACCTCATGCGACAAATCAGCCACTGGTTACCGTACGTCTTCCAAAGACTGAAATTTTTTTTCACAGAGTGGCAGAAAGATGAGCGTATGTAGCACTGTCATGGGAGCAGCACAGTCATCACATTACTCTCAAAAACTGGTAGAAAAGCTGCTGGAAAGCACTGAGCGTTGTCTGCTGGACAGCTCAGCTGTCTCACACTCGGTGGGAGCGGTGCGGCGGGCTGAAGCGGAGGAAGTGCCTTTCTTGCCCAGACTGGCACGGTGTTGTCGAGACATTGTGTAATGAAGAGCATCTAAAAGCAGAGACCCAGATGAACGTGGAGTTCAGTGGCTCAGACGATGGCTATGGTAGGAATAAAATTTATACAGCTAAAAGTATACATAGATACAGCTACACTTCCACATTGCTGTGTATTATAATAGGCTAGGAACTAAAAGTATCGTATCTCTTCCCGGTTAACTCTTCGGCATGTGAACATGCTTGCATGAGAACAAGAATGTTCAGTTCCCTCTCCTTTATCTGCAGGTAATCAGGAACAGCTGCACGCTTAGGTAAGTCCTTACTCAGACACATAAATATAAATTCTCTCTGATATAATTGCTACATCAGCTACAAACAGAATATGTATTTTATATGCTATAATAAAACATGGCCAAATAGAATATGTATTTTATATATAATAATACATGGCCACCACCAGCACCTTCTATCAAATGCTGCCGTGCAAATGTTTATGGTGAGAGTGTATAAAGAACTCAAAAAATCCAAAAGTGAAGGAAAAATCTCTCTCACTCCTCCTGCTGGTGATTCCTCACCCCCATACCTCCAGCACACCTTGTGATACAAACTCCCCATCTCCACTGACAGGACTGCAGTCCAGTTCATACCTCCAGTTCTCTGTTAAAGGTACTGTAAGTGCCGTGGAAGGATCCTGGTCCAGTCAAAATTGTATTGCAATTTTGAGTCTACTTACACAGTGTGGCCAGCAGGACTAGGGAAGTGATTGTCCCCCTGTATTCAGCTCTGGTGAGGCTGCACCTCGAATCTTGTGTTCAGTTTTGGGCCCCTCACTAGAAAAAGGACATCGAGGTGCTGGAGCGTGTCCAGAGAAGGGCAACGAAGCTGGTGAGGGGTCTGGAGAACAAGTCTTGTGAGGAGTGGCTGAGGGAGCTGGGGTTGTTTAGCCTGGAGAAAAGGANATTGGAACAGGTTGCCCAGGGAAGCGGTTGAGTCACCATCCCTGGAGGTCTTCAAAAAATGTTTGGATTCAGAGCTCAGTGACATGGTTTAATGGTGGACTTGGCAGTGCTAGGTTAAAAGGCTGGACCAGATGATCTTAGAGGTCTTTTCCAGCCTAAATGATTCTGATTCTATGATTCTGTAATTTAGCAACATTACACTGCCAAAAAGCAATTTCTCTGCAAAGAAAGACCACTAAGTCTTGCCTGATCCCTTGAGCTTTGTATCATCTGCAAATTTAATGATCCTACATGCTGTGGTGTTGCATTCATCTTTAATAAAAATATTACAACGCCTCAGCAGAAGATCTTGCAGGACTCAATGCCTCTGCGACCTCCTCATTGATACCCACTTTTCTCTCCAAGCCACAACTCTGTCTTCCTGCCAGTACTTTATCCTTTCCAATAATGGATTATTTTAACCTACATTTAGGGGGGTTTGTACTATAATCCATCACGCAAAATTTTGTTAAAACCTTCTAGAAAACCAGATAGATTTATGCTATCTAGACTGATAGTTATTTCATTAGCATAAGTGATCAAATTAGTGTGACATGATTTACCTGCAATATATCCATGCTGACTCACTCCTATTACAGGAAATTTATTCTTTCTCAAAAAAAAGATGCAAACTAGCTGTAAATGAAAGCTACTAAAAAGCTTTCCTAAGAAGCTTTGAATCTTTGCCTCCTGTTACTGCTTCTGTTGTGATGGAGCGTACACATTTTTGCATCATTTTGGGAATGGACCAGTTTAAGAAAGAGCCAGAGGGTACGGTTACGATTGGAAGTACAAAAGAATTATCTCTCCAGAGAGGGCTGCTACAGTCAAGGACACTTGACTTCTTTCACAGAGAGCCTCAGCAGAAAGAATTAAGCCTGATACGAGACACTCAGATTAGGATTTCACCTGATCTGATTTTCTATGGACCCTGACGAAGCACCTTGTACAAGACAGAGTGTGGAGCAGGAACACCAGTAAGGTCTACCTTGGTAGCTCCCAACCACAGCATCACCTTCAACATCAAAGCTATTAAAAAATAATAAAAAAAAGCTTTTCCATAAACTACCACCACTGCAGGAAGAATTTCCTGACATGTAACCTAAATCTTTTCCCACCACAATTCAAATCCATCATTTCTTGTCCTGTCCCTGCCTAACAGGAGAGTCAGGTCCAATGAATCTGTTTTCGTAGACCAGGCAGAAAGACCTGTTGCTCTTTCCCCAGGGCAACAGAGAATTTTCTCTCAAACTGAAACCTCCACTTCCCTTGCCCCATTGTCTGGTTGGGACCTGTAGACCAGATGGACATTGCAATCATGTTGAGGGATCTTTGTCCACCCAAACAGGGCTTTCAGAGGAATTGCTTCCTGGGATTTTAGTAGGAGAGATTTCCTTGAAGTCCAGAGAACTGAAGTCCGCTGACAGATTCAGTCAAAACATACTTTCTCTTCTTTTTCTGTCCCAAGCCCACGGCTTCAGCTGCCTGCCTCCCCCAGGCACCTCCTCTCCTGAGCTGAACAGAAGCTCAGGAGGCCTCTTCAGTTCTTCTGGACACACAAAATTGCTTCTTACAGTTTCCTTACCCATCATGATGGCTTGTAGATAATAACGTTCTTCCACATCTGAATGCACTTGTCAAACCACAATGAGCAAGGCCCACAAGGATTTCTACTGTTGCAGCGCACACGCACTGCGCTGGGGGCCCGGGGTGTAATTCCAGCTGTGCTACTGGCCCCTTGTGCCTCCTTCAGGCACGTCACCTTCCTCTTGGAGCCAGCCTCCTCTCCCACCTCAAGTCTGCCTAGTATGTCCAAATCCTGAACTCTTCGGAGAGGAGACCAACTCACATATTTCCCAGGGTCCTCTGTGCAACGGTATCTAAATCTGCTTCCTAAGTAAAGGCACGAACTACTCTTTGTGTTGAAAGAATTTTCCTTCATTTTGCCGTTGGCTGAATATTCAGTAGAGATTCAACACACAGGACTTAAAGACTGCAGATGAGATGACTTGGGAACTTACCGCATCCTGCCTGCCAGTTAATTTTTGTCTAAGGAAGCGTTCTTGTACAGAAGGGTGCTTATGAAGGCCCACTCCACATGCAGGCTATCAGGTAATCTGTTACCAAGTGAATCAGTAAATTACATTTTTAATTTTGACTGTTCTTCAACACAGTGAAGCTACATGCAACGTCCTGCTGAGGGCAAAGCGAGCCAAGCGGTTGCTAAATGGTCACAGTTAAAAGGAAGAACAAAGATCCACTCATTAAAGCAAGCACAGAAAACCAAGCCTTTTCCACTACACAGTAATCCTCTGTAAGGCTTCCCCACTGATTGGCATGGTAAAATAGTATAGCCAGAGATGATATTTTTTGCCTCCTACGTATACTCTCATTCAGCTTCTAGGGAAAAAAACTTTTCAAACTCTTAGGGATTTGCCCATTGTGTTTTAAATGAAATAAAGTTAACCGTGACAGTACCCGAGGCGCTCCAAGCCTGCCACGTTGGATCGGTTAATCGAGTGGATAAGATGTGTCCTTGGGGAAGAACAGGTGCCAGCTAGGCTTCATCCGTAACTAGCCAGCAGCCTCGATTCGGCAAAATCCTCAAGTGTGAGACTGAAGCTGAAGCACTTACTTAAGCATCATTGACTTCAAACGGTTTTAAGCACATATTTAAAATTAAGCAGAAGCTTTGATAACTTGGGACCTTAGTCAAAGCTAAGGACCTCAAGGAAATCAGGAGATACTGTGCATGTTCAAGGTCTGGCTCCAAGCACACATGCCACTCCGTGTAAACCCCTTAATTAGCAGATAATCTGTAGGCTACCAGGAAATCTTGGCCTCTTCTCGAACATCACCGTCAAAGTCATGACAATGCTGCAGAAACCGTTCTGCTTTAATTACATGTGATCATTGAAGCTAACCACGTACTGTATAATTAGTAAGAAAAATGAACTATTTAAGTAACTTGCATTTAACAAATAGTACTGGCATTCTGATTACAATTCAGTATTCATTTACCATAAGAACTTCTTATGCAGGAAATGGATTTTTCTGCTTCTAAGACCTTGCAAATTTGAGAGTTTTTCCAGGGTTTTCAAACAGAAAGTCCTACTTTCTGATACAGGTTTGAGGGTCAGTAGCAACAAGGTAGCTTATCAGACAGTCTGACCTCTGAGCAGGTTCCTAGCTGGATTAAGCCCAACTATTTACTGCTGTGAACGGAGGAAAACCAAAAAAAATGGGGAAAATGATAGGTTTTCTCTCGTTTGACAGAGATCTTGCTTTTCCCTCTTTTTTTCCTTTGTACATTTTCATGGTTTTGTAGACAGGTAATTACACGTCTGATGTAAAGACCAACCCTCATAGTTCCTGCTTCAGAGCTGACAGGATTTAGTTGCAATTTTATCACGGTAATCACAGAGTCAGTAGCAATGTAGCTGGGATGCAGCTGGCGTGGAGGAGGGAAGAAGAGCTCTCTTGACCACCTAGCCAAGGTGTCCGAATGGGAGACCTGGAATCAGACACTGAGTTACTGCTCTTACCTTTGGCTTCATCTTCCAAGCATGGGCAAGACCTGAAGCAATGCAGAGCTGAGCTAAGCTCTCACAACACAGGACAGGGTTGCTCACTTTCAAGAGCAGATCAGGACACCCGAGCAGAACTGCACCCAAGCCAGTCAATCTGCTCTCTCAGGAAGGCTAATTAAGTGGGGTGAATGTAGACAGTCCTAAACTTGAGCCAACTCAGCATCTCAGCTCTGCAGTTCCTGGCACTTCCACCCTGGCATTAGCAATGGCAGAACAAGCTCAGTCTGCCTGTCCTCCCTGCTCAGACATGCCCTTCATTTCCCACAGAGCCCCACAGCTACATTAGCTTGGACTCAAAAACTTAAACCAGCTAACGGCTGGTAGCAATGTGGGCTAGTGAGCACATGTCATTTGTGGAGGACACGAGCGAGAAACATCTCTCTGAACTTACAGCATCATAGCCCACATGGAGGCTACCTTGCAGCTTCCTCCAAAGCACCTGTGAGCGGACTCTGCTGCGGAGAAGAGGAGAGGACGCTACTGTAGAAGCACTACACTGACATTTTCACAAGGATGTTGGGTCAGAGGCTTTGCTCCATTGTCATTAGCTGGTCTGAGGAGGTCAGAGCGAGAGCTACACTGCCAAAGACTGCCAAGACCAGGTATAAATGAACAAATGAGACACTGAGAGAAATAAGCAGGAGTGAAGTGAGCAAACATTTGGTTTAACAGCACCTTCCACTCACCTGGCACTGAATTTCATCAAAACATCTTTAGCTCATCACCAGCACTGCTTAGCAACAGCATCATGCCATCCACAGGCCTGTAGGACAAATCAACCTTTTTGCAAGACATGAAGAAAACGGAAAGAGTGAAAACAGCTTTGCAGATTTTCTAGTCGCAGAATGGCCAGTAAACTGATTTTCCCCATACAGAATCCAGTGTCAAAGACTAGATAGGAAATGGGTCCTAAAATTACCACAAAATACCTCCCTAAAACACACTTGTTCTTAAGGCCTTCAGTCATCATTATTTCTACACGGTTATGCCTTGGAAGCACCTTTTTCTGACCAGGACCTACACGTACACTCACAGACCAAACCAGACACATATCCAAAGCTGCTCCTAAGAAGCTCCAGCACTGAAGACTCCCCTTCTCCAGCCCAGGAAACGTGCTCACAGCATTACTATTCTTACCATTTCCCCAGCATCCACCCTGAGTGTCTCTTGCTGTACGTTACATCCATTCTTGCCCTCCCACTACCTCGCGGGTGTGAATAACAGATTCGTCCCTCTCTCTTTGCCAGAGCATCACCAGGTGTCCTCTAAGCTGTCTGTGGCCCAGATGACGCCGGTTCCTTCAGTCCTCTCCCTGGGGCAGCGCTCTCCAGATTTCTGATCACTTCAGTCCACTTTTCATCTCTCTTCTATACAGACACCTCCTGTGTTCCCACTGAGGCTTTGTGCACCCTGAGCAAGCAAGGGACTGTTTTACATATCTCACAGGTGTCACTTCCATTTTAAAGGGGGGGATAAGTCATTCTGAGATGTGGGGAAAAGACGTGAGCCTTGCCTCTTCTCTAACCACGAGCCCATACCTGCTCAAAGAGTGACAATCTTTGGATGAGAAGATAAAATCAGGAGCATCACAACCAAATTGGGATGTCTGGTCACAACTATGCTCTGCTGGTGCTATTGAACTCTCTTAAGCTGCCCTTTAACAGCACGTCCCTTTCTGAAACTGCCAGCGCCTTTGTTCTTCTCGAGAATAGCTGCCCGCTTGTGCACACAGAGGCAGGGGAAGGTTGGACACTGTGTGTTGCATTGTACTGTCAGGCTAAATAGAAGCTGATGGGATAATAATTAATTGCAGTCTCCCTGTAATAAAAGACAAGACAAAGCAAGAGATATAAATAAAATCATCAAAGGAACTCACAGAATAGGAGCTGTGTCTGCATTTTGTGGGCAATTTACAAGCCAAAGGAAGGTTGGGAACCCAAGGACTGAAAAGCAATAAAAATCTATGGAGCCCTCACAAAACCGTGACAGCGTCTCACTGATCTGTCTTGTTACCAGGCAGAGGTATAAATTCCCTCAACACCTCTGTTGTTTAAGGAGCTGGAAACGGAAGGGGAAAAAGGCCTGAGGTGGGAGTGACCCCGAGCTCACTCAGACCCGACCAGCGGGGAGGTGCCCTCGAGAGAATAGAGGAGACAGAAGGCACCGAGCTCTGCTCCGAGGGCAACAGGCAGCCAGCAAGTGCCGCCAGCCCGAAAATGCGGTCTGGAGAGCTCTGGGCAGCCAGGAGTGCTTTAATGGAGACATTTTTAACTCTCTTTGTACCAGGAGGGCTCCTTTCCTTATGGCCTGCATAAAAGCAACACCTGCCCTGACCTGTCACTTGCCAAACCCCAGCTGCCTGTGCCTGCTCCCCAGCTGTTGTCACGAATGTCACCTTCCAGCTCAGAGGGAAAGACGTGGTGACGATGCAGGGGGGAGCTGAAAGGGCCAGGGCCGCGGCTTCCCCCAGCGCTGCCCCAGCCTCGCAGGCAGCTGCAACCTGGAGCCAGGGCCGGGGGAACAAGGAGGGGAATCCTGCTCCTGCTCCCCTCGCCATGAGACTGCAAGAAAAAAATGGATGTAAAAGAGGATGGATATGAAGGGAAGAGAGGGAAAGATCCTCTGTCCTAGACTCTACTCCTCTTTAATGCCTAATTCTCACTGAAGTCAGATAACCAGGAGCCTAAATACCCTCACAGCTGCAGCCAGTTACATGACACTTTCCAGAAGAACTGAAAAAAGCAAATTCTTTGGGTGCTCCCATAAGAGAGAAAATGATACAGCCCTCACAGACATATGGGCTAAACTGTTGCTGGTACAAGCCTCTTATTCTAGGAAAATAGGCCTTTATACATTCAGTTCATCTCCATATTGCCATTTATCCCACCACAGAGACACAGACACTTCCCTCGTTCATTCCCTAAAGCAAATGTAGAGGCTAGGAAGAGAGAGAGAAAGCAATGAGGCACCTCCTCTGCCTCTCTGGGAAAGGCTTTCCTTGGTAAGTGGGCACGCATCAGGGACAAGCTGGAAGCACAGGTCCTAGATCCCAGTCCAAATCTGAACTTTGTTTTGTTGTTTTTCCTCCCTCTCTTGTTAAAAGTCTCCTTTCAGAAATTTCTCTTCTGGGTAAATGTAGCCAAGGTAAAGAAACAGCAACTAATTAAAATGAACTGCCATTACACAATAACTCCTCCCTGCCAAAGGCAAACACAATTTTCTTCCCCAAAAGAACACATAAGCCCTCAGCTAAACAGTAATTTCCCTAACCTCACTGGCAAAGTCTTTCTTCCACCCGTTACCTAAACAATGAACAAAGCAACCAAGAGGAAAAAGTCGTCTCCCTTTCCCCGTGCCTGCCTTGCCAGAACTTCACATCTCCACGCTAGCGATGCCAGGTGGGGAGGACAGCGTCCTCTCGCCACACGGGACTCTGCCTTCCTCAGGGCGGTGCGTTCCTGGGGACTTACTCAGGGACCTGGTGCTGCAAGCAGAGTGAAGGGATCATTACAGATTGCTCCCTGCCTTGCGTCTCCTTGCAGACTGGGAAGAAAAGGTGGCAAGGTCCTAGCTGGCCCTGTACATGGCAGAGCTCTTGCTAGCCTAGGAGCTTTGGTCTGCCATGGGTCTACAACTTTTGCACTTGCTTCTGTGCAAGCAACAGTCCCTCTGCTGGGTTGGCTGGACCGAGCCTTGGTTCTAAAAAAGCAGGAGCCCGGGCTGTCAGAGATAAGGGTCAGCTACAGCTCAGCAGTCTTCACATTATCAACTTCCTTTGTCGTCCGGCTGGAAAGAGAGGAGAGCGTGAGCGATCCATGCTGAGCACGTGGAAAGCGAGGGGAGCTCTCCCTTCCCAGCAGCAGGGATGATCCAAGGACCTGGAGGCACGATGCTCAGCCAGGCAGCATCCCCTGGCCAGCTCAACAAACTAAAACCAGATGAATATTTCTATCACCACAAAGGCCAGAGAAGGCTCCGGTCACCCTGCAGCTAACCCTCACTCTCTAAGCAGAGCTCATCTTTGTCAGAAGGCAGAGCCAGAGCATAGCTAATGCGCTGCGTGGGGGAGAGAAAGACAGACAGTGAGTTAATGTTTGTCCTTAACTCCAAGCAAGTTGAGAGCTGTAACAGAGAGTAGGAGAGATCTGGAAAACACCCAACTGCTTGTGGGGGCTGCCACCAGATTCTCCCTCCAGCTTGCAACCAGTCCTGTGGGTAGGGAGAAGGGATGCAGGCTCCAAGCCGCTGCCAAGGGAAGAGTGCACTGCGGGGCAAGCAAGCAGAAAAATCCCAGCTCAGCTGCAGCTGTGCCAGCTCGAGCTCAGACTGCTTCTCACGCCTTGTCAGCATCCCACTCCTAGAGAGCAGCCTTGCTCAGATCTGCTGCGGTGATCTGCTTGTGAATGCTCCCCAATCCAGTTCGGTCAGCAAGGGCTGTCTTTTTCCGTGCTTTAAATGTGTATCAACGCTTTGCTTCTGCCTCCTCGTCCTTCTGTGCGAGGGATGGATGTATTGGGGTGATTCATGAGACTCACCGTGAACTTAAGTGAGGGAGAGCCTGGGCAAGCAACGCAAAGCAGCACTAGCGATGCGCAGGCGAGAACCAGCTCCACTGACCTTCCTGGCTGTTACAAGAGCACGAGCTGGCTGCTCATGGCGGTCAGCCCGGGCTCCCAGTCCTGGACTTCCTCAGACCAGTCCCACCTGCTGACAATGAAATCAGTATTCGGCCCAGGTCTTTGGTGCCCAACAGCCACCGCAGTGATCTGTGCAGTCTGCTCTCTCAGCTAGGAGGACACAGGTCTGGTCAGATGAGCCCCAGAGCTCTGACACCAGCCATTTGTTACAGCACTGGGCTAGAAGAAAGCCTCCTCACCCAACTGGTACGAGGTCCAGAAGCCTTTTCTGTCCAGTGTACTGTCCTGGTTGCGATCTATGACCTAAAAACCAAACCTCTTCCTGAGGTTTATGCAAGAACCCATGGGCTCACCCCCCCAAAAACCCAACTCCATCCTTTCATGTCCGCTACAGTCAAGTGGACCGACAGAAGTGCCCACTGAGGCTGGGAGTGTCGCGGGGCTGACTTTCATGACCTAAGGACATGCACATTGAAGCTGCAAAAGGTCAGATCCCTGACCTCATCATATTCAGAGCAAGAAGAGTGTGTCAGCAGGGTTTTCACGCAAACCTCTTTTACTTTGTGCTGTGCGGAAGAGAAGCACGAACAGTTACTTACTTGCACTGCAGGAAGGGGCCTGACAGCAGAGGGGCATTAACTTTCGATGAAATACAGTAACTTAAAAAAAAGAAAGGGTTCTAAAGATGGATCAGACGCTCATCTGAACACATCTTCAGCTGTATGATGTCCCCTTTCTCCTAGCAGTTTTTTTTTTACCTGCATCCAGGCAACGGGAACTAGGTTCACTGCTACAGAGTCATTATTACACACACCGCTACGACCTGCTCAAGATAATTCCCACTCACGGGCAGGGGAGAGGGAAAGCGATGGTATTTGGAACGGCTCCTGTTCAATTGTCTGGAAGGTGATTGAATGCTGTAGCACTTAGATCCATACCAGCAGCCAGGCGGGAACAGGGCAGAGGTGACAGAGAGGATCTTGCCATGTGAATACAGAGTTTAAAGAGAAATATTTCACTCTGAGCCCCTTGTGCAGTGTGAGCAGTAGGAACGTGTCCAAAGAGAAGCTGTGCTGTGATGCCACCCGCAGCAGCACCCAGACAGGAAGCGATTTGGTCCCAGGCTTAGAAACTGCCCCAACCTTTGCACCAGAGGGGAAGAAGGGTGCAGGCATCAACTCTATCCACCCCAAACACAGATCCCAGACTTCTGCTCCTTTGATCTCTGCTGCTGGCACACAGCCTCAGGCTGCTGATCAGCCAGATGCAAGATGTGGCCAGGACCTTGAACCTCCTGCGTTTATTGTATCTGAACCATCCTGCCTGTCACGCAGTTTAGGAAACATGACAGAGATTCTGCATGGGCGTGAGCACGCTCACACGCAGAACCAAAGGCAGTTTCAAGCCTTTTTATCAGTAAGCGATAACACCTGGACTTTGAGCATATATTCAGATTATTTAGTAATTAGTAGTTAATATTCTCAGTGATAGGACGTGTGAACTGCAAGCAAGAGGCTTTTTTGATCTCCTCTCCAAGTGCTCTTGGATCCTGGACTACACGGCATGAAGAACTAGATGACTAAAGCCACGGTGTGCAGCTGCTCACGTCCCGTGAGGAACGCTGTAGTCCCATCTTCGTGCTTTGCACTCCAACATCTGCTGTCTTCTTCCAGGCCTGCTAGGTTATTTGGAAGGAGGCAGTCAGGGGTGGACTCACGGATTTTAATCAAAACTAAGGTCACATCAGGGATCCCGCTGGATATGGCACACACACAGGTGGAGGCCCAGCTTGCTTCAAGGGATGGACAGGTTCTTGAGCCTTTTAAGAAACTGAAGAACAGAATACAGCAGCATTCAGACTGCTTGAGACAGATGCACCACAGTGACAGGCTTGGCCTGGTCGAATGCCTCCAGCACATGGTGCCCAAAGACACCTGTTCGTGCTCCTCAGACAGGGATACAGCTCTTTGAGTCTGCATGGTCAAAGAGAAACCATGATCTAAAAACAACTTGGTCATAAGAAGCATCTGTAGAACGCACCTTGCACAGCTTCCACATCCACAGTGCAGACCTTTCCCTGGGAGCACCCCAGATGCACAGCAGACAGCTAACTACGTGGCCACGGTCCCTGTTCAGGTGTGCCCTGCTCTACAGTCAGATACTGTCCCATCAAGGACAACAATCTACAGACCAATAAACCAGCCGGAGCTGGCCTGGTTGCTCAGCAGGTGCTTTTCATGGTGCGTGGATATGCACCTGCAGACCCATCACAGGAAGGAAGAGCAAGAGACGAAGCACACAGGACAGCCATGACGATCTGATCAAGCTACCCTGCTAACGCTACTAGGAAAGAAATGCTGTACTGTGCAGTTTATTTCTGCTTTGCTTTAGTGCATGTGCCCTAGGAGAAAAGCCAGACACCAGCAACTCTCACTGCCGTAGGAGTCTCGGAAGAGAAAATGCTCCATCCAGCAGAGCTCCCAGCATGCTGAGCTCCTGCAGATGAGCGAGAACTGGATCAGGACTGAGCAGATGCATTAAAACTTTTCCTCTAACAGTTTTTACAGCACCTGAGGGGCTGTATGCCTTTATGTTAAAGCTCCACATGACTTTCCAAGCTCTCTCATGGCCCCCTGTTCCTACAGCAGCATGCAGAGGGCACAGACAAAGCCATTCTCTTGAACTCCCCTTTTCAGGCTGATCAGATTTACCTGCTGCAGCTACGAAGCAGCTCGCAGACAGCAACAGCATCCTAAGAGGCTGTTCAAGGGCAGGACAGCAGAGAGCTGCTAAGTCCTGAGGGGACTTGGCAGCTTAAACTTTATCTGCTTGAGACCTGCAAGCCCTGAGCTAGTCCTTGCAGAGCGTTATGCTTGCAGAACAGCCCCCGCACTTTCACAGTAGTTCCTCCATTCTGTACAAGAGCTTTCTTCCTTCACAAAGGTTTTGTTTTACAGACATCTTCTTCCTCATGAAGTCTGCCACACTGCCAGGTGTGGAAGTCGCCGCTGCAGTGTATCTGTAGTGCTGCAGAGCTATTGTAAAAACACGGCATTGCTTCCTGGCCATAGTTCTGGGAACTGGTTGAGAACAGCCACGTGCTCTGAACCCAGGGGAGCTCCCAGCCTCACAATCCTCCAGCGTTGCAGGGATGGACAAACCTTATCATGCCAAGGCCCCAGTGCTCCAGAAACCTGGCGCATCGTGGTGCGACCACGTGGATCAGAGCTGCGCAGAAGGCACTGGATTGGCACCAAGGACTGAGGGGGCAGAGGTACTTGGTTCACTCCATAGAAGATTAAAGTTGCCCTGACTCTAGGGACCCTACTCTAGGGTTTGTCTAGGACAAACCTCTTCTCAGGGCTGAACATGGGGATGACAGCCAGGGGCTGGCTTGATGGCTGCCTGCTCACCAGGGGGTCACAGCTCCTGCTCAGCAGGGCTGTTTGTTCTCTGCCTTGATCTTCATCCCTTGGCTGTACTGAAAGGAAGTTTGTCCGAGACAAGCGTGTACGGCACACAATGTCAGCTTCAGAGCAAGCTGTGAGGAAACAGATTGAGTTCACTGTGCAAACCAACTGTGAATCCATTCCTTGGTGGCTTCTCTTGTGGGACACTTCAAAGGCACCAAGCATCCACGACGCAGCTGCTGCCCTGGGGAAGAAGTCGTTGAATAGCCTCCGTGAATGAGAAGTAAAAATTAAGCAGTTAGATTTGGCACTTGCATCACAATAAAGATCCCTGAATGCTCAGCTTCTTATTGAACCTAAGGCGGGCTGTTAATTCGTTATTCACTTCCCAGCCTGGAAGGAAAAGCATGTTATACCCGAGGGCCAGAACCAATGAACAGAGCCATAAATCAAGCAGTTTACAAGACCAGCAATTAGGAAACAAGCCGACAGAAGGGAGAACTCTGTCAGTAATAAAGCAGACACACCACAGGATCTGCTGAGTGCTCAAAGCAACTGGGGACACGCAGCCCTTTCCACACTCCATCTCTAATTCTTCCAGCCATTTGCTGCCTTTCCCCTCTGTCTTCTATTTCCTTTTATTTCCTCCTGCTCTCCCTCCAGTTTTTCCTCTTCCTCCCCTCTTCTGAAACACCGATTCTTCCTGAGATTGCAAGAACATACCTGCTGAGCAAATGGGTTTACCAGCTGCCGCCCGGGAGCAGAGGCACATGCTGGCACCAGCAGCCACAGAACGGCGTGTACACACAGCCCCGCGCGCGCCGGGTGTGCTGGAGGGAGCGGTGTGCTCTGCTCGTGCCGAACAACAGTACATGAGCCCCGTGGCGGGGGGGACATCCCTGCAGGTCTTGGGATGGTGTTGCTGGGGGAACAAGTGGCCATGGGCAGAGCTGCTCAAGTACAGAATGACTGGGATGCCTCTACCCACCTAACATGTTTTTTCCCCTCATCATCTCCTCTGATTTGTGCAGCACAAGTCAAATCTGGCTCCCTTGACTTTGACCACTGCCCCTCCAACACTTCTTGCTCCATTTCTGGCTCCTTCTCCTACTCACCACTGCAAATCCTGCCCTTGATTTCCCTCCTGGTGCTACAGTGCTGCAAGCAGCTCAGGACACTAGCAAAGTCAGGCCTGAGCAGCTGTTCTCTGCATGCAGCTCAGGCACACGCACGTGAAACCTGAGTGCAGGACATGGGTATTGAACCAGGCTCTCTTGCTTACTCACATCTCCCCTCCTGCCCACTGCACTACCATATCTCTAGGACATCACATATTTGGGAAATCACTGCCAGTGGTGATATATTTTCTCTACATGAGCCTTTGGCACCCAGTACATGCATAAAGAGGAGAAATATGGTAATTTAGGAGCCTTATTTTGTCAAGGCAGAAGGGAGTCCAGATATTCCTCCCATCATCCCAAGACCGAATGGATCCAGTTACACTAAGAATTAAGTATGCGATATTCCAGTGCAGCCTCAAGGGCCTGGAGGCATCTCAGATTTGTGAAGTCCACTCTACGGAAACGCTCACTGCTATCACCCATCAGACACCGTCACAGCAGCAGACGCTGAGGGTAAAAGGAAAAGAAACAAGATCAGTCATCGCGCCACAGTACGTGCTCAGCCTCTGCTGTTCCAGCACCTCCCAGTTCACTGAGGCCGACACTTCCCATGAGGTGGGCTCACAGCCCAGGGAGCTTCCAAAGTAACAAACGCACCTCAGCTGCCAAAGCCTTTTGCTTTTGAGGCTTATCCCCACTAAAGACATCGGTTCTTGGTAAGGCTGACACTTGCGCTGCGCTAGGCACAAGCACACCCTCCAGAAGAACTGCGAGCTGCCCTCCTCCTGGCAGACACGGGCAGAGATGACCCAGCAAAGGTCCCAGCGACAGCCAGCCTGAGAGCAGCTTGTGCTGGGGAGCACAGGAGGAAGGTGGGTGTCCCAGGGATGCCAGGACAAGGCCACGTGTCAGCAGCGACCACAGCCACTTCCCAGACGGGCTGCTCTGCTCCGTGGGGTGAAGTCAGTCTGTCTTCAGCACATCAGAGGCACAGCTGATAGTCACTTCAAGGAAACAAAGCGCTGCCTTTGAGCACGTGTTACTCTAGTGTGCTCCCAGCTGCCTATGGTTTTGATCTTGAACGGCGAGGCTAAGGAGTCGCTAGCCCACGAGAGAAGGAAACATCTCCTCTAACGTTGAGCACAGAGGGACTAATAATCCACCTCCCCCAGCGCCAGGGCAGGGAGGCTTTGATGAGCTCTTTGGCAAGTATTGTAGGAACAGGCTTCAATATAAAGTTAACTAATTAGGTTGCTGCACAGCAAAAGGAAAATCAAGTAGAAATCGTTTCTGTTCAAAGCAGATTCCAGCGAAGAAGAGAACAGCTGCATTACCGGAGACAGGCTGCAGCAAACTCCACAAGAAATCAGGGAGGGGAATAGGATTCAAGGTCTTGAGAAAAGCAAATGCGAGACATGAGGCCACAGCAACAAAAAAGGCTCAGCAGCTGGGGAGTTTTTGGGAGAAGACGGGAAATCCTCTTCAAAGGAAGGCTTTTCCCACCCAGATCTTGGCAAGCCACTGCGAGCAGCTACGTTTTGCTTGTCCAAGGTCTCTTCCAGGCCAGCCAGCTGCAGATTTCACACTCAGAATGGCTGGAGAGTTTCTGAACTCATCCCAAATATGCTTTTTCCTTTGATGATAAGTAAGATCCCAACAGACTGCATGTGGGGCTTGTACAAGGGTGCCCTCAGGCAACCCAGTCCGTTATCTGATGGTCCCCTGGATTCAGAGCCATGCGAGGGGCACCCATGGCCAGCAGGTCCCCATCACAAAGCATCCGTGGAGCTATGCTCCCGCTAACCGCCTTTAAGCACTGAGCCCCGCAAAAGAGATTTTGTAGGTCTTCTTCTCCTCCTGCAACACCAGAAGACATTTCTTAGCTGTTCATATTGTACAGTAAGGAATAACATGAGAGAACAGCAACTGCTGGTGCTTTGCCCATGGGTTTATCTTCCCAGAAACGGCACAGAGGCTTTCCACGGCATCAGGTAGGCTTTCGAGTGGCACTTGATGGAAATTCCAGCCGCTTGGCTTTGTCCCAGATCGCTGGCATTCTGGGAAGGTCAGAGCTCTGCAATAAGCCATATGCTCAATCTTGGCTTCCCCTCACAATACCAAGATGTGTCTGCAAGGAATAAAGCCAGAGGGAGTGTTAACTGATCGCCACTGAAACGGAGCCTCTGCTTGGCTTCCACCCTAATTAACTATCAAGAGGCAATGCCGGAAGGCCCCCGCATTGCCAATAAAGAATGTGGGGTTGGTAATTAATTAGTAGCCTATTGGGATCCCAGCACCTCTCACCCACAGCCGAGCTCTACAGATTGATACAAAGGGGATTTAACGGAAACATAGCAGTTTTCCCGTTACGGCCTCAAGCAAAACAGAACTAGTTTTTGAAGGAACCTCATTTACAGTCCCCTCACATGACTGATGCTTAGCATCTGACCCTGCAGGTACGGGAATGTATTGGAAAGGAACCTGCCTGCAAAATACTGGAATAAGAGAGAAAGCCCCTTAAGTAATTTGGTGAGCTACCTCTGTTCACCATTCCCCATGCATAAGAAAACAGCAAGACTAGATAGATGACAGAGACAGGCCTTGCACATCAGTGTATAGCTGACAGCACTCCTGGAGACCCAGACCGGGCAGCTCCTCTCTGCCAAGACAGCGAGAAAACCCCACTAAAACAGAATATGCCGTGAAATGAGCATCAAGACATCCTGTTTGGAGGGGTCGGCAAGGGACAGTTTTGCTGGGCTGTTAATTGTGAGGCCAAGTACCACAAGTCCTTCCCATGGTTGGGAGCTGGAGGTGAAAGGTCTCAGAGCTGGAAAGGAGACAGCAAGCAAAAGATCAGGTGGTTCTTCTCACTGCTCATGTAGGGAGCAGTGATGATGGGTGATGTCTAAGCACCATGCTGTCAGGCCCAGGGGAGAGAGGACGGTCAAAAAGGGCACTAGGAAATCACATCAAGGCAGTCCGAGGTACCCGTAAAGGATGCTCAGAAGACGAGATGAGGAGCAGCTGCCAGAGGTCAAGGGATGATCCGGAAAAAAAGACTTCTCCAAGGTTACTGAGGGTCTGGCACCACGCATGATAACCAATCTGCCCATATATCCTGCACACCCTCCAGGCACACATCCCACACGGTCACCAAACACAAATCCAAATCGGAGCCACAGCTGCAGTATGGCGAAGGTGCACAGAACGTGCACAATGGTGATGCAAAACCAGCATGGGGCTGAAAGCACATCCTTGGGTGTCAGGGCTGGATTCGTTGGCCCAAGCAATTACACAGCTCTGGCTGGCAAAGAGTACAGGCAAAGAGGGCATCCTGCTGAGAACGAGGTATTCCTGGGTATCAGAGCCTGAGAGAGCACAGTGTCTCACTGACAGCACTGGGACAGGCTAGAATAGCCCTGCACACCAGCAGAAAGGAGCCAGAGCAAGTGCTGACATGATAAAGAGGAAGCCTCGTGCTCTTGCATTCTCCCTGTGAAGGGAGAATGTCTCATATGCAGCCAAAAGGTGCTAGAAGCACATGAACAGCTGCCTCAGCCCATAGTTTCCTTCCCTTGTCCTAAACAGCAGAACACTTGCGGGTGTCACCTTCCGCTTTTCCTCCAACTCCAGCCACTCTGTTCTTGCAGACCTCAGCCCTCTGTTCCAGCTATGTTCATCCTTCACAGGTGAAAGCCTGATCCTTTCACCCACCGAAAGCTATGCCTTGTCTGCAGCTACCTCAGCTCTCGCTCCCCAAGGAGCCTCCAAGGATCTCTAAGGGCCAAATCTTCCCTCTTGGAGTCCCCAGGTGAGCAGGCCCATCTGATCCACAAGCTTAACTTGACAGCCAGATAAGATGCTCCTTCTGTGCAGCCCACTCTATTGCCACTTTTATATGCAGTCCCCTTCAAAGACACTGGTCCACGTCCCCTGCCCAAGCTTCCGGTTGCTCCATCTTCCTGACAAGCTCTCTGGCTCATTAACCGTTCATTTTGCTTCTCTTCATCTTCTCTATTCAAGCTGGAGCCTTTCTAGCTCCCTCTCCTGGCTCGACTTTCCTCTCCCTTCTACTCTTGCTCAAACAGGTCTGCCACGCTTGCTCTTATATGTCTAAAAGCAAGTTAGAGTATCTTCGTGACACCATCAACTACGTGTTGGCCTCTCTTGCAAGAAGGCTCCATGTTGGGAGGTACTGCAACCTCTCCCTTCAGACTCCTGCAAAATTCCCCCCAAAATCTTGTCTTTTCCTGTCCAACGGACATCATTTTCACTCCTCTTTGTAGGCCCTCATTTTTCCACATACATAAAGCTGTCAGTTCCACAAAAATGTCAGCTTAACCATCAAGAAACAGATCAACTGGCATGAATCATTTGGAAAGAAAAAAAGATCAGAAAATCTATGATTCATCCACACCTTGGATAGTGTGTGCACTTGTGGTCCCTTCATCTCAAAAGGATATCAGAACTGAAACAGATTCTGAAAAAAGCACAACAGATGGTCAAAGACACAGAGCATAATTAAAAGCACGATTACTGAAGGCACAATGAAGTACGCTCAGACTCGTTAGCGTGTGAGAGGAAAGGCTTGCGGGGGAAAAAGTAGGGGTGTGAAGTCATTACTGGTCTGTAGGGGGAGTGGCTCTTCACCTTCTCTTCCAAAACAGGAGCTCCAGGCCAACGATGAAGCTAAGAGGAGGGAGGACCGGCCCCATGCATCCTACCCTCTCTAAGACCAGGGAGGCCACCCTCTCTCACTGCTTTTGAAGCTGGCACAGGGTCTTTGCTTCGGGTGAGACAGAGGACCAACCATATTTACCTCTACAGCTCCCCATTACTCTCAGGCAAATATCCTCTCTTCTGTCTTTCGTATCAGGAAGAAAAAACATCCCAATGTTCTCAGAAGTAAGTTAATTATATTAGCGCTGAAAGCCTTTCCTTGCCTTTCCCCATCTGTCATCTTTCATTCATTATGAAGGAATCAGCCCCCATCTTCTATCAGCTCACAGCACCAGTCCACCCACCAGATTTTCAAGGAAGCACTGTCGTGCTTTTCCTTATTCATACTTCTAGAAGAGAAGAACACCCACAAAGCTGCTTACTTGTCTTCTTCAAAATCTTCTTTCGCTGTGATTTCTGCAGGAAGTTTGACAGCCATTAGAGCAGCACAGCACCAAGATCACAGTCAGTATCACTTCACTGCTCCTCTGTTCACCTCTACCACCCTCACACTCTGGCGGGGGGCTCTCTGGGACAGGCCTCCTCCTTTTACCTTGTCGTTGCACAAGTTCCAGACCACGTGATGCTTCGTTCTGCACCTCTCATGCTGAGGGTCTACACGAATGTGAAGTCCAGAGGTTTGGCCCCACAGCTCCAGAGCCTCCCCACTCCAGCAAGCAGCAGCCTTCAGTCCCAGAGATCAGGTGCTCACCCCACAGCAGCCAGCTGCCGTCCCCAGCCTATGGGCATCCCACCCCAAAACGTGGTTCAGAACATGATTCTTCTACTCACCAATGCAAAACACAGGCAAACACAGCAGCAAAGAAACACCTCTGCCCAGCCAGGGTCACTACTTTCTGAGAGTCCTTTCCTTCACTGCCCTGCTGCAGGCTCTACAGCTACCGTAAAAGCCCCTGGTTGACTCCCATAGCCTCATCTTCCTTTCACCAGCTGGCCCAGAGGATCCAGTGGTTTAGGATGACCCCAGATCCCCATGCCCTTACAGGAACAAGTCCTCTTGGGCCACAATCAGGAAGGAATCTCCTCCTTTGGGCAGACACTATGAATAAGAGGAGGGCTTGGGATAAGCAAGACCTAGAAATATGTGCATTGCTTGCCCTGCCCTCCCAAGAGCCCATCAGTTTGGATGGTTACTGACAAATGAAATGACGAGATGTGTTCTGGCCTCCTTCCGTCTCCTGGGCGTTATGGGACACAGAAAAGAGCAAAGAATTTGGAAAAGATTTCACACACTGCTACTGAGCACTCAACTCCAGAATAACCCCTACGCAGCCATTTTTCACACTGAGGGTGGTTAAGCGCTGGACAGGGGCCCAGAGAGGCGGAGGAATCCCTGTCCTTGAAGACAAAACCCGTCTGGATGAGGCCCCGACTACCTGGACCTAACGTTGAAGCTGGCTGTGCTTTGAGCAGGGGCCCGGACTGAAGACTCCCTGGGGCTCCTTTCACCCAACATTATCCTGTAACTGTAGGATTATATGGCCCTGAAACAGAATCTCACTTGCCTAGTTAACAGCAGGACTCCTCCTGTCGCAGAGCACGCCACAGAGCTCAGCTCTCCTCCCCAGCTCACTGGCATGAGATGCCCACACAACAGAAGTATCTGGCTCAGTCCCTAAGCTCATTGCCCTTTAGATGCAGGAGAACAGCTCCTGTCTTGACAGCATTCCCAGAGTCTTGTAGATAAGCCAGAAGTAGAGGGTGCCCCTGAAAAAGTAATTTGCAGGAAAACCGACGTGCTAGAGTGAAATGCTGACTGGCTTGCATTTGAATTTTAGTGAAAGTGCACTTACATCAACGTTTGGCTCTAAAAAAATGTTGCAGGTTTGAAAGTAGTTCATAAGAGCCTTGCTAAAGAAGAGTTCTTGGCAGAGGGGTGGTGTCAGCAAGAGAAGCACCAGCTCCCATTGACAGATACTCAGAGGATGAGACATAGCCGCCCTGCACACACAAACACACCTCAGGATTGGCCTCCCGTAAGGAGAGATTTTACATCCTCCTCTGGAGATCATCATGGAAAATAAGGGTTTTAGAAAGCCACTTTATAGCTCTGACCATCAGAATAAGCAAACGTGTAGTATCTCGGATGTTTTGCTCAAGGAATGAAGAGTCGCAGGCTTTTGATGGGATTCCAACTAATTCCACTATGCGTACAAAATCTGGCTTTACGTCCTCCTGTGCTATCGGCCTTAAGATTTTTACACTCAAGCAGATTTTTAGTAAGACCTTCCACAAAGCGGCCAAGTGCAGCAATTCACTGTACTCGTTTCAGCCAAGACATTCTTTGGCCCTTTCTCAGTGTAGCACTAGGAGAGACTGGACCGAGCTGCAAGGATATGGGTGGGAGAATGCTGCTTTTTGATGCTTACCTTTGGGAATGCAGCAAATGTTTTCAGGGGCGTTTTCTGTACTGAGGTCACTTGAAGTTGCTTGGACAATTCTGCCCAGCACCCTCAAACGGCGCAGCAGTGTGCTAGAGGATAGCTCTGCTAGTGGGAAACAGCCCTAAAGTCCTTGTTCAGGGTTATGTGCTTCCAGAATGGCATGAAACTAGGGAGGAGTAGACAAAGCCACAAGGGGAAACATCAGAGAGTTCCGTTGGAATAATCCCCTTCATGGAGAAGGGCTCTCAAGCAGCTGTAGGCTCTTCCAGATTATACCTGCCAAATCCCTGGGATCAGCCAGAAAGGGGCTGGGTTGTTATTTCCCCAGCAGCCTGACTCTGGAAACGACATCAACTAATGCATGCACACACAGAGAAGTGTTCAGCACTGGATAAGCCCTTGTTTTTTACATATGTAATAAATAGGTGTGCTTGCAGTCCAGAGAATCCCCTGCTGCCCTGTTCAGCAGCTGGCTAGTATCCTTTTAAATAATCAGTGGATCCTCTAATGATACTCCCTGCATTCTGTGTTCTTGCAAGCAGCCCACTAGAAGTACTTATGCGCTGCTAGACCCTGCGTGATGATTACAGATGATAAACATAATTATCTTGGGTCCTGATTGCCTCTGCTTTCTTCATGCTGATGTGTAGAGCAGTCTCAATGTTACCAGTCCTATGGGCAGAAACACTGTGAAGATACAGACTTCCTCTTGGAGGAAGAGCCACATGTTCAGGGAAATGAACTGTTCAGTGCAACGAACTGCTCGAGGCACTGAGCTGCAGCTGTGGCAGACTCCTGTCTCCTGAAACATAAAGTCTTTAAGGTGCACCTGAACACTCTGCAAAACCAAGTCCAGAGAGCGATGTGAAGTGGGTTTCATTATTTGGCTGTAAAACCAACAGACAGGAAAACATTAGCAATGAACCCATTAGACTGATTTCTGCTCAAAGCAGCGCTGTCATGCAGATATCACAGAACTCAGGATTTTAGGAAGCTGAATAACACTGAGTCTCCTAAAGCAGCAAAATGTCCCATTAGACCTGCGAAGCACGGGGCGGGAGAACGCTTTCCTGCACCAGCCAGGAGCTGACTGCCTTCAGATTTGGAGCAGCAAATGGAATCCAGGGCACAGATCTCTGACTTCTGTTTTAAACCAAAACGGGGACCCAACGCACCAGCAGGGCAGTGCAGGGAGCCTCTGACCTGCCCCATGAGCCCAGATGTACTCAGCTAAACCTGGGTTCTGGGAGATCTGCCACATGCTGAGCAGCCGCACTTGGATGTGGGTCCACGGAGCAGCAAGAGACAACGAACACGTGCTGTGACACCGAGCAGGACTGGCACAGGAGAAGTGATGGATGACAGGCCCATTCCCTTGCTACGGTCTTCTAACATCTTCTCTCTACTGTCATATGGTCCTGCTTGTAGCGTGGGGTGGTGAACTCCCTTTTATATGATCCGTTCCATGTGCTGAGGGATGGAACTGGTAAGGTCTGGACAGCCTGAACAGCAGTGTAATCTTTCCTGCTAATCCAGGAGAAGGGGGTTATTGGGAGAAGGCTGAGAGGCAGAAGAAACAGTGGGGTTGGCAGAGCTGACGCTCACACCAAGCAGCCCTGCTTCCCTCACACTAACTCCGTCGTGACCTGGCTGCTCAAAGACAGCCAGTGCCTGGGACAGAGCAATCTGGAAAACAACCAGTTCTTTAAGTTTTATTATCAGATAAATAAAACAGTCCAGCTATCAGGAGTCCCTGAAGCCAAAATGGCCAAGTTAAGGATAGGAGAAGCCAGAAAAGCTTCATCGAGAACAGGTAACAAGACACGTGTTTACCACAGAAGAGAAACAAGGCTTCTAACACAAGCAGGCTGCTGCACCACAAACATTCCCTATGGCCTGGTATGGCTGTACAGAGACATTTACACGTACAGGCAGGAGACGCCAGTCCCTGGCTGGTGAACAATCAACTTTTATCCTCTCCAGACCAGCAAAGCCAAGATTTTAGTAAACATACAACCCCAAAAATGTGCCTGCGGATTGGGTAGAGCAGAGCCTGTGCTCTCCTTGCCAAATAACAAAGCCGTTCTCCTGTGGGTGGTTTCATGGTGAGGTTTCTGTGGAGAGGAAGTGTTTCTAGTGGTCAAGGCAGGGAACAGGGGTTCAGCAGACCTGGCTCTAGGCAAATCAGGAAAGCTCCAACTGCAGCAAATGTGCATTCTTGCAGCAGTCACTACTGCCCTCTGCTCACCTCTCCTTGCTCAGGTGCAAATTGCTCCTCTGAGGAACACAGAGACACAGACTTTTTCCCCACCTGACAACACTTCCTGACCTTGCAGGGTTATTGTGCAGTTTGTGTGATTGATGACTGAAAGACTGTCAGAGCTCTATGGATGACAATCTGTCTGGAAGGGATTGGAAGATGTGCACATGCGAGTGCAGACACATGAGAAAGAGACATGCAACTCACATGCACTCTCTGCTTCCCTCTATGCTCGCAGGTCTCCATCCAGACTTGCCGCTTCCGCTACTCAGGCATTTAAATATTTCAACGCTCCAACACTCTAGCTGAACAGATGCCCTTACAAATACCCAACCCACCTCCCTGGTTGCCCAGACTTTGCAGCTTACTTACAAAATCAGGTGAACGTGAAGCCAGACTGAAAGCCTACGGCAGATACGACCCAGCCCCATTCAGTTCTGGTGGGCTGGCACCAGTGACCTCCCCTGGCCCTTTGCATTGTTCCCTCTTCATTTCATCCACAGATGTCATTAACATGCTGTTTATCCCCTCTGCCAGCTCACTAATGAAGACACTAAAGAAGACTGGACCTAACCCTGATCCCTGTGGCATGCCATTAGATAAACACCTCCTTGAAGAGTTCCCATCATTCTCTTACGTATGAAGAACCGCTGTCTTGAGGTGTGCATAGCTATTACAGCTAATGACTTCACCTGTCACAGTCTATTTGCAGTGAACCCCATGGGGAGAACCCACCAACTGCACCAACACTTGGTAAAGAAAAAAATGAAAGAAGGAATGTCACATTGTCACCCAGGATGGCTCTGTGTTCAGTGGGCACACCGGGTTTGTCTGTTTACAACGTTTTATCTGACTTCTTTTTCTACTTTCTGTCCTAATTTTATCTGCATGCTGTTAATTTTTTTTAAATCTTCTCCTACCTTGTTGGCTGCATTTCAGAAATAGGTGGCATGAGTCAACCGCAGTGGACCAGTGTAAAATCTTGTAAGATACTTCCCTCAAGTGGAGGGAATAAAAATCACTCAACTGTGTGTCACAGGCTCTGTAGTATACCTCAGGTAGCAGAAAGATAATGAGAGATGGACACCTACGTGAGGTAGAATCTGCCAACCAGCTTGAAAGGTATTAGGAGCGTAGAGAAATTATCAGTGATCCTGCAGACTAAACTTCCCCACTCTACAAATATCAGGGCAAACAAGAAGACACCCGGCCACCCTTCGTAGCAGATACCAAAGGAGCATATGCTCCTCTGACAACCTGTCACATTACTACGTGGACAGCTAACGTATAACCATGACCAGGTTTTAAAATGGGCTGAATGCAAGCTGGGCTGAGTGTGACAAGTGCTCCTACACGACATCTCAGAAGAAATGGAAGAGGCTGCTCAGAAGCACCTGGAGGGTAAAATACCTGAGCAACAAGGCCTCTATGTCTACCAGAGCCTGCAGCAGGGCTACGAGGGACAGACGAGAACGGAGTGATCCAAATATAGATTGCAGTCTGTTGGCACAGCTGGTGTGGGTGGTATCTATACTCACCCTAAGGCTGATGTCTGATCTCATGATCGCTGTTTTCCTCAAAGCAGGCAATGAAACATGAACAAAGAATTCAGATCTCACTGTAGTTATACTGTTACGATGATAGCAGCTCAGCTCCAGTCTCTTCCGTATACATTGAACGGGAGAACATTTCATCTCCTGCAAATGAAAAGAGATAAGAGGGTCTTAGCACAACGCAGGATTTGTCTCTGTAACTGATCAGTCCAACAAAGGGAAACACAAACCATTTATTACTGAAAATGAATTGTGCCATCAAGGCAGATGCCTGCAATTATTTCTGTTAAATATTATGTTTCATTAAGTGTAAAATATATAATTAATAAACTTGCCACCTCGTTTTTGTTAAGTTTCACTGCAAAGACGTTATTACTGAAATAAATCTTTCTAGCATTGCATGTTGATAGAACAGAGGAAGGTGCACGCCTCTGTGTGTGATAATTTCCTTATGCAAACCTGAATTATTAGGGAGGAATAATCACCTCTCTTCACAGCTAAGACTGTAGATACACCCCATTCTGAGACCAGTTGTTTGAGCTCATGCCTCTTAGAAGCAGGCAAGAAGAGACTGCTTTGGCTGGCAAAGATGACTTGATCTGAAAGCTGCCAGGCAGATGCAAGCTTTTCTTTCACTGGCAAGTCTGGAGAAACAAAAAAATAAAATTCATTTTTTGATTCACAGTCCATTAAAAAAGTCTGCTGACTATAAAGCTGTTCAGAAAGACCTCTGCGGTTAGGCTGTTACCCAGACTCTTTTATAAGCCCTGCGTTCATCCACCTCACAACACTGCACTGGAGCTGCACGACTGTGATTTGCTTTCCGCATGCATCAGTACTGTTTAGATTTGGGGATGTTTGGTGATGGCTGTTAAACCACACAAATTAGAAACGCTTCAAAAATGTTGCTGAAATTTGACTCCAAGCATAAAATTCCCCTTAGATTTTGTCTCCACTTGTGATCTTTACCTCAAGTTAGTTGATTGCCCGTTCACCAAGGGTAATTAAAATATTTCCAAAGGCTGTTCTGGGCAATCCTTTTTGCCTTGCTGCAGGCTACAAATGTTCGTGGCTTGCCCTAGGCTGGTGTTCATTCCTGCCTGAGTTGGCACAAGCAGCAAAGCCTGCCTCTATCACATTTCTCCCCTCCCTGGGCAGGTGGCAGAGAGACCAAGAGACCAGTGGTGGAAGGAAGGAGCGCAAGAGCACTCGCTGGATAGACGGTGATACAACTTCTGGGTACCAAGGAGACGAAAAAGCATATGGGAGGAGAAGAGGGCTGCATGTATTTGAATAAAACCCTATGATCTCACTGCTTTTTGAGCCAAGAGGTTCCTGAGATGAGGGAGGGCAAGAGCTCTGTGAGCTGCATGTGCTGGGAAAGGCACAAACCCTGACTTGTAGCAGGTCGGGCCGCAGGACACTGTATTAGATAACCTTACCCTGCTACAGCCCTGAATCTAAAGAAAGGGGCCCCTTCTCCACGTCATTTTAACTAGCATTTAAGAGTGCTAAAACAGCCAATCAATTTGATTAGATAGAAATTTTAGAGTCAGCAAATTATCTAGTTAAATGATGTGTACAAAAAAGTTAATTCAACAGCAACTGAAACATTAAATTTCTTACCGTCTAAAGGCAATAACCCTACCCAAAGAAGAGACAGGCTGAGCATACTGTCCTTGCAGAAGAAATCATAACAGTATTTTAGATATCACCTACAATGTAACCTCTGTGCAGTTACACAAATAGCACAGGTTGAGACTGAATTTAGAAGCAGTGGAATGGAAGCTCTGAAATCACGTTATACATCTCTTTGCCCTGGTTTTGCTCTAGGGGAAGGGCTCGTAGATCAGCTCATCTTCATCAACATGTCTTTCTGCATGAGCGTTGTGTACAAAAGTATAATTTTGCTTTTGTATACAAAAGTATGATGATACTTCACTGTACAACACGCGCGCGCTCCTGTCCCTCAGCAGCTAGGAACCCCTTTGTGCACACGCGCTGACCCTGCCGACTACCAGGCATTATTCCATTCCACAAGATCCCCGCTGGGTCGGACCAGGAACACTGGAGAACGAAGATGGAAAAGTTAAGCAACTGAATTCTCCAGCTCTTGGGCAGCACAAGGGGGAGGGAGCAGGGAGGCAAAGCATCTGGCTTCCCTGCTTCTCTAACAGCCTGGCGGGAAGGCTGCTGTCAATTCTGCCTTCTGCCTTGTTGGAAGAAAGCAGAAGTGACAAGAGGCCCTCCAGGCAGGCAGCCAAGAACCAGAAATTCAATTGGGCTACCTCCCGAAACTGGACTTTTTTGGAGACCCTTTCCCTGAAATTGTTTGGCCTTTAAAAAGAAATTTCATCACAGTTCAGGGCCAATTCATCACCCATGGCCTCCTGCTTCTCCTTTCCTCCAAAAACACATGATTTGCACAAAAGGATTTCCATTTTCTGGGCTACTCTACAACCAGCCTCACCCACAATAAATACATACGCACATAAATATGCACAAACACGCATGCACAGATACAAACAATGTTATTTATACAGGCATTGCCACAGATAAATACACGGGTGCATTTCTTTCCTATGTAACACTCAGGGAGGGAAGCGATGCTGCAGCTGAATTCACTCCACATTTGTTGATTAGGAAACAGAGTGTGGGACATACGGTCTATCTCTAGGGCTTAGCCCAACTGGTTATTGGCTGGTGCTGCTGTTCTCTAACAAGCCCCTGGATATATCGCTGTGGCTGTAGAGAAACGCAGCTGAAAGAGCCTTTCACTGTCAGTAGCAATCTGTCACTTCATGCATCTTACCCTGCCTCTTCCAGCACAAAAGCTTCTGAGCTGCAAGTCAGTGTTAGGAGAAAGGTCATTTTGCAGGTAGGCTGTGGTGTTTTTCTTTATTTCTGGGAACGCATGGCCAGCTCGAGGCACCGTCTGGATGCTGCAGCATGCATTTCAGCTTCACATACGCCTAGCCATAATTTAAGACAAGGGAGCATTTCCATTACAGACCCCATTCTTTCCTGTGGATTTATTTCTTAGCTATTTGGCTTCACTTTGGGGTGGACCTTCACTGAACACATTCACAGGCAGGGAGAAACTATTTTTCTTGTACAATGTTTTAAATCCAGCTCAGCCTCTTTTCGTTGTAAGATGGTGAAGGAAATTACGTATGCACACAAACACTCACAAGCACATACAAAAAGCTTATACAAACATATGCCTGCAGAGAGATCTGTTACAAAAACGACAAGCCAATGCAAATAAGCTCAATTTTAGTAGTGAATTAATTTGACTGACTTTATTATTCTAAATTATTAACAAGTTCCAGCAAACTTAGAATGCAATAAGCACACATGGGCTTTCATCTGAGTTAAACAGAAACAGATAACTTCTCCTGATAATACCTGGTATCAGCATAAATCTGCAATAGCGAACTCGGAGGCAGAAACCCGACACACAGCGAGCCCCTCTCTTTGCAGCATTGTGTTCACAACTCCTGTATGGTTCTCCTCCCCTGAAATATTCCAGTGCAATGAATCACCCTCCGACAATGCCAGAACCCCCCTATTTTCACGAATGCCAGCTGAAACCTGGCCTCCACGGCACTCTAATCTGTTTATGACTTGGTCTGGCTTAGCAGGCCTGTTTTGGGGGCTTTTTTTTTAACTCTTTATCGATTCTACTTTGATGTAGTCCAATAAAGCACATTGACAGAAGCGATTTATGTTGGCTAGTGCCTCTAGTTCCAGGAAAGCCTCCACGGCACATATGAAGAGAGGTAAAGCAACATATACAGGTTACCTGGTTACCCCAACCTTACCAGCTTCATTCAACCCATCTCCACAACGGAGATTAGGAACGATCTCCTGTTCCTCTCGCTCACAAGCGGAGATAGATACAATTTTCTCTACGTATCACTTCCTAATACCACAGAGAAATGCTGGGAAACATGAGAAGGATCTTCCCACTGCTAAGAGGAAAAAGCTGCAAGCGGCCACTGAAAGATGAGCATTTCCCCACTTCTGACGACACAGAAATCTATCCCGCGGCATCGCAGCTGGCACAGCAGGCACCAGTACTGGTGGGGTGCAACTCACTGCTGCCAGGGCTCAGGATCACTCAGTTGAGTGAGCTGCTCACGAAGCCACTCCTCTCTCTCCCTTGCGTTTAACATTAGGCACCTAAAATGATGTAGAAAGCTGAGATAAGAGGAATCCACGCCCGATGGGCCAGCCCCGCCGGTAAGTGCTGCCTTCCCACTGGCTCTGATAAAATCTGTGCGCATGGAGATACCCAAGGAAGAAGAACAAGATGCAGGAGAGCTCCCTGAGGACCCCACACCTCTGCTGAGGAAAGGCACCAGCAGGGTGCTCTGGGTGGAAATGATAAGGTCTCTCCATTCACGTCCGCTGCCCAGAGCCAGAATGCAGCCCACAAGAGCCTCCCCTTGACAGAAAGAAGAGCTGTCTGTTCAGCTCCCCCCGTGCACACCAAAAGGATGATGTTACACCCCAGCTATGCTACGGATTCCCTGCGTAACCCGGCAGAGGCTCCGTTGCCTTTCTGGGCTTCACCTCTCCATCGGTGAAATGGGGATGTCAGCTCTCCCCTGCCTCACTGCAGCACTGTTAGGCTACGTTTATGCAAACTGTTCCAATGCCACAGAAAGCCAGATTAGGCAGCCAGGAATATTACGGATTTATCCTATCAGTTGGAGATGCTGTGGCTATCCTCAAGCTATGCTGTATTCCCTCTTCCTTTCTTGTTTTCACACCCAGATCTTTTCCCTGAGGCTGGAAAAACACTAAGAACATCATCCAGGAAAGATGTTTAGTGAAACCCACAGTCTTTGGTGGCTCCTACGCGCAACGTAATAGTTTTCTTTAATGAGAACTTCTTGCTAAGAGGACACAGCAACAGGACAGAGGATAGCTGAGAGCAGCAGAGACTGGAAAAGTGAACTCAATTTAGCCACAGAGCAGTTTAAAGTTCCTGTTGCATTTTTCAGCTAAGCACAGCAAATCCCCCTGCCAAGCAACAGCCCAGGTGGCCACAAATACCAAAACGCTAACCGCCTGCGCAGCGTGCGGGTATTAGAGAGGGCGTGCGGGTAGGCATAGCAGGAGAGCAGCTGAAGGCGACGCGGAGCGTCCTCGCAGGGAGGCAATGCCACCTGTCAGCAGCGCCGGGAGCCAGGCCCTGCTGCGGGACAGCTCGGGAGGCGTTTGAGAGCTGTTGGATTCTCGTTCATCCCAAGCCTCCTGCAGTTCGGAAGCACTGATAGAGTTTCATCCTTCATCAGCCGCCGCTGCACTCCCGCGAGCGATGTGGCAGAAATGGCCATGGGGCACCTCCTGTGCCAACGGGAGTCCTGTGCGGTGAAAATGCAGCTCAGCACTCAGCAAAGGGGAAGAACAGAAAAGAAATCATGGGCTCTAAGCCTACCTGGAACTGCTGCCTTTGCTCAGGTAAGTTACCATGGCTCAGCCTGCCTCCTTGCAGGGCTCCTGCTGCAAGAAGCAGGCAAGCTTATTCCACATTCAGATAGCATCAGAGCACGGGCACCTAGCTGCAGGCACTTCATTTATAAACAGAAGCGCTGAAATGCTTCCCATCCCCTCACAGAGAACCCTGCATGGCGCCAAGAGGAGGAGGATTTCCTCCCCCATTCGTTCCACACAGGTCTGTGGGCTACACGGGTAGGTGGATACGCACGGGGACGACAGGCAGGCGGATGGGCGGCTGTGAGCATCGCAGGCAGGTTGGAGCACAGGCGGACAGCTTGCTGAGTGCTCAAGGAACGGGAGCTGCTTGAATTGCTGGAGGTACCGCAGCGGTCCTGGGCGATTCGTGACGGACACGGAGTCTGCACTGCCTCGTGTCTTGCAACAGCGAAGGCTCAACCTGTGACCCCCCCAGCACGTGCCTCACTCGGTACCTACCACAGCTCCCATATGGCAGCTGCCGAATGATCTGGACTGCTGGGGCCTGGCAGGACAAACACACCAGGCTTCCTGGCGTTTCACCCAGGACTTAGGAAGCCGTCACGCGCTCAGGCTGTCTCCAAACAGTGCCAGCACGCCTTGGTACGCTGCCTGCTTTTCACCTGATTGTCATTTTTGGTTGCTATTACTGAAAGGCATTTTGGAGCTTCAAGACCTGCCAGAGAGAACAAGGCCAAATTCCCAGCCCTTCTGCCTCCCCACTTCTCCCCTGATTTCTCTTTTCTGGAAAGTCTTCCCGTGCTAAGTATAGTTCCTAACAGGTGCATGACCAGAGGGGACTGTCAGGGACGCAGCTGTCCCCACAGAGGCCTGGATCCATCTCCATCTGTCTTACTGGAGTTATCCACGCCGCCTCACTGTGCTCTTCGGACACGGGATGGGGGAGCATCAGAGATTCAGACGGGGAGGAGATACGTGTACGCGCACACACACAGAGGGAGGATAACTATTCCAGGGAACGCCGCAAACAAAGCCTCTGACATCAAACTAATGCATCCTTTGAGGCTTTAAAGAGCCCTTGCCACACACGGGCAGGCTGCCAGCTAACTCATCTCTCTTCCTTGCCACGCTGAGAGCCTGATGCCAAGGTCAGGCTTAAAACGAAAGCTGACTGCTTTGTAATCCCCTGGGCCTCATTTGGGGATGCCACAAGACTGGTAAGAATCGCTGGCAGAAAACGTTTGACCAGAGCCAACTCCAGCGCCTTACTGGACACTAAGTTGTCCCATTGCTGTCGGGGGGAAGCACAAATAAGAGAAATAGAGATCCTGCTCACCAACTAAAGGTGCTCCCTACCCCTTAAAGTGTCCTAGCATAATTTCAGGCTGATGTGAGATGAGGAAATAATCATTTTGCAACACACTACTGCTCCTTGCCACTACACGTTGCAGAAGAGCAGCTGATCTGTCCTGGGATGTGTCCTCTGTTAACAAGCTGGCGTAACTTAGTAGGAGGGTGATGAAAACCATATGCAGAGAATAGCGCATGGTACCTTGACACCACCACCACTGAAAGAACAACGAACGGGTTTCTGCGCTCGCACAGTGCCACCACAGAACATGCTCCATGCTGTGCTTTGGTCATGACGCCTGAACCCGGGGAGCCCAAAGCCCAGCTGCTAAAGGGCAGAGTCCTAAGCTGCACGAAACTGAGCCTGGGGCTCAGGGAAGGGGTGGGATGGTCTGGGTGAGACAGACGTGTGTAAATCCTTGGCAGAGGGAAAATCCATTTCCCTTATTTCTTTATTAAAATGAAACCAGGCGGCTGCTAGCAAGCCTCCGCCCAGTCACAGCCTCTCAAAGGAAGAACGGTGAGACCCTGGACCGGGGGCTTTGCAGTGTGGGAGAGGACAGCACTTGCCTGCAGCTGTAGGGCCAAGCTCTGAGTCAAGGCAGAAGTCACGAGGCAGTGAGCACAAAGGACGCTGCCATCTGCACTGCCCTGTAGCAGGTAGCCCTTTCCTCCTTGGGGCTTCCTCAGCAGGGCTGAGTGCACGTGACAGACATTTGGGGCCTCCCTGCTCGCATTTCATACCTTTTACCAAGGCACAACACCTTCAGATGCAGACACGAGCAGGAGTTTCATCAGTAGGAAGCACAGGATCCAGTCCAGATTTACTAACACCAGCACTGATTACAGGGACAGCATCACCCAACCTTCCTTTCTTAAATTACCTTACCTTTTTAGGTCTCAATTTCTGTCCCTTCCTCCAGGTTTCCAGGGCTACATACAGTTACATTACTTTTTTTTTTTTTTTATGACAACCCTTTTTAGAATGAAGAGCGGACTGAAGCAATCAGCTCCCTTGGGTCTCTGGGGCAATCAAGACTATTCCATCGTATCAGTGCTGACAGGGCTGGGGCTGCCAGACTGAGTTATCACAGGTCCTGCCCTCCCCTGCCATTACTTCCTACTCACCAGGAGAACACTGCTCCAGTCCAAGCAGGGAAGGTCAACCCCAAGCTGCAGAAATCTCCCACAATTAAGGAGGAAGCGTCAAAGAGACAGAGGAGGAAAACAATCGTATCCCAGGCATCTCCCCTTTCTAGACACCTCTGAAAATCATAACCTAGCTCAGATGGCCCTAGGGAGAGAATGAGTTACCGGGAGCCACGAACCTTTTGAGACCAGCTCGCCTTGTATCAAGGAGACTCCAGCCACACGCTGTCCCCAGGCCTGAGCCGCGTGTCTCACGAGACCCGTGTCACACAAACTGATGTCTCTTTCTATCCCAGTTCAGCCCCTGCCTGCCCAGCACGGGGCTGCACTCCTCTCCTATCACAAGGACCTACCCGGTTGTGCAAAAGAAGCGGTGAAGTTGATTCCGAAGCAGGCGAGCTGGGACTATACCTGATGAGGAAAGGTGGCACATCCCATCATTCAAGTGACAATACAAACATGGAAGGTTTACTCAGACACTGGCATCATTCACTCCGATTCAGGAGCGCTGCACTATTCAGGCAGGACGGTGTTGTCGGAGAAGCATCATCTGAATGCTTTATCACTAGCTCTAAAGTGTATCTGCGCTCAGGAAAAAGGGGCACCTCTTACCAGCTCTGGTCAGTCCTGGGAAGGCATCTTCTGTCATGCAGCAGAGAACTGTCAGGCCAAGAAAATAAATGGCCAGCACTTGTAAGTTGTATTTCTACAGCAGCCTGGTGGCCCAAAGCCCAGAGTAAGCCAAGACAGAAAGACGGAAGCAACTCGCAGCAGTCATCTGCATTTAAGCAGCATGGCTAGAATATTGGCAGCATTATGTGATCCTCTGCCTGGCCAGACACAGGATTGAAAAAGAGTTTTTCTTCCCTTCCATGTCCCCTACCTAGCTAAAAAAGAGCTGAAAAACCCAAGTGGCGAGGTAAGATTCTCTCTGCCTTTGCTCTTAATCCCAGCTTGAGACTGCCTCGAGCTCCAGGGCCCTCCCCACACAGCACCATGAGCCCAACATCACATCTAAGCAGCCCTGGTCAACTTTGTGCCCGTACCTTACTGTACGAACAACAATCCAGCAGGGTCTGATGAATTCTGCGGGATTAGAGGCGGTGAATTAATAATCTCTAAAGATGTTGTCCAGATGTGTAGCAGCCCTGGAAGGCCCAAACTGCCAACAGCCCAGACCTTACTGTGAAGCTTTCAGAAACAGGGTGTTGTTCTCCAGTCCCCAGCTGCTGGGGCCCTGCCTCCGCATGCAAAATTCCACTTTTGCTACAGCAAAAATGGCACTCAGCTCTCACAGCTGAAAAGTCTAAGACAGCAGCTCAAGGATGAAAACTCTGCTCCTTAGACCTACAAGAAGTAAAAAGAGTTAAAGCTGGATTTGTAACCTCTAAGGTTTTTAAGCCAATTTTGTGACTGTCTCAGGCAGTTCTGGCTATTCTTTGTAGTTGGTGACTCACTGAATAAAGGCGGTTTGACCACGGGGACTGGGATGGTTCTCTCCGATGCAGAAATTTCTGGAGGTGGAAGAGAGGAGGCACAGAACACAAAAGCCGACACTGAGAGGCATTTGCAAACTGCCAACTGATCTCTGAGCCAAAATTTCCTCTCTGCAAACCTATCTGGCCTCCGCACAGTGGCTTGAGGACAATTTGACCTGGAGTCTGAACAACAGGATTAAGCACTGGATCAGCAGAAAAATGACTGCAGCTACTTATTATTGCTTGCTATTGAAGAGTTATTGTTACTACAGAACGCTTGTTTCCCTGAGCCACATTGTGTAAGTGTCGGTGTCTTTGCTAGATTTAATGGTCCAATTATCACGGGTTGTGTCGCCTCCTCCCCGTTCTACATGACGAGACCTGCTCTCCTGCCTTCGTTCCCCTCTCCTGTTTTGCTAGCAGGCAAACACACCTCTGCCGCTCCTTTATGGGTAGCTTTATTTTTAACTTCTCCCATGCTCAAGGCTGGTGGGGGCTGTGGAAAGCCAGACAAGTAAGTGGAAGAGGCAGTCTCTGGGCTGGATATCTCACCCTAAAGATGGCTGTTTGGCAGTGGGTCTTCTTCCCTGGGTGAAAGCTTTTCCTTAGTGAAAACAACCAGAAATTCTTATTTAGAGTTGAAGTCATGTCCAGGTCTTCTCCCAAACGCTGCAGTGAGCCCCTGTCCTGGTCCCCTACTGCTCCAGCCTCTGTCATACGCCAACCTGCTCAGCTGGCTTCACCCAGCACTAACAGCAGGAGCTTTGGCTAGGATGTCCAAGGAGAAAAGGAGTGACAGCGCACTGCCAGGCAAAAAACTGCTTCCATCACCTGAGGTAGCTGTGAGGAGGTTACAGCTGACGGAAGATCAACCAGACTGCTATTAGCTCCACAATCCCTAAGAAACATTCTGCAAATATTCCAGAGGCAAAGAAATTTACCTTTGGTACACCCCTGCTTGTAGGCCAGTACCTCAGCCTAAAATCAATACAGGCACGGGACTGGTCAGTAATTCTCCTCCCCATCATGGTCACTCTAGAGCAGGGCCATGAGGAGCATCAGTATAAAAGAAGGAGCAGGAAGAAGGGGAAAGGAACTGGCTGGGGTGGTGGGGAAGGGGCTAAGCTTCTGGATCCCCAACAGCAGCCTGCAGCAGGCCATCCAGGATGTACCCTGAACACCAGACCTGAGAACATCAGCTCCTCACCAGGATATCAAAAAAGCAGTATAACAAACAGCATTAGAGTTTCACAACAGGATCAGACATTTATGTGAATAAGAACAGCATCCGCAGCGACAGTAGCTCAAATGAAAATCACAAGAGCTATTGATTCTCCTGCTTCAGGGTATAAGCTGCTTGCCAGCTGGGGTCAGGGGGAAATCTCCCCCCGTAGGGTAGTATTGCACAATTATGGGCATTACGGGATTTTTATGCCTTCCTTTAAGGCATCCGGCCTTGGCTTCTGGTGGAGACAGGATACTAGGCTGGAAGGACCATTGGTCTGTTCAGCTCAGTTTTTATGTCCTAATACAAAATTAATGGTTCTCTCACTGAGACACCATGCAGCAAAGCCACCCGCTCTCTGCATTGCAGCTGGCAGGACAAAAGCGGGACCGAAAACTCGGTGCTTCCCAGCGCTCCCTGGCGTGACGCAACGCCCAGGCTCACCGCCTCACCTGCAGCCACACTTGCTGCAGACCCCGACAGGCACAGCGTGCTGCAGTCCTACACCCAGGACATCCGTCAGCCTCCCACGTAGCCAGGATTGCAGGCACGAACCACCAGGCCTGCCAGGGCCATGGGCTTGAGCTCAGGACACGTGCTGTGCCTACCTCTGCACTTACAGCTGGCACAAAATACTGCCAGGCACGATGCTAGGATGAATCCTTCCCCCTCTGCCCTGTTCACAGCTCCCTGCCTGGGCTGCTTCTGGTTGACTCTGTCCCTCTTTGCTCATCTGGCCCCACTTAACCTGCAGGGAGCAAACAATCTGCCTTTTATTTGTTGTGGGGTCACTCTTCTGCCAGTTCCACATCCCTAAGATGCTCACCCCAGACCAGCCAAGCATCACAGGAGCACAAGGAAAGACTCTGCTTGGCTGGGAGCAGGGATCAGACTGCAGCTTCTGGTAGCTGCAGCAATGGAGAGCCTCGTGGCCCTCAGACACACTCCAACCTGCGCGCGCCGGTTGATTTGCCTTTACTTGCCCGCACGCCCTCACCCACTAGCCCCGACTGACCCGTTCTGGCCTCCCTGCTGACCAGTTACCAGCATGTTTCCTTTGCCTGGGGGAGGCCGGGGAGCTGCATGGCCAGGCGAGCGTGGAAAGCCACCTGGACATGACTTCCCTTCCTTGTGCACATCCCGGCTCGATTTTGCCTGCGCTGATGCTCCTACCCGTCACCCCACAGAGCTCCCTGCCAGCGGGTGGCCAGCATGGGCAGGTGAATCCAGGTCCTCATGCCCTGCACTGGGGCCCAGCCTCCTGGCTGTACGCTCTTCAACAGCTTCTCACGCTGACAAAAGGGCTGTCTGTCAGGTCAGGCAGGCTGTGGAAGCAGGAACAACTGTCTTTAAAACTGTATTCAGGATCCACATGGCGATCCCTTCTGCTTGTACGGAACAACACCTCATCCATCATTCAGATAACCAGGCAGGGCCACTCAGGGCCACACCTTTTATCTACAGACACCTAGATTAAGTCTTGCAACCAGTCTGTGAACTGGTCAGGATCTTTTTACCAAGCCAGAGGCACACTTTCCTGGCTCAGATCTGGCATGGGGTTGGATCTCGAAGAATTGCTTGCTCCCAGCATGACTTCTCCAGCAGGACTTTTCCAAAAAGTCAGCTATGCCCTCAGCTTGTTGAGCTGATTATTTTGGTGTCTAAGTGGAAGCTGAGTTCTGCAGCTGCAGTGCGTGTGGTTGACTTGTGGCTTGCCCTAAGGGAGTCGACGGCACTGCTGGGAATCCTGACCCAGGAGCCCTGACTCAGGCTTTCTGCAAAACCACAGGGCCTGCTGTTTCCACGCCCGTCTTGGTGCTCTTGTAAATGGCAGGATTTGAACTGCTTATGCAGAGGCATAAGGGGATCTTGCTGCCGTGTGCTCATGCACGGGCTGCCAGGCACACAGGGCAAGGAGGCTATAACCTGGTTTTAGTACAGGCTGTACCGCAGCTGGCTCTGCCTGCTGCACCCACAGCAAGGAGAGGCTTCAGCAGCAGCCCACTGCACGCAGCGGAGCTCCAGAAGCCTCTTCCCTTTGGCTTTGTGGCAAGCTGTAAAACTGCAGTCACTTCCACCTTCCTCATGTTCCTACCTCCCACCAGCTCCTCCTGAACACCTCTCCATCACTCCAAAGCCTGCCCCGGAGCTCCTTTGCCTCCTCTGTGCCACTGCCTTTCCCAGTAGTTCCCAGACTGCTCTCCCACTCTCTGCATGCCAATCCCGCAGCCCTTTCCCTCATCCCCTGCCCAGCCAGCTGGGTGAGAGCCAGCCCATGTCACAAATCTGGGGCTCCCCAAGCCACGAGTGCCCCAGCAGCCTGCCCATGCAGACCGGTTGCCCAGCCACCGAACTCGCTGCTCGGGTCGAACAGACAGCTTGGGTGGCCGCCTGTGGCCCATACCCGACACTGGACACCTCTACCCACTTGTCAGATTGTGTTGGGGTCAGTCGTGTGCACAAGAATGTCTGGAGGAGAACTGGGACTGACAGGCATCCTCCCCACATATGCCGGCTTGTCTGAAAGGATGGCATCAACGTCCCACAGTGCCCATAACTGTGCAATACTACTCTCTGGGGAGAGATTTCACCTTGACCCCAGCTGGCAAGCAGCTTATTTCACTGGGAAAAAAGACTACAAAATTAGGACCTGACTCTGAAGCAGTCTATGGCAGACTGAACTCAAGGTTATTCCACCTAGACGCGATTTCGAAATACAATCCTCAGGGCCTCGCAACCCTGCAGCCGCTGCTCTGCTCCCCTCTAATACAGCACCGTGCTAAACTCTTCCTTCATCTCCCTCGTGCCCCTGTTTCTATCCAGGGGAACAACGTCCTTATTGATATAGGGATGCTGACCAAATCGTAAAGAAGATGTAATGACATTGTCTCGGCTGACACGCTGATCGATGCTTTTCATGCAAAATTATGCTTTCTGTGACTAATAAATATTGATCTTTTTTGCTCCTGTGTAGCACTGCAATAAACAGCGACTTAAGTATCTGCCAGCACTGAACATCCTCCCTCGCTTTGCAGTCCCCAGCTCTCTCACCGCCCCCCCAGCTCCCTTGCAGTCACCACCAGCACCTTTTGCAGTTTTTGGTGTTCTTGCATTTGCCTGAGCCCACCTGACAAGAGAGCACCACACCTGATCCCACAGACGGTGGAGTGCTGCGAAGACCCATCTCCCTTTATTTTCTGTCCTTTAAGCAGTGCTTATGCTACAGTGGTTTATAGGAAGAAGTAGAAATTAGATGGAATTGGAATGAGTGCCGGGGAGAGGCGGCAGGGTCATGTCCTGGGCACATTTAGGATAATAAACAGGAGAAACTGCGCCAAGTGCAGAACGAATGGAAACATTTGCAACTACTTGGCAGGGGAATTGTGTAAGCTCTAACAGGCATGGTCGGACAACTTGAAACTCCTTAAATCAAAGCTTGGAGCTTGGTAGCAAGCGCCTGGCTACAAGCTTAGCTGGACACAAGGCATCCATTCAGCCCTTGGTCCGCGTTGTGGCTGTCCTGCCCTATTAGCTCCTCTGCTGGAGAGGGGTCAAGCAGCGCTCTGTGTTTCACGCCCACTTGGCTCCCTCACCTCGCCCAGTGCCGTAAGGAAGTGCAAAGCAGCTGTTACCCAGGCCTGCTCCCATAAACAGAAGTGTTCACAGATAAAGAGAGCATCCTCTCCAAAGGGTCTGGGGTGAAATAGCCTCAGGAGATGGAAAAACCCCATTACAGCGCAAAGCAGAGCCCTGTAGAGCTGTGCAAGGCAGAAGCAACTGAGATTTTCACCTGTGCCTCCAGGACTGCAAAGCCAGAGGGAGCGATCCTGGCAGAAGAGTAACTTCATCCCTGTTCACAGCCATGCTTGGAGGAGGCAAGGTGGTGAGAATTCACAGGGCTCCTGAACAGTACCAGGCTGGCTCACAGCCCAGGAGACAGTTCAATTCAGCCTTGTTTTTCCCTAATAAAAACCCACTTGCTGGAGTAACGACAAGTCTCCATGTATTACTAGGCAGTGACAATACACGAGAGCAGCGTGGGAGTGAGCCATCACGGAAGCAGTCTTTAGATTTGTGAAGAGAAAGGCCTGGTGCGTGCTCACTCCGACTGTGCTGCTCTGACGAGGACTGCAGAGGGTTTCCCTGAGCAGGGTACACAGGTCTTTGAGGCAAACCAACATCACTAAAAGAGACAACAGCATCTGAACAGCCAGCAGAGAAACAAAACCAACCTTTGAAACAAAAGACCACAGAGCAAAAAATCCAGAATAAAAGCTCCAAAGCTAACACATCTCATCATGGCCCACCTGACTGAGGAACAGCTCTGCTGCCAGGTCCGAGGGGGTTATAACCTCTTGGGGGTGCAAGAGGAGGGGACAGGAGCTATTTAGGACAATGTGCCTCAGGGTGGGGGACACGGTGACCAGTGCCACACACTGAGGTGGGCGTCACCTATGCCAGCTAACAGGAAGAGGCAGGAGACAGAGAGGCCTTAAATCTTGCTGCTGGCCAGGGGTTATGCACCTTACCGCAGGGAGACGCTTCTCCTCCCCTGGGATTCACAACTCCAGACTCACTCCCTGGAGAGAGCTGGCAGTCCTTCCCTGCCACTAATCCTCTTATCGCAGCTCTCTTCCCTGCAGATGCGTTGGATAGATGGCACGCAGACAGCGGGAGTATTTGGTATCACATAGCCACTGGAAAACAGTCCTGAATTTTTGGACAAAAAGCTGAAACTCAGATGGGAAGGGCCCTAACAACAAGGCTGGAGTCACAGCCTCTGCTGCTGACCCAGCGCATCCCTTGGGATGCTCTGTGCAAAGTGGAACGGCTCCCCAGGGGAAACGGAGCGGTCCTTGCTCTGCCTCCAGCCAGGCCCTGGCAATCCCAGGTCGGGCACCCGGCCCAAAAGGAAGCGTTAGGTGTCACACGTGGGAAGGGAGCAGCCACCGCCACAACGCACCCAGAGACCCTGCACTGTGGGGGGCTTAGCTTTAGGGACTTGGAGAACACTAGCAAGAACACAAGTGCCTACAGGACTCAGGTATGGCCAAAGCTGAGCGTTCAGAACACTGCTGTTTGGACACAAGTACATAATGCTACATCTTGGGTTGGGTTCCCAAATTCTTAACGGGGCTCTGGACCCTGTTTTCGCCAGGTCTCACTCCACTGCCTCTTCTCCTCCCATCTCAATCACAGAAGGGAGCTCCACCGGAGAGCATGAAGTGTGAACTCCGATACAGGACTGCAAATAGATTAATGATGACAGGGAGAGGCCTGGGCTCACTCACTCCCGTCTGGCAGACACACAAGTGATTGAATTTGTTCATTACACATTTTGAGAGTAGATTGCTTTCCTTTGCTGAAGGGAATGGACCGGATTCACACCCACCATGAGCAAAGGAGTTAAGTTGCAACAGTGAACCAGAAAGCAGCAAGGGGCAAAGGTCTCCGGTGCTCTGTACAATCTCAGGCATTCCCACAGGCGCTGCACACATGCATACACACCGGCTGTAGCAGATGATCCTGCTCACCACTCCTTTTTCTACCATCGATCTGTCATTATCTCCCTGCTCCAGGGGAGCTGCTGTAATGCATCCTGTCCCTTCTCTTTCTGAAGACTGATCAGCCAGGCAAGGACCTGCGCTGCCTTTTATGAGCTGTGTCAGCGTCTGAAGGTGTTTGGGGTGACCCAAGCCTTGGGAGCGTGCCCCACTCCCGATCCTGCCAGCACAAAACCTGCTTTCACCAGCAGTTTTAAGGTGCCATATTTCCCCCTTCCCAGTGCCAACAGCTGAGTGCTGAGAAGGCACTTAGGGCAAAAAAACTGCAAATCCAGACACAGACTCTGGACTACAGAGCTTAAAATATGACCGCATCTCACCCAGGCTGTGAATGGGTTCACTGAAGAGCTCCCCCAGTCCTGAGACCCTCCCCTTCTCCATCCCCCTCCTGGGAAAATCAGAGAGGCAAAGGGCTGCTGGTCTAGCAGATTTGCAGGAGTGGGAGTTGAATCAATGAAGCTCTGAAAGCCAGTGGGGAAAGTCATTCTGCACCTTCCTGACACCAGGAATAAATGATTCAGCGGGAAAGAAAAAAAAATAATACAACAACCCTCAAATGAGGCTGGAATTACCCACCGGAGAGATATTTCATCTTGAAGAATTGGGTTTGCTGCAGCGTTCATCTCACTGAGCCACAGCCAGGCTTTAATATCCAGCAAAAGGTCAAACCTAAGTGGGAATTGTTACAGCTTGCTGCAGCCCCCCGATGCCAGCCCGCCTGCGCACACGCGACGCGCTCCCCACGCCTCGTGTGGGGCAGGCTGCGAGGGAGAGCTGAACCCACGTATCTGGCCCTGGGAACGCTCCCTGCACGTAGCAGCACTCCAGGTACTTGCAGGTCTTTTGAGTGGCTCTGCAAACATTGATCAGCCCTTCCCGGCCCCGTGAAGTATTACCACGCCCAGTTTATTAGCAATCATCTTCCCTATTAATTTGATAGCACTTGCCATCTTGCGAACACGCTCTCAACCCTACCTTCCTAATCTCTCGTCGTGCCAAAGTCGCAGGGCCCGGAAACAAAACCTGCAGGGCTCAGCTGTACAGAGGCTGCTCCGGTCACAGGACTTGCGCTTCCTTGCTGGTGGCACTGTGACACAAGGATTGGTAGAGTCAGCCCTCAAAAGACGAGGCAGAAAGCACCGCTGGGACCGAGGCACCCTCCGTGCCTGGGCTCTGCCACCTGACAGCAGTAGGTTACAACTAGGGGCACTGCTCTCACCCAAAGGCAGTGTTTTTCAGTGCTGCTCTTCAGCTTTACTTGGTCTTACCCTGCAAACTCTGCCTGCTCTGCATGTGGTTCCAGACTCGGGGACCTTCTGCCACTGCAGCACCGCAGTTGTGGTAGAAGGCGCCTGGATCCCCAAAGGTTTTGCCCTCCTCTTTCACCTGCCTCCTCTCTATATCCATTTGTAAAAAGGCCAAAATAAATGCCAGGAGCGTGGTTGTACACCCTTCCCCTTCACACCAGTTTGTACGGGGTGCTCTGGCATGGCCCCTCACAGCAAAAGGTGCAGTCAGTACTGGGTTAGTGACACTGCCAAGCTCAGGTAGCATCACAGAACTACTGACCGGCCACCACAAACTCCACCGCCCTCCCATCCCCCAAAAAAGACCACAAGATCACCTGAGCCCATCCAGCGCCCAGAGAGGTAGAGCACGTGCCCAGAAGCTTGAAGACGTCCACGCAGAGCTTCATCCTAAGGTGTGAGCCTTGCTGCTAAGGGCACTCTACTGCTTTAAGGGGCCAAAACCAGCAGACCAGGGCTTTCCTCCACCAGTGGAAATGGCAGGAGCACAAGGCACAGCAGGAGTTGGTCCCTACGCCAAATCCAATGCCTGAAACAGGTAGCGAGGCATGGCCGGACCACAGACATGCACCTTCCTCCCTTAGGGGTTCCCAGACTCAGTTCAGCCCAGATGAAAACACAGGAGCGCAGCCTGAACACATCCTGCGCTCACTCCCCTTGGCAGAGGGTCTGCGTACGACAGGAACAGACCTGCCTGCTTGGGTGTCTTGAGCAGGGTGAATTTGGGGTGAAGGCCAGGGGCTTCCAGGTGTTTCTACTCAAGACATCTAACTAAGCAAGGCACCTGTTTATCGTAAAGGAGGGTGGGATTTCAAGGCACTTGAGGGCTGCAGGAGTTAGCTGTCCGTTCCTTGATCATTTGGAAACATCAATGCTTTAAATCTATTTTCTGTGCAGAACTGCAGAGACTTTCTGCCAGTGCCCTGGTCCTGACCCACTGCCCTGGCAGCCAGCTCTGCCCCTCACTCCTGAGCTGTCATCCCCACTCACCTCCTGCACCGCTAACGCTGCTAGCTCTGAGGAACCCCAGCCCTCTCAGACCTCTTATTTAAGGAATTTGTTTTTATGAGGATCACATTGCACATTTGGGTCTGCTTGGTAGTACTGAATGTTTCTGTCTCCTCTCAACTTCAGCGTGTACAAGTCCTGGGTGGTCCTTTGGGGGCTCTGGGAGCATTCTCATCATGCCTACCTGCCTCACAGCCCCCGTGGACGTTTTTGTTCTTCCCACTTCTGCTTTGGTATTGCTTCCATCTCCATCCACACATCTCCTCAGTAATTTGTACTCCTCTTCCACCCCTCAGACTCAGTGCTGCCCTGTGGGCGTTCAGCATCCCTATCCCAGCTGTAGCGGAGTTCTCCAGGAATTAGTTAGGCAGACAGGAGGTGGGAGGGAAGGCAGAGGTACCTGGAGAGCTTCCTGCCTTCTCTTCACCATCCTTCTGCACGACAAAGGTGAGGGATGAAGGGAAGAGAGGAGCGAACTGAACCCTTCCTATAACATCTCACTGTCCACCCAAGAGGGAATGAAGCAGACGAGCAAGCTGAGCAGAGGGGGATTTTACCTAAAGCAGGGCTGACAATCTGCTTGAGCTTTGGGATTTATAGCAAAACTGGTCCCAAGCTACAGGCAAACTACAGACTCTCAAAGAAAACAGAAAGAGGTGAGAACTGGCAACTATCCTGGCAGCCCTGTGCCTTCCACCTGCTGTCTCATTTCACCCATCACAGCCTGAAGCCCTCCTGCTTTCCTGTTCAGGAGGGCTTTAAACTCTGCCAATGCACCCCCACACTGCCCAGCAATCCCAGTTGCCCTTCCAGCCCTTCCTGACAAACAGGCTGCCACCCATGATGGGCAACACACTGGTTTCTGTGCTGATGGGGACCAACACCCGCGGGGGAATCACCTGAAACTACCACTCATTTTCACTTGTGACTTAAGGCAGATTTCATTACGTACAGAAGGATTAAATTTTGCTAAGGCTAAGACAAGAAAATTTTTTGTTCAAATATTTACAGTTCAAGCTCACCAGAAAGTCAACAAGATTCTGCTGGACAACACCCAACTATCCACATCCCCCAAAGAAAAATAGGGTTTTAACGTGGTATTTAAAAAATCCAGAGAAGTCCAAAATTCAGCCCTCCTGATTGTTGCCGGGCCAAGCTGAGTCTGTGCTATACATCCACGCCTCTGAGGGAAGCAGCGGCACAGTCAGCTGGAAGAACGGGCTGGTCTTTTCTTCCTAAAAATGGTGAACGTGTGGACATGGCCACAGTGGGTCAACCAGCCCCTCACATGGTCATGCAAACAGAGGAGGTGGAGACAGTCTCTGAGTTGCAACCAGCAGCCACATTCTTGGGAAGCCAACGCTGTGGAAAATGTGGTCAGATTGCTTCTCCCAGTGTTTGGCTTTGTCGAGCTGTTTGTGTCTTCTGGATGCAAGACTTCCCTAGCAACAAACTGGAGGTGTCATCTGGAGATCTTGTCCTTTCTATTCGGGATGTCTAAATTCAAAACTCGAGCCTGTGGTTGGCAGGGAACGGGGGCAAACAAACAGCAGAATGATCAGCTGTCGGTTCCTGACAGCCCGGCGTAGGGCAGCCAGGCTGGCCTGCAACAGCTATTCCTCCTGTCAGTGGGGAACGTTTGAGGTAGCGACTCAGGGGCCCGTCACAAATTTAAACTGCTCAGGCTTAAGCACGACAACAGAAAAATCAAAGAACAACAGGCAGTAAGTGTACTGTAACATTCAGGCTGTGCCCCCTCCTCTGTGGGGTCTGTCGACCATCCCTAGATGCTTCCTGAAAGTCAGGCTCTCAAATGCTCTCCTGTTTGGGTACCTACCTCACACAGCCACGTTGCAGAAGCAATGTTTTACTAGCAGAAGGAAGGCTGGACTCACCCAATAGACACTGGAGGGCTTGAGGATCATCTCTCATTCACCCAGCTGCCCATAACCACTTCTAAACATTTGTTTGCTGCGCTTCGCCTAGCCCTAGACCCTTTTCTTGGCACGTCAACCTCTACATCGAGCTCCCCTCACCCACCTCTCCAACTGTTCACGTTCAGTGTGTGCGTCTTAGGTTTAATGGTTACCTGGGAGTAAGTACAGCTCAGGTTTGACAAAGCTCCTGTGGCAGATGCAGAAGCTCAGGCAGAACTGCTCTCTCTCTTTTCTGCTTCTATACAAAGGTCAAGGGGTGGTGGAGAGTAGCTGATCTCCTACTGATGAGCATGGGCCAAATCCCTAGGTGGACAGCTGTGAAGGGAGAACAGACATCTTCAGACGTTATTCCCACAGGATGAAGGCCAAAGTTGATTCAACAGCCTTGTTTCCTTGGGTGGACACAATCAGCTTCCCCGGGGAGCCAGGGATTTTCTGAGACTTCTCAAATAGGTAGCGCTTTCCTGAAATGAAGATCCTGTCTTTGAAGATTTCTCACCTACCTCCCAGTGCCCTGGGCACTGGGAAGCAAGCTCTCCATTCACATACGCTCTGTTCTCTCATGCAACTGTGCCCTGCAAAGGGCTTAGCAGCAGCTGCATCCCGTGCCAACCTTCCTCTGCTGGATGCAGAAACATATGCGTGCGACTCTGGTGTGATCCCCCAAATCCACCAGGCTCACAGAGACTGCAGGAGAGTACACAACTCCTTCCTCTTGGTCATCACCACCTTCCCACTCTGACGATGCAAGCCGCAGACCTACAGCTGGCAGCTCAGCGTTCCCCCCATGCTGCAGAATAAGGGAACACTGAGGCAGGAATGCAGACAATATTCTAAACAAATCTGCTGTTTACAGAGTCCCCTGTAAATTGTTTACATTGCTGGGGAGAAACCATGGCAGAACAGCAGCTGGAGCATGTTCTTCCCAGTGCTCCTGTGGGAGTGGAGCTGACGCATGTCTGGAAAGGGTGCAAACATATGAGGGAAAGGAGAGGCAGCAAAATCCCAGCACCACCCACTCCCCGAGCCTGCCAGGACCTCTGGCTACCTCAGCGTGCACACATTCTGCCTCCCCGAGCACTGGCATGTCCCTAGGGCGCAAAGCCGTGTGCCTGTGTCAGCTAGAAGAGACGCACGCACCAGGAAGAGCCAGCCTCAGGCTCCAGAGCAGTGAGCGGGGCAGCGAAGCTGGTCAGGGGCTGCCGGGTGAGCTGCCTCCCGGCTGCTGCAGGAAGCAGACCTGAAGGAGCCAGTCCTGCACCTCCCCTGGAGCCCTTGGCTCTCTGATGCATGCGAAGTGTCTTGTGACTCTCATCCCGTGAAAACTCAGTGTGTGGCTCACAGAGTCGGGAAAGCTGGCCTCCTGCTATGTTATATACATGTATAAAGAGTGGTTAAAAATGGGGCCTCAGAAACACCAGCAAGAACATTTTCAAGTCCTGGCACAAAATAAAAGCCTCAGTGTGCCTCTAATCTGCCCTGCTTCCTGGCCACGCAAACCTCTTTGAAGTGTCTGTGCATAGCACTGCGTCAGTGCAGTGCAGAGAGCTCGACTGAAACACCCGTGATCCCAGCTACCGCATCCCCCCAGGACAACTGTGGGCCGCTGATACAGCAGCAGAGAAGCCACTTGACTACCCAAGGCCATTTGGGGGCTGAATCCATGACAAGAAAGGCTTTGGTGGAAGAAACAGAAGGGTTAAAAGTCAAACATCCTTTCCCCAGTGCCCCTCATAATGCGCCTCTCACTCGCAGACCCTTGCACAGTAGAAAGGGTTCGTTACATTACTTGAACAGCTGAAAAGGACGTGAGAAAATATGGGCATCTCTCAAGGAGGGTGATAAGTGCTCTGAGCCCAGAAATAGCATCAGAGGGCTGTACGTGTATGTGGGGATGGGCAGCCAGCTGGAACAGGACATGAAAACGTATTCCCTACACATGATACGGCAACACTGACCCAGTAGCTGGAAAGGAATACAGGTACAACGATTAAAAAGGAAAAAAGAGTGGGCACACTCACCCATTCAGTGTTGAAGGCCAGGCAGAGAGAGGCAAGAAAACTGCTTTGCTCACATAAGCAGGGTGTAAGGGATGTTCCTGCACATCTACTCTCAGCTGTGTCACCAGAAGGGGTCCACTCTCAGAGCCAGCCCTGCCTTCGCTCTCCATCCAGTTGGGTCTTGCCAGGCGCAGGTGTGTCCCCCTCTGCATGACAAATCCTCCTGCCAAGCAGGAAGAGGACGAAGGGGTCTCCCAACAGAGCTGAACATCTCAGCTGGCAGGAACGTCAGAGGTCAGAGGAATCTGGAGGACTTTTCAAAGCCTGAACTAAAAAAAAAAAAGAAAAAAAACACAGGGAAAAAACATTCTCAGGATAACCCATAACAAAAGATTGCCAGGTTCTTTTGCAGAAACAAACAAACAAAATCTAAACACCTTTTTCGGAATCAACCACACACACTGTCCAATCCAAAAGAACTTTTTTTTTTTAGTTTTGGTTTCAGAAGATTCTACAGAGCTAAAAAAAAAAGTCATCCAGCAAAACTTGTGAACAAAACTTTCAGAACAAAAACTTGAGAAATTTTGTTTTCAAAAAGCTAGAAATGATGGAGGATCTATTCCCACAAGTGCTGGGTGTTTCTCCCAGCTGGAATGACCTCCTGAATTTGACTAGAGTTTTGCAAATGGTTTTGCGTGACCCATGTACGGCTCAGTTCCAGGGACAAAGCACCTTCAGTCCTTTCAGAGGGGCATCAGCCCGTAGGGATACCCCAGCGCCTCCCTAAGCCTTGAGAAACCCACTTCTGAGGTAGGTAGACAGTGTCTGAACTCCAAGCTAGAGCCTTTCCGCTTCCCTCCTGGTGACTCAGTGCACACCGGTGCCTACCTGTGTCTCTCCCAGTGGTGCCTTCTCACCTCAGCGCCCATCATTTCACTATGAGATGAGCAGTAAAGCCATCAAGCTTCTCTTTTTGAGTGTTCAGGCTACAATTTATCATGAGCCTTCAGAAATTGGAAAGTGAAGCAATTCTCCTTTCCAAAAAGCACTTATGCTCCCCCCTTGCGCCCACATGGGCTTGTTATGTGAGGGCTGCTCATAAAACCTGCTTGGACCAGCCCGACAGTTAACCTTGGTTTCTGAAATGATGCTGAACATAGTTTGTCTTTGTCTGCGCTTGGAGCGAGGCTGTGTTAGCACCAGTTCTGCAGCTCTCAGTGCTGACAACCATTGTCAAAAATGAATCTTCCCTTTGGTATGCAGCAGGGTTTGCATGGATGTAAAACAACAGCCCTGACCACTCATGTTTGCTTGCAAGGGCTTTCTAAAAGGAACTCCAGATGCTAGCCCAAACGTCTCATGCATTTTCCACTTCGATTTTAATTGCTGGTACTGATGATCTCTTCTTTTCATGCAATTAGCTGCCAGTTTCTACCCTAGAATTAGCCATCTTTCAGAGCACGGGAAGTGGGAAGAGGTTCCTTTATGCAAAATCTCTGGTGTGATCATCTTGCCCAAAAGATCCCCCAGGCAAAGGCGGAGAGAGAGCACAGCAAGTTCACGTACTGTAAATTCACTTAGGCCTGGTGTGACAAGCCGATCAGAAAGCATGCGGGTCCTGTTGATGGCAAAGGTCTCTCTTAAATCGGTTAAGCATCTCTTCCCTTCCTGTTCCCAGGGTTTTTATTACTAGGAACCGTTAAAACACAGCCAAAATGGCCACAAATTAAAACACAAACTTTCTCAGCATGAAGCTCCAGTCCCATATGTTTGGCAATGCCCCAAGATCATCCGCTGCAACACTTTCGCAGACATCTACCTAGCCCAGCTCTATTCTCTCAGCCTCCTCCCACACCTCCAGACCTTGGGCGTTCCCATCTCCGCCTGTGCATCGAGAGGGGACGGACACAGAGAGCTGGAACACTGAGGCAGGAAGAGCAGGAGTCTCTGCACGATGATGGCTGGGATACGAACCGTCCTGCTGAGAGCTGCGGGGATGGTGCCCTGCAGCAAAGGGCTTCTAACCGCAGCTGAGAGGCGGCAGTGGCGTAGCTCGCTGCCGCTATTTGGGTGGGGGTCAGAGCCCTCTGCAACCTACCCAAGGTCAGAGAAGAGCCGGAGCCTGCCCTCCACCCCCCTCATCTGCTCACCGAGCGGGCTGTCTAGATAATCCTCCCCGCTGGGCAGCCGGGGACTCTGAGGGCCTTTCCTCGCATGGAAGTATTCAGGAATTCCTCTCGTAATTAATTCTCCGTCATCCCAAAATAGCATTCCTGTGCAGAGGAGCTTAGAAAGCACAGTGCCACAGATCAGCAATTAAGGGGCAGAGACAAGACTACAAAGAAAGGCATTGCAGGTCACACCTGCGCTGCATCAGAGCCGCTCCAGGAGAAAATCCTTACCAAGCTCCGGAGGGAACAGCAGCTCCTAAGTCAAACCCAAGTAATAAGATGATCTTGTAGGGGGAAAGATTAATCATTATTGGCAGCCAAGAATGTGCAAGTCTAACAAAAGCCAAAGGTGGTTTTTTTTTTTTTTTTTATTACAGCCCAATTGCAGCTGGGAAGACAACACTAGCTAAGAATTATTAAACCTATTGCAAGAATAAATCTTCTTTGAGCCAAACCATAAAATGGGAGTAAAATCCTCTTAAGCCAGTGACAGTTCCTAATGGAACAGACATCGTTTTTTTGCAAACCAAAAAAAATTAATAAAATTGCGTTAGATTCTTAAGCGAATAGATTAGGCTCCACAATGGAAAATATTTACTCAAGCAAAACCTGCTTAAGTTAATACCTGCCTCAATTAATTTTTAAGTTTGGGATTATAATTGGACAGAATAATGACATTTTCTGCTTGTATAAATAGGAACTTGTGAGCCCTATTTGCCCAGAATTCAGGCAGGAGAAGAAGGATCTAGGAAAACTTTACCTTGTTAACCCCCAGGTAACGTCAGTGCTGCTGTACGTGCCAGTAATGAGTCAGGCAGCTTACGCAAGCCTCGAAGATATAAGGTGAAGCCAAGGTCCCTTCTCACAGCTGGTCATTAAATTTATTGAAATGTCTGACCAGGAGGTCACTACTGATATTATGACATACAGAAAACTACAGAAAATGGAAGTTGTTTCCTTCATGACATGGAGGCAGAACAACAAGTTAAGAGCAAGATGAGCTCTGCGCTTCATTTCTTCAGCATGCAGGGGATATCTGCTGGCAGAACTGGCATTGATCCATCTGCCAGAGCTCGGATGACGAGAGCTCAGCAGCTCCCTGCAAAGAAAGGTCTGCGAGTTTGCTCCTTAAAAGACCTCAGCTGGACATTCTGCTTCCAAAATCAAAGCACAGGTAATAATCGCTCCTTTTATACCCTAACATGACTGGCTGGAGGGCTCAGTCTGAGAGCTGCTGACAGCAACCTTCTTTGGCTACTGCTTTTAGAGCAAGCGTGGTGTTGGTGTACTCCTCCCTCAGTGCTTTGCGCTCTCTGCCGGAGCGGGACATGAAGGAAGCGGGTGGAACACCGAGCTCCAGCATTCACACTGGGTCTGCACACCTGGGTGGGAAAATAAACCAGAACGGTCACTTCTCTGCTGCAGGCAATGCAAGAAGAGAGCTGTGTCCTGTGGTCAGGAGCATTTTTTCACAGCTTACCATCCTCTGCAGGTTAGGGTATATCAAACCCCAGTCCTTGGCTGCTCTCCCTTCCCTCCCTCCAGAGCGTATGCTTAGAAAGTAAGCGTAAGCTCAGAGCTTTCAGGCTTCTCAAAAGCTGCCTGATCTAGACACAGTGCCCTGCACAGTGGAGCTGAGCCCACTGAAAAAATGTCTCTCTAGAAGTCAACCGCCACCCAGAGGGTGAAAATCACTGCCATCGTACTGCCTTCCTCCTTGCTCATCTTTTTTCTAAAAGCCCTCCTCGAGCCTGAATTAACATTATCTATGAAACCTTGAAATGCTCAGAAACCGCTATCCACAACCACTTGTTAACCACATCGCTTGCAAGACGCATGGTTTTCCTGCAGCTGAGGATTCCTCGAGCACTTCCACACCCCACTGATTTTGCTCGGGAGCAGGGAGCGCCCCACCATTAGGGTCTGCACTGGGAAGAACATGCCAGTTGGCTTGCAGCTGGCTCTGATATCCCGCTCCTGTTTCCCCTGGTGTCAGAAGTACACACTGCATAATAAGCAGTAAGAGGAGAAACATTTGATTAAAAAGCTTCCTGCCTGGAAGCAATTCTAATCCTGGCTTGACTGGCTCAAACTCAGCCCCAAGAGCGTACACGTTTATATATAATTCTTTGGGGGAGGAATAGGAGAAAGCATAAGGGTTTTATTTGACATAGACCCTGCTGGCATATCAGAGCTCTGTTGTTTGTGCTTTCAAGACAGGAGCCTTGTTAACAAGTGCTGGTGAGTGCGGCAGGCACTCGCAGGCTCTCCACTGAGTTACTACTGGTGTATGTCGTGCAGAAGGGTCAGCGGGGACAAAAATGAGAGAAGTGGATCCAATATTGAAATCTTTCTTAAAGTGAAAATGTTGGAGGTTGGATGACAGTGACAGAGAAGCTGAGAAGTGTTTTAGACCCAAGTAGCACTTAAATCCAGGTGAGAAACAGGAAGTATGTGGCAACAGCAGAGACAGAGTTCATCTGAACTAGCTGCTAATCGTGAGCTCATCAGGAAACAATGTCACTAGGATGATGGGCAAACCTTACAAGGTAACTCTAATTCTGAAGGCCTGAGGAGTCAAATGGCGATCAAAGAGCCATGCAGGGACCAGAGGAAACAGCACAGAAACCAGAATCCTTCTCCTAAAGGCAAACAGAGGTAAATTACAGCACAACAGACCTGTCCCAAATGCAGTTGATGGAGGACTGTGCACGTGACGCTGACTGACAAGCCTGGAAGATTGTCTGTGGGAAAGGAACAAGAAGGGTAATTTTATTGTCATGTACCACAGGGGGGTGTAAAAGTAAAATCACAGCATGAGAAAATGACAGTGTATCTGTCTAAGGTCATTTACAGGCCCAGATAATCTGTGGGAGGAGAGCCAAAGTCACTACATTTGACAGAGGCAACACAACTGCAATGTACCTGGCAAACAGAAGCTTACACACGTGATTTGCAAGCGCTAAAAACCAATCTTATAGTTGCTGCTCCCAGAAACTAAAATGACCAGCCTTAATAATTTAGGCTTCCAAATAATAACTCTTTGCATCCTCATTATAGACTATGTCACAGGAGCAACAAGAAGCTATGGTCTCATCTTGCTGAGCACGCTGCAAGAATACCGCAAAGGGACAGTTCCGTGCTCAGAAGTGTACGTACATCCCAAGGACACACTTAAATGCAACAAAAATACTACACACAGGCTAAAGAGCACTGTCAGGAAGGCAGATGCTGGGTAGCAGTAGCAGACATCAAGTACGTTGCTGCTGGTAGGCAATGGACCATAGCAGAGTTCTTAGGAGGGACCTGGAAGATGGAGAAAAGGCTCTGCGAGTGTTTTCAGGCTACTGCTACCCTGCAGAGGGAGTAGCATGGGAGAAACATGCAGTTGCATGTTGGAATTGGCACGGTCGGCAGGCGGGCAGGACTCTATCTCTGTAGTGGAAAATTTTGGTGAGATGGTTAGATGGAGCAGGGCCAGAACAGACCGTCCACGGAAGACACAAGCACTTTACAGTGTGTGTGAGGGAGATGATCAGGGGACTGGTGAGATGTGCCCTGCGGGATCCTTTAACTGCCAGAGGTTCCCAGTGAAAACCCCGATGATAAGGGTGTGTGGTACTCCACACAGAACTGAGAGGCTTGGCAGCAATCTGATTGCTCAGAAAACCTGTGCACCCTAGAGGATTCCAGCCAGATAGGGAGGAAGAGCTGGATCTTGGAGATATTCTTCAGGAAGAACTGACTATTTTTCAGCAGATATGGGTATTTAGAGAAAGGTCGAGTTAAAGAGGAGCCAGGTGCTGGGAGGAGGGTAAGAAAGATCAGAGGCATCAGGAAAGGTAGGAGGGAAGAGCGAGAGAAGATTAAAAACTCCGCTTCGATTGCGTTGAGCTGAAGCCAGTTGGTGGATATCCACGGAGCGCTGTCAGAAAGACAGACTGAATTAATTTGGACAGCACACGACAGGCAGAGAGCAAAGCGATCACTCTGAGTCATCAGCAGGAGATTATATATGCAAAATTTGTAAATAAGGTCACCCAGAGAAGGAACACAGAGAAAGAAAAGAGGAAGGCTGGCTGAATGGTGAGCGATGAAGCAGCTGAAGCGGTCAGCAGTACTAGAAGACTGTTGAGCAGGACAGGCACAGCCTTACAGACATCACTGCGGGGGGAACCCTGTCCTGTCCTGTGGGCCGGGGGGAATAAATAAAACCTCCACCAGCTGATCTGTTCCTCGAGAGTAAATGTGTCCTATCAGCTACTGATAAGAAACCTAGAAAGGGCTTGGGAAGCTGCTGGGTCCTGGTTCTCAGAGGGGGAATTTCTGCCTCAGTTTCCCTGGGAGCTGCCTGCAAGTGCAGACCCACACCTGGCTCTTGCAGCTGCCAAAACCTAACTTGGCAGGTCAGGCTTCCCGTGGACAGGAGAGACCCTCCAGCAGTAAGAGGCCATATTCTTGTTTGGGCTCTTGACAGCTACACTACAGAAAAGGGCAGTGAAGTCCACCCAGACACAGCTACAAGGTCACTTCCAAACCCAGAGAGAGGGAAAAAAGCATTGTTGGTGGCCATAGACTGGAAAAGACAACCACACAGCTGTAGCTGGCAGGGAGCTGTGCCGAGAAACTGAGCCTGTCCAGCATTCCTCAGCTGCCACACAGATGCTGGAAGAGACAGGGTTAATGTCTGTGATGTGCAGGGGCAGGAGCAGCGGGATCCTGAAAGTCACACTTGACCCCAAACGACACAGCCAGCTGGCCACACACTGTATTTTGAAATTGCCCATTCACCTGAGACTGCCGGCTGGAAAGCACAGACAGCATGCAGAGAACATCCGGGTTAACCTGTCACTGGCAACAGCCTCCAATTTGTCATGAAGGGATTTATGCAATTTACAGGGGGTTGTGGGTTTCTTGCAGGTTTTAGGCAGTTGCCCTGAAAGCTCAATACTGCAAAGAGATTTGGGGAAAAAAAGGATCCATTTCTAGCCGCGCAGAGACTCTTAGCAAGTCCAGCAAGCCACAGGCAGAGAGGGGAAAGGGGTGCAGGGAACATACTGGTGGGGCTGTATTAAGAGGACCTATTCTGGCACTTAAACCAGATGGAAGCAACTTTGGTGCTGCCTAAGCTGAGGACAATAAAGAGTCAGATGTCTTACAGTCTGGAAATGCCTGGCCAATTAAATGGGGAAGAGCAGGTGAGGCACTTAACCACTTAAGTAAGCCATCTAGACATTATTCTGTTTCTGCCTGCATGTGCATGGCAAAGGCAAACTGCTCTTGAGGTGCACAAACCCTGACGGAAGCAAGATGTTACGCGGCCTTGACTCATAAATGAACTATGCCAAAAAGCAATTGCCTCTCTCCCAACACTTCAGGCCAGTAAATGTTAACTCCTCAGAAAACATCCCTCCCTGACAGGACTCCGTGGCGAGCTGGTTCCAGCGGGTGAGTAGCAGCGGTTATCTGGAAGCCAGGCTCCAAGAAGCACAGAGGTACAGTCAGGACAACAAGGCCTGGCCTCTCCAAACTGCTTACCGGCCCCAGCAATTCTGAGATTTTTCTACGAAGCTTCATTTACAAAGAGAATCAGGGCTGCAAAACACAGCTTTGTCCAAATTCCCATTATAAGACTTCATCAGATTGTTCCGGACTCTGAGACCACTGTCTCTGCACAGCAATAGGCATTATCCTCAAGCTTTGTGTGTGTTTATGTTACCCTTCCATTTTCCCTTCAGATATGACAAGCAATTCTTAGAACATATGTTATAAACTCTTCTGCTCCGGAGTTCTGTCACCTTTGATTGCACTCAGATGAGGCCAAGGATGTAGTTTCAAAGTAAATCAATAAACAACGCTTAAAAGGGTCCTGCAGACACAAGCTGGGTGCGATACCGCAGCCGTTCTCTCTCCCCAGTTAGATCCGCTTTGCTCCTCCAGCCCAGATCACTCCTTCAGATGGATGAGTGCAACCCAACCAAGTAAATAAGCAAGATCCAAACAGCAAAGCCCTTCCTGAAGCCTCAGTGCTGCCTTACAGCATGGCAGTACGAGCTAAGGCCTGGCTCGCAGCTGGAAGGGGACCTCCGCAGTGCTCAGGCATGTCGGTACTCACCGTAATCGGTGTGACTTCTTGCTGGACTGCTGATCTGTGCAGGTTTGAGGGTATCTCATGGTACAGGAACAGGGAGATCCACCTCGTTGCTGGTCCGACCTGTGGGCTGCTACCAGGGTCTCCCAGTTGTTATAGATGGCCATGGAAACACCAGAATAAACACCCCAACCCCAGTGAGGCACTGGAATAACAAATCTCCTGGTGGCCTTCAGCTAATTCAGGATCTGACTCCCAAGAACGTAACTAGAGCCTACCAGGGTAACGTGACCGAGGAACGGAAGGCACTGGGGAAGAAGACAGGCCTGTCTCTTTGTTCCATCCTTGCTCAGAGAAATCCAAAGCCTGGACCGAGGGCCTTGCCGACGCAGAGACCGAGGACAGCTGAGCAAGGACATCAGGCTGAGGGAGCTGAATCACTTCAGGGCTCCACGTAGGCTGGATTCAGAAAGGGGCCATACGCTGCTCTCACTGAGGACATCTGGGGCCTCTCAGGCCTGCTGTTACACAGAGGGTAATACAGCCACGTCGAGCGTTTCCTTGGGAATCCAAGGGGAATACATATTTATCCCTGCAGGCATTTACACTGCCTGTGGCTCCTTGTACTCCCCACCGCTCCAACAGCCACGCAGGCACGGGATCTGGTCCTTGTTAGCTTTCCATGAAGCTAACAAGGTCGTACCTCCTTAAGGGGCTCCTCCAACCTGAATCCTAATAGACCCCATCAGAGCAGTATGGGCTGTTGGCTAAACACTTCATTAAGGAATAGCGAGAGGTAGGTTATTCATCTTGTGCAGCTGTCCTGCTCTCCAGGATCAATGCGGCACACGGGGCGAGGGTAAACTCCCGGAGAAGCTCCCGACAGAAAGCCTACTTGCACACGCTTGCAAAAGGATTTACAGACCAAATTAACTCCGCTGGTTGAATTATTTGGATTTTGTTTTCTAATTTCAAAATCACCAAAGGCTGTGTAGACACCCTGGTGACCCTGAAGCAGCAATGCTGTCAGCTCGACCAGGAAGGAGGGCTGCTGCCCCTACTGCCTGCATGCTGTGAGAATATCCCCGTCACTCTGCCACCTATCAACTACTGTTTTTTAGCCCAGCTGCATTCCCATCTGACATCTCCATTCCCTGTTTCATCACGGCCATGGTTTTATCGGTGTGCTCCTTGTGCTGACGAAGGGCACCTGCTTGCTGTTCCTAGCTCTGCTGCTTTCTCTCACTGTGAAATAAAGCAAATTATTCAGTGCAGAAGTGATCTCTTATTTTGGTTGTCTTCATGTTTTGGCATCTGTTCAGTGCCTTTGTGCTCTGCTTCCAAATTCAGCATTGCCTGTGCAGAGCCTGGCCAGGGGAATTTACACCTGCAGAACACATACTTGTACTCCGCCTCAGAGCACTGCAGGACCTCACTCTAAGCAAGGTTTTTTTGTGACTTAGGGAGAGATCCTGCAGGCTCTGCTCCTCTTTTCAGTGCAGTCTGTCCTCACTCCTCAGCATCTCCATGCTGGCCGGGGTCCCCGAACCCAGCACACACACTTGCAGGGCTATTACTCACTACCTATAATACTGGATGCCATGTTTGATATCACAGAAGAGCTTGGGGATATCACAGCCTGGAAAGAAAGCTCCTCTGAGCTGAACTGAGCGACACAACTGCCCGAGGCCAGATGCACGCCATTCCTGCGTGTCCAGATCCTCCCCTGCTTAGTACCAGGCAGCTGAGCTGTACACAACACTTTGAAGCCTCACTCTCTCTCCCTGCTTCCAGGGCAGTGTTCCCTGCCCTTCATTCAGGCAAACCCCAAATTCAAAATGGCCAAATTCTTCCCAGTGTCCATTCAAAGCAGCACCTTGCTCCCGTACATCCCTGTGGAGCAAAGGGAACCCATCACACCCTGCCCAGGTTTGCTGAGCACAGTTGGCAGCAGTGCTACTTCCTGCCAGAGCCCCTTCCCGCCGCCACGGTGCTCTGGGCGCCTGCAGCACTGAGCACCTTTTGGGGTGCTCAATCGTAGGACAATTAATTAATACAAGTAAGCACTCATATTAACTGTAATTTGAACACAACTTGTAGCATGCCGGTGTTGGAGAGCTACTGGTTCAGGACATAGCTGCAGCATCTGGTCCTTGAGACCTTTGTGCGCTCTCTCTCTGGCTGTTAAGAGAGTCAGGTGGTGTCGTTCCTAGAAGGTGAATAAATTATTACAGTAAATTACTCTGATGAAGTGGCTTTTATTAGAAAGCCAGACACAAAGGGAGCTTGCTGATTGGCTAACAGTGATGTCATACCCAGCACAGCACTCAAATGCAGAGATACGAATTTTCTCTTCGATATTTTGTGTGCAGTTTTCATTTTATACTGGCAATAAAGCGTCACCAGCAGAGCCTCTCACCCCATGAGCGTGGTGGGGAGTCTGTACTTCCCAAGTGGCTGATGAAAGCAAAGTGGCCTTTGTTCCTCTGTCTCGCAATGAACCTAAGGCTAACAGTTTTCACCCACAAAGGCACTGTTTCACTGCTCTGTTAAATCCCATTGCTCGTTTTTCTTAGGTGGGTAGCAGAGAAATTGGCATTTTTTGTCCTGTGTGTACCTAAAATCATTCTGATCACAGAGATTTTGCTATTTACAAATCAAAGCTTAAAGTGCAGAGAAAGTAACAGCCCAGCTACCATTCTGATCTCCAGCAAAAGGCAAGAACAGGGTTTTGAAAACAGCCAGGCCGCAAACTCCCTGCAAATTATTTTGAGGTTTCACATCTTGGCTTTTCCTCTCTGCAAAGTGATTGCAAAATTTTCAGTGAGCTTTGTCAGCGAGGCATACTCAGTGACCAGCCCACTGTGTGCTATCATTTCTTTTCCCTAACTGAATGTCCTATCAAACTTGTGAAATTTACCTAGCGAACGTTCCAGCTTTAATCCTTTCTGGATGCAAACAGGCGCGCTGGTACGACCTGAATACTAGAACTCGGTACAGACAGCCAGCATGAAAGCACCACTTGCCTCACTGAACTGGAATGAACTTTCAAATGCAAGCAGCTAGGCGAAGCGTGCCTCTCCAGGCTGTGGTCAGCTCTGCAGCTCCCCGGAGCAACGCTGCTGCGGTGCTGGGCTTCAGCCCCTGCCGAATATGGATGCAGGGGGAGCGGAAGGCTTCGCATACCTGGTGCTTCCCCCGCCTGTTACGTACCGCTGAGGTGCTAATTTTGCCAGGCAGGCCAAGTCTAACATTTCCAGCATTGGGAACGAGCTCCTGCTTGTGCTGGACAAACACTGCGCTCTTCTCTGACACGCAGCACGGATCCTGAGGCGACCTACACAGCCTCCGTATTCCCGTTTGATAATGGTTCAAAAGTCATTTGTCCTACAAGGGCACAAAACAAAACATGTATTATTTGGAAGACACAGAACGTCCCGGAAACCCCCAGATAGTTGCACTGACAAAACTGGGTACCGAGGACTGCTGGAGAGCTCAAGCGTAGTTAGATTTGCTGCCCCCAGTCCTGAGGTCATGACTCTGCAACATCATCAGCTCCACTTTCTTCCAGGTAGCTTGAAGTTGAAAATCTTTGTCCCCTATCACCTGAAGATTTGCTGAGCTGCCTGCCCTTTGCAGATAACAGCAGTTGCCCTCAGATTCCTAAAAGTTGGATCTGAGGCATTTGCAGTCCTGAGGGTGAAGGTACGAGGGACGTGTATCTGGGAAAGAGAGGCTCTGAGAGCCTGACTGTGAATCAGCTGGGAAAAAAGAAAGCGTATGAAGGCAGAAATCCTTGGAGAAGATGCTGTCTGGCTGGGACACACAGCCAGCATCAGCAAAAAGGGTACTGGCTCTCAGGTTTAAGACCTGGAACAGATTCAAATCACCCCTTTTAGATCTGATCTCCTTTCCTGTCTGAGGAAGCCAGCAAAGAGGAGAGGGAGCCATGAATCTTGGATCCGGTCCCTGCTTTGCCGTTGCACGGCTTGGCCTAACATCCCTCTTCACTTCTACCACTCCATGTCTAGAGCAGAGAGTTAAATGTGCCAGAAGACTCAAGTAAAAACAATTTTATTGTTTTTAAGAACTTTGTTATAGCATCTTTGGCTTTCTGGCTTGGATCACCACAGACCAGAGCCAAGAAGCTCAGAATAGTCTTTGGATATTGAATTACCATTCAGAACCAGATCAAATTCCAAAACCGCAACCGCTGGCCAAAAAAAGAAGCCTCTGCAGAGCAGAGTACACCCACACAGATGGTGCAGACATCAGAATGATCATGCTGGGCCTAACTCTGCTTCTCTTCCTCAAACAGAGTAATACCCTTGCTCACACTTTTGATTTCAGTAGCATTATTTCCCCAGATGAAGTAGCCAGGCTCCAGAGGAGAATACGGCGTCACCTGCTTACCACTTGCCCTACTACGAGAGGTCCCGTACCGTTTAGCTTTGTAATGAAGTTGTTTTTGATGCTTCAGTCAGCCCCTCCCTCCCACTTGAGGCCAGTATGTGAATCACGTCTGGATTATAATACACAGTAAGCTGTTCTGGGGTGATATGAATCAAAGCCCTGAAAGTGGGATTCCGTTTAATTAATCGCGGCTGACAGATGAAGGTATTGATTGTAGATTGAGAGGTTCAGGATTGGCCTGGAGGATAATTATTGCAGGGCTCACTGTGCGAGGGGGATATTTTTGAATTTCAAGTGATGTGGGAGGGAAGCAGAGAAGAAATAAGTGAATAATTGCAGCTAATTAGAACTTGCGTGAGCATCCCCAAATTAGTTTGTTTGAATAATCAACCAACAGCCGTCTGATCCAAACAAAAAAGGAAATAACTGCCCAGAGAGATCTACACTGCTCCCATAAATTCTTCAGTCCCGTGTCTGAGAGAGATGTTTCATGGAACCAAGGCCCTAAATACAGAAGGGGAAATGGGCAAGTTTATTGATTGGGAACACTTGGTTTTGCCTAAGATGCAAGTTAAATAAAAGGAGCTACCGAAGCTGGAGGATGGCAAAGGGTGCAGGATAATGGGAGATGCTCTTGCCTTCACCGCGCTTCTTCCTACCCATTCGTGACACACCACCTCCCGTCACACCTGGCATCCCGCGCAGGTGGGACATCGAATCTGCGGACGGGGCGACGCGGGGTTGCTCCAGAGGGATCAGCCATGCGACTGCTGTCGCTACGGGGATAATGAAAGGTATCCAGGCTAGCAGAGAGGGCAGATGGAGGCAAAGCTGCAGCCGGCAATCTGTGTGCACGCACCGACCAACCCACTGCTCCCTGTCCACGGGATCCCCATAATCTCCCAAGGCAGACCTGCTGTTACAAACGCTCTCATCACTAACGCAGCGGGGGCAGCTAAGCAGAGAGAGCGAATGATCTAGCAGGGGGTTAATAAAAGGACTGATGCAGAACAAAAAAGCCTGTCAGTTGCCATAAGATGTGCTCTCCACCCCTTCCACCCCCCAGGAAATTAAAAATTGTAGCCTGTGGTGTACACTGTTTTCTCAGTGGGACTGGACGGGGCAATGGGATGTGGAAGGGTAGGATGGGAAGTGGAAGGTCAGGAGTCAAATCTTCGTCACAGCTGTTGTTTCTGATGCTATATATCAAGCATTGTTTTTCTAAATGACCAGGATACCTGGTCTCTCAAAGCCTGATGGGACCAAGCCGCTTTTCTGTGTGCTGTTGCCAGCAGCTCATCCTGGAGAGAGTCAACTAGATCCTGCCAGGCTGCTCTGCCTGAAAACAAAGTCCATGCTAGCATGTTTCCATGGAAATGGAAAGAGAACAAATGCCTCTGACAGGAGACCCCTTTTCTGATGTAGATTTGGACTATTTCTAACATTCCTTCCTACCAAAAACCTTCAGGACTGGATATTTTGCAGGCACAACAGAAACAGAATGAGGAGGGGAAAAAAAAGAACTTAAATCATATTAAAAAAACACAATCCTTTCTGGTGAGCAGCAACTGAACTCTAAAGCATGTTAATCTACTGAAAACACCCTTCCAGGCAAACAGAGCTCTCTTCTCATCACATGCACTAAACACAGCTCAGTAATTCACAGGCTCCTTGTTTCATACAAGTGGTTAGCGATGAGCTCTTCCCTCCCCTCTTCAGGCTGTTTGGTGTAAAGTTTCCAGCATCATTTTTTCCCCTCCAAAGGAACGAAATCTGTCAGCTCCAAGGCGAATCCCCCGCTGCCGTTTCCTACCCGTTATTGTCTGCTTTGCCCTGCGCATTGTCTCCAGCCTCCGCACACAGCTCTGCAGGCAGGCAGGAGCTGCCAGGCTGCGCAGCACAGGCCCGCAGCGCCCTCTCCTGTGGGCCAGCCCGACGCAGACCGTTCGGCACCGCACAGCCGGATGAGGACTGCTGTGCCACTGAAAGCACCGGGGCACGTACGGCCCAGGCACCCCGCTTGCTTTCGGGGTGCTGACCCAGTCCCAGCCTCCTGCCTGGCACGCGAGCGGCCTCAACGCGCAGAGCTGGCGTTTCACAAGGGCTCATCCCTGCAGCACCCAAAATAGCAGTAACTTCTAAGCACCTTGAGCCAAGGCCTGTGGCATTTTGGCAAGCGAAGGCAGAAATCCTTGCCTGCATACTGCTTCTATCAACTGCTGAGCACTTCAGATAAATGCGAGCTCTGTTCACAGAGGCTTGCTGGGGGCCTGAGCTTGGCATCAGAGGAGTGTGGAGTGCTCATCCCCTAAGGTCTGACTGCATCTCGCAGTGTACTGAGCAGCCGGAACAACTCACCGGTCTGTGCTTGTACCGTCATTCCGGTGCCTTTCTCAAGCCCCTTGCACCAGGAGTTTCCCAGCAGCCGGCTCCTGTCTGCCCCTGCCCAGGGCACCACGCTCCAGGCGTCCCCAGCACCGCAGATCAGCCTGCCCTGGGACCCGCACCTCTCATCCTGTCGGCGCAGGAGCATCGCACGCTTAAGGAGAAGAAATACGAGAGATCTTTAACAGAGCCAAAGGTAAAGCAATGGCAAGTTCTGTTTCTGTAGGGAGTTGTCTTGGTTGGTTTGGGATTATTATCATTTTAAAGGACAAGTGCTGGAAGCCAAGGGTATGAATGAAGGAGCTTCATGAATACAGATATGTTGCATGGATAGAATAAATAAAGCTCATCTACAATTGCCGTTTTACTTTCCAAGTGGGTGAAGACGAGGTGTCCCACCCTCAGGAGATCCAGAAAAGGATCGGACCTCCTCAGAGGCAAAAAAGAGGCTGGGCATTACACACTGCCTGAGATGCCACGCCTGCCAGAAGCGGCTGGCTGAGTGCTTCCATGCTATCAGGAGTGATGTGTTACAGAAGCTGGCCTTGCTCCACGGGGAGCAACACTCCCAGGAAGCAATGGTTTTCTGGATGGCACGAAAACACTTGGAAAGTGGAAACACTTCTCCCTGTCCTCACCGTGAGGGACTGCAGAAGGTCCTCAGCATCAAGGCCAGCAGGGTCCCAGACCTGGCTACACCCGCAGGGCATTCAGCACCGTACTGTGGTTGCTGGAATAAACAGTCAGCAAAACAAATTACCAAGTGGAAAAAAAAAAAAAAAAAGGTATTTCAATTGACCAGAATATTTCATTTGTCCCAAGAGAAAATGCAAAGCACGGGGCTGTGCGTGAACAAGAAGCAGCAGCTCTACCCACGCAGAGCTGTGCAGGGTCCCAGCCTTGCTCTCCCCACCGTAGGCACTCGCAGCGCTTGGTCAGATGTGTCCTCAGGCCCTAACCCGGCTCAGGCGCCAGCACCTGCTGCTGGAAAATGGTTTTTCGTAATATTCCGTCCTGTCACATTCACTTCAGACAGCAAGAATACACATCACGCATCTTGCATAATGTTATGTGCTCTTCGAGATCTGTCCCATTGCACCCCCAGCACAGCCAAACCATCCCATGCAACACCAACCTTGTTTTGCAAATTACCTTAGCTCAACTTGCTTGCACCAACGTGATTGTCTCTGGGTTTGGGAAGATCGTTCCTCCTGTCCTTGCCATTGTGAAACATCCTGTGCATGCTGTGTGGTAGGCTAGACGTGGGTGAGTGCAAGCCAGCCTTACGCTGAGAGAAGGCTGGCTTCCATGTGGTTGTAACGGGGCTGAGAGTCTTTTCCAAAACCTACAGCAAGCTGGTAGGCCTACGTTCCTTCTGTGCGCTGCCGATCAAGCCCCAGGAGACTGTATATTTCACCGTCCTCCAAGTCTCATTCGTCTAACGCTTGCAGTGAGTGTATTTGTGGCTTCAGTGAAATATATGACTGCTGCTAGGCCATATGAACAAGAATTTATCTGCTCAACAGATTCTGCTGGCTTCCAAGTGCATGATTTATCCTGAAAAAAAAAGTCTAACACTGACCGAATCTCCTGGTGGTACTTCCAGGTGGTCTTTTGTGTGCTGGCGACAGAAGGTTTTGTTTTTTTCTTTGTCCTTTTCCTCTTTGTGTTAGTCCTTCCACCAGTGCTGGCTGTGGTAACAGTGACAGCATAAGCTTTGGGGCATACAGATACCAAAAAGTGAGTAAATTCCCCTTTTTTTTTTTTGCTCTAGGCTGAGGAACAGTCAACTCTGTATTGCCCAAAGGAGAGACAGGTAAGGTCCACACGCCCTTGACTACCACTGAACGTATGTATTCATGTACCCTGACACCGAACATTGCGCCAGGCTGCCATGTCCGGCTGTGACAGTCCTGGAGACTTCCCCTGTATTTGCTGCGTTTAAGACAGCCGTGGTCACGCAGAGCCCCAGCTCTCCAGGTACTGAAGGTTACGGTTTATTTCTCCCCGGTGACATTGCAGATGAAAATGAAAATGCACAGAACTGACAAAAGGAATCTTAAAAATGTTTTCTTTTTTAGGTATCTGAAGAGATGAACAGATCTAGATTCGCTGGGCTTAGGTCAGCCTCATCTGAGACACACAAATCCTTTTCCTTGCTTCGTCCTTCCGACTCTTTCCCCTTCCCAAAAACACTTCAGTCTTCTGTCATGCAGCTCCCAGGTCAGCACTTCCAGGGGCCTGCACTGTGGTGTTTAAGTATTCGTAGACAGTAGAAGGGACTTCTCTGGCCTTCCACAATCTTGACAGAGTAGCAAATATTTGCAATTGAAGAGCTCTGTCTTACACAATTTTTTTCCTCAGATTCTTCCTAACTGCACCCAAAATGAGCACACAGCCCAGCTGACGCTCTGTCATCTTCTACATTTTCTTTTGCTCAGAATAAAGACCTCATTTTATTGCTGCCTTGCTGTATTTACGATCTGCAAAGTTGCTCAGGGTCCCAACTGTGCATACTTTCGCCCTTTTCTTGTCATACAGATATAAGCTGCAGCATGCAGTTTCAGCAAAACAAGCTAAAGGCACTTGGGGGGCCCTAACAGCATTTTACAGCTGCTCCTTGGGGATTTGATCTCCTTTTACTTAGAAGACCTTCTGTCCTTGAACTAGTTTGAACTTTTCGCATGAGATGACAATTTCTAAACATTCCTGTGCTATTTAGAGGCATCTTTGCTCTGTTGATAGTGGTGACATTAACAGGAAAGCTGTTGCTGTCCCACCACGCCATTTACTGGCAACAGATGACAGTCACCTCTCAGCTCATATCACCGTGGTGTACATTGAGGGATAAGACCTGCTGTGGGCCAGGTGCATCGTGTTGATGTAAATGCCTCCAAAATAGTTCTCTCTTTGGCAGATCTAACAAAGTTTGCAAACATTTAAAAGATTTGGAAGGAATTTCGAGTTTACTCTGTTATCCTAACAGTCTCTGACCTGGCTTGTTACCGGTGGGTAGACAGCACATACCTTTCCAAGGTCAAGTCGCGACCTCAGGAAGCCAGCCAGCAGGTGTCTGCCGCACACTATCACAGCAAACTATAATTTCATTGTAGGTTTATTCCCCCAGCTCTTCTTAGCAGACTAAGAGTTTGTGATCATGATCTGCCGCAGCTTCTGTCCTGAAGACGTCTCTGCACCTGCCTGCAGAACGTGGCAGGTACTACACCAACTCCCACCCGTTACCCGCGAGCAGCACGGGGCACGCCGCTGCTACTCGCTGCCCCACGAGACGCGAGTTGCTATTTCAGCTCAAACGTTCAAGGGTGCTGCAAATGTGACAGTCTATGTTTAAACCGCACTAGAGAGCCAGCTGGGAAGTGGGTGGAAATGAATCTTCTGTCAACTAGTTAAACTCCACTTTCTCCAAATTAATTAACTCACAAAAAACATATCCCTTCATGGATTTCACAGTTCAAAACAAAGCCAATCTCTCCTCCCTCCCCCTACGTTACCTGTCAGCTGGGCCACAAAGAACAGAAGAGCTCACTCTGTTGCTACTCATTTGATCACATCAGGGTAGGGAAAAAAAAAAGTCTTGGCTTTCAATTTCTCAGCTGCCCCACATCAGTTCTCCTACAGTTACATCCAAAAATTGTTTCTGCCTTCTGTTTGGAGCTGATCTACAGGGTTATGACCCAGCCTTCAGGGAACAGCCAGAAGCCCCACCACAGGCTCGCTTGCCTGGCAGTCAAGGCGCACCCCAGTTCTATTTTTGGATTGAATTTACCTCAGTTTGTATTAAATGCCAGGTGTCTGTTTGATATCTCTGCTGCGGTGGTAACTCTCAGATCACATTTGGTTTCCTGTGGACAAAATCCAAGGAGTGACGGATGGCTGGATGGGTGCCCGGCTGAAAGCTCAAGAGCCTAACAGCGAGAAGCATCTCAGCACCTGTGACTTCAGCTGAACTCAGAGAAAGTAACATGCGCTGCCACTGAAAATCCAGCTCTCCTCAGGCTCCTGCTCCTCATCTGGCAGCACTGCCTGAGTCAGGCTCACCTACTTTGATAATCTCCAAGATTGGTCATCAGGTGCTTAGCGCATCGCTGTGCCCTTTCACAGTTTAGTGTCCCCAGCAGCTGCCCAGAGCTGTCTTTCTCACCTTCAGCTGCCTGCTAAGTGCTAAATCAGTAGCAGTCTCCACAGAATTATCAGCTCCTTTCCCCTAAGGGAGCTCTGTTTGGGAAAGGTTTTCTCACACACGTCCCTATTTGGCATCTCAGAACTTCACTTGAAGTAGAGACCATGCTCAGTAACACCTCCCATTCCACAACAAAAGACAGTCATGGCAGGTCAGCCTGCAGACCCACGACACCCCTTATCTCCTGTCTGACAGCGGTGAATAGTGTGATGCCTGGGAAACAGACAGCGAGCAAACACTCGCTGGTCACCCTTCAGACACTGATGACTTCATAGCCCTCCATGACATTCCTCTAGAGCATCTCTGCTCAAAGCTGAAGCATCTCTGTTAATTTGACTTCTGTGCAGAAGCTGGTCCAGATCAACAATCTTCTTTGTTGCTCCTCTCTGAAGACTTTTTATACAAAATAGTTTTTGAGATTGACAGGCAACAAAAACTGCTCTTGTAAACCTGTGTTTGGCTAAAACGAGTGTTCTGTCCAAGGGGGACTAGCAGCTGACTTCGGAGCGAGTCACTGACAAGTCTAATCACTTTCCTTCAGGGACGAATGGCCTCCTCTAGACAGCAGATGGAGTCACTTGCTGCTAAGGTCTTCTTTTGCATGCTTGATGTTTCAGCTGGAGTTAAAATGGGGAAGAATAAAGTGATATGATAATCTGCTTTGGTGACTACTGAGTAGCGAAATTTCACAGCAGTTATTTCTGAAATCCAAGAAGCAACAGAGGTAGAAAAGGATCCGTTTACTTTCTTCCACACTTTCTTAAAGACAAAGGAGGGAGAGTCCTGTATGTTCAGCACGGAGGTGCCTTCAGTGCTTTCTCTCGTTTCCTTAGCCTACTTGCCTACTGGCCCTTGTCTTCCAGAGCACTACGATGTGGGCCATCAGTGCTATGAGCAGAATAGACATTTCTGCAGAAGAGATGTGCTTTGCTCTACGGTGGTGAGAGCAACTCAGTCACCCACATTAGCCTGAAGATACTGCAGAAAAGCATTAATTCCTGCAGCATTGATGAAGCATAACCTCTGAGTTCATGAAATAAAGACGCCGGCACAAATCACATGCAAGCTTTCAGAATGAAGTCTCAGGAACCTAAACTGGTTGGTCAGCCATACGACCACAAAGCATTTCCCCTGGGAATTTACCTGATTTTCAGTTCAATCTCCTTGTAATACACGTTGCCTAGCCTAGAGGCAACACATCCTCACAAGACTTACAGGTGCCTCAAAACTACAAAGGGAAAATGAATTTAATGCTCAGAGTGCCTCAGTAATATCCACATGCTAGTATAAGTCAAAATAGACATCAAATAGTACTTATAATAGCACAGATCTCGTTCTGGATTTCTGTGATTGGGTTAGTATTATTTCCAGAGCCTAAGATGATATCTTCTCTGAAGTCTTGTTCAACCCCTTCCCCATACAGTCAGTCTCACCCAACCCCTTCCCCATGCAGTCAGTCTCACCTCCCCTTTGCTTCTCCACCCCCTTTTTGTTTTGTAAAAACATTTTCTGAGTGTTCCACCTGCACAGCACTTTTCTCAGCCACATTTCCTCCAGAGAGCTTTCTACCTCTCCACTCACTGCCTGTTTGTGGAAGATGCTAGAGACCTCTTCTGCCAATTAAAACAAATCTGGTTTCACACACAGCAGCAATTACTATCAGTGGTTCATTTTATACCAAACCCTCCACGCCTTACACAGTCATTCACACAAGAGGAAAACACCAGGGACAACTCTGATAATACAAGTTCTATTGATAAAACCTCTGTAGAGAGATCTACAGAAGACAGCTTTGCTAGACGCGACTGTTTATGTTGTGTCGCTTAATATACAGCAAGGGGAGGATGCATGAGAGTAGTTTAGAATATGAACTATGAAATACACAAATAGTTCTGGCAGTCTCGCTAGTGAAATTCTGAAACAACTGCCTCTCAGTAGACCAACACACAAATTTATTGCAAAATGCGATCCGGGGCTTCAGTTAGCATGTTAAAATGTGCCTAGCTCACAATACTGCAAAAGGCACATCACTTCAGTGAGCAGATCACCTATCTGTGAGAACGCAGAACCGTGTGCCTGAGCGCTACCACCTCGAGCTCCTGTTCTTTGAGTTGCAGCATAGTCTGTGCTCACCCTACTGGAAGGCGCTATCTAAGAGACGGAGGTAAGAAAGGTGGACCAAAGGTGGACCTGGGGCTTTTCTGACTAAGCAGACTCTGCAGGATAAGCGCCCACACAAGGCCCCGCTGTGAGGCAGCGTGTCATCTACAAGGATGATGTAACCATCACCTCAAGCTCTCCCCACCCAACGCGATTCTTTCACAGCTGTGCGAGTGACTGGAACAGCAAAATGGCTTCTGAGCCAGGAACAGAGAACTGCTCCCCACAAAGACATACCCTGTGCCTAAGATCCAGACTGTGGCTATTTCAGACATGCATAGGACACACGCTGAATAAGGCAGAAAGAAACAAAAAAGGCCATTTTCATACAACAGCGTTAGTAAGAGCGTATTTTTGCTGTTACAACTGTGGCGCTCAGCCCGAGATCATACCTCTTCCCTCCCTCATACTCACAGAAATCTGAACCTAAGCATGTCCTACCCATTGGCAAAGTAACCTCAGCAGGCCCTCGTGCACAGCTCTGCATGCAGACAGACTTAAAGGACAGCAAACGCTTTGGTTTCTCTATTCCAGTCTCTCCAGGCCTGCCTACATCCTTCTTCCACGGTATTCTGCCACAGCGAGAGCTTAAATTAAAGCCTAAAGGGTTGCAAACAAAAGGCTTCCCAGAGACCCGTTTTTTAGGAGTTTTCTTGAATGGTAACAGAAATAAGCGTTGCACTTGTAACGTGTAACTTTGCTGGATGGGGTGGTACTAGGCCCATCTGTTAGAGGTACGCGCTGATGATGTTGTGGCAATGGTTTAGCAGCGGCCTCTGTCTGACCTCACTGCTGCGATACTCGATAGACACCAAACATTTCAAGGCACACTCACCATCAATGACACCAGCACTGCTGTTAACGCTGAAATGATGTGAACAGAATTTCTAGCCTATATAATAAGGAATGCAAATCATGTATTACGGGATACAACCCACACAATGCTCACCAATGAGTACATAAATTGGATGGATCTAAGGGACTGAAGAATATTTTGAGAGCTTTGTTTTCAGCATTCCTTTCCCAAGATAAGATTGGGCAGCTGACATTCATCTTGCCAAAGAAGTTGGAATAGAAGAAAGCACTTAAAGCATTGCTTTGTCCACACGTACTGCTCACGTGAGATGCATATCCATCCTTTCTTCCGGGCCAGTACACAACGTCAGCATCCAACCGCTCTCACAGGACTGTTTACAGGGCCAAACATGACCGACAAATAGGTGGTGAGCTGGCCTCTGGTTCTGCAGCTCTCAACACCTGGCAGCACTGCTCAAAGCTGCAGCGTCTGTAGGGAGGGACCGAGTCTGCCGGCCCTGCCAGGCAGGACAGGTGGCTTATGCCAGACCCCAAAGGACAAGCCAACACGCACGCTGCATTTACAGATAAGGACTTCAGGCACGGCTGAAGTCCACGCTCACGAGAGAATGCGACACAACCATCATTCACGTCCCTCTATCTTCTGAAAAGGAAACCCCTCCCATCTGGCTCCCCCTCTTTGTCTCGTGCTAGTTTACCATCCTTCTCTGTTTTCTCCTAAGCATGCTAGCCCCCACACTAACACCCCTAGGCTTTCCAACTTCCACCTCACTTCCAGAGGGCCTCCTGACAAAGGGTTTAATTCCTGCACTTCTGATGATCTGAACCATTTGTTCCAGAAACGGGGCAATTGTCCCATGAACTCTAATTGCTCAGGGTGTTCACCGGCACACATGGTGGTTCACTCTTGCTCCAGCTCCCGGGCATTCTGCTGGAAACCAGGCTCATCGCCACAGGGTGTGAGCAATCAACACTGCAAAATCCAGCAATTTGGCTCAAACCAAAAGCAGCACAGAGTTTTGGATCTGGATGTTCCCAGCTCCAGCCCTGATGTATCAGCCAAGATGGAAGCCGTTCTACCCCCCAGAGAAAATGAGATGCTGTTACAGAAGTGAGTCTTTCTGTGCAGAGCAAGTCTCTAACGCGGCGGTTCACATTCTGCAGAACATCCAAACAACTGGCACCTGACAGCTTCGTGCCAGCATTTCTTCCAAACTCTAATTCTGGGTACAGACAATGCTGATACTAACTAATTTAAATGGGTCTTGCATCTTTCCTGTGCATTTCTAGTTCTGAAGCACTGAAGTACTGATGAGTGTTTTGCAACTGCCAAGACATGAAAGCGTATTTGTTATTAACACATCACGATATAATTAGGGGACTTAGCAGGGGGCTGGGTATTCACATGTTCTTTTTCCTCTGGCACTGACAGTGCTAGATGAAAGTCTCTAGGTATCCCGTTAGGTGACAAGTGAAAATGAGTTCTGCGGCCAAAACCAAGCAATTTGGCACAATTTAGGAGAGAGATGGTATTTTCTGCTCAAAAAGGCCCTGGAATTGGAACAGCAGGAGGTGTTACAGATCAAGATTGAGATGCGGTGGCCAAGCTGAGTGTGTCTCTTATGGAGCAGAGAAGCAGTGGGTGCTGAGGTCCAGGACTGAGATATGTTGGCAGAGCTGAGATGGGGAATGCTGCCCAGTTTCTGAGTACAGCACTGATTCTGTATTTTAATTAGAGTTCCCCTGCTCATCTGCACAGCTCAGTGCAAACTTTCATCTTCTGAATTTTCCAGGCCTGTATTACGACCCATCCAAAAAGCCCGTTTTCCACTTGTTCCTACTCCTCCAGCAGCGACCAGTCACACCCATGCATTCTGCTGCTGGCTCTCATTAAATGCCATGGGTCAAGCATCAGAAAAGCCTGCAGTAATTTCATGAGCATGGACTGATACGGTTGCCACTCTTAGAGTTTCCAACTCCGATTAAAGGCCTGCAACCAAAGACAGGAGGATGTGGCATTTCAGGGAGAGATTTCATAGCAGAGAACAAAAGAGGGAGTTGGACACACCACACCTGAATAAGGGACTTCACGAAGCCTAGGGAACACAGAGAGATGCAGTAATACGATGGGAGCGTTGGATACCACAGGAGGTAACAGCACTGCAAGCATCCACAATGCAAATCCTGCCTTGAGGACTGCCGAATGTTTATACGTACAGCTAAAGATTCAATCCCAGGCATTAAAGATACGCATGACTGATCCCAACAACAATAAAGGAATTCATAGTTCAGGAAAAACTCCTCCCCTTCCCACCCTGTCCACAGGCCTATGGTTTAAGCTGGCCAAAGTAGGTCAAAGGGAGTGAGTCCATTTGAATATGTAAATTCAACTTAACAAGGAGTGAAGACAATTGCTTGCAAGTTGGAGCTAAGAAAAACAGGTCTTCATAGTTCCTTTGGGAACTCAAAGCTTTGGCTTTCATCCGTCCCTGCTATTTCCTCTGCTTGCCCATCTTCATCCCCTTTCCTCTTGCTTCTCGCCTAATAAGCTTCTGGCAAACCCCCATTTCTCAAAACCGAGCCCGTGATCAGAAAAGCAAACTCAGTAAGGTTGTTAAAAAGCTCATGCATAAAGGTCTGTGAGCTCTGAGAGGCTGCTGAGAGCATGTGCCATGTGCAACTCTCCCTAACTAATTTTTAAAAGAAGCATTTTCTTTCTTGTTTGTCTGCCTCCTGCAGACAAAGTCTTTTTCCCCCTTTTTTTTGTTTTCTTTTTTGCTAAAGGGAATGAGTTCAGTTTCCAATAACTGAAGACTGATTAAAACTATCTTCACTGTATGCTCCCCCCTCCAAGTCGCAAGCAGCTCATACCACGAAACAGTGTCAAGAGAAGGATTGCTTATACAAAGAACTTCATATAACCAGGAAGAAGAAACAAAGGAGAATTGTTGACATGAAGTTTTGATTTAACTCTTTGTTTTGCAATCCACCAACTCTTACCTTTCTCTTACTATGATTTTAACAGAAGTATTCCAGCAAGAGCTCTTGAAATCATTGTGTCACACCTTTGAAATATCACACAGCCCTGAACCAGAAGTAATTAAACAGGTATTTAATTAATACTTTTTACTCAGACTGAGTCATCTCTTCTGAATCTAGCAACACTGTGTCCCTCTCCATTACTTCTAACTAAAGTTTGTGGGATGCTGGATGGCTCAAGGGAAAGGAAATAAGGAGCTGCATTTCAGTTGTCGCCTGACAGTGTCACCTCTAATTTAGCTGTTACAGGCAAATCTAGATCCGCATTAACACAAACGTAACCAAAAAACTGCTGATTAACTCTGTAACTGAACAGGTTCTGTGAGGGAACCCCCTTCCCCCCCCCACCCCCCAAATAAAAACAACTTATTTTTGTTGGCAGGAATCAAGATCATCAAACAAATCTTTCAATTACCTTTGCAGTCTCATTCAAGTCTACTGACAAAACCATTCATGGAGACTGAACACGAGCAGTTTACAGAGACCAAACAGCAGTGCTTCCTCCTGAGCAGGTTTGATTTTGTTCATGTGGAAACCGCACCTGTTCTGGGAGTAAAAAAGACAACATTAGTCTTCAGGGCAACAATGCAGAACACGGCATTAGCATCAGATGAAAAACCAACCACCCCAATTTGGAATCATGGCTAATTCCCTAAAGTGCTACTGTATTAGATCGGTTATCTGCTTGCAGCCTAACCCTCCAACAGCACAGTACTAATAATGGAGTCCCTGAGCTATGACAACGTTACGGGTCACGGCTGCCTTATGGGCACGTCTAATTATGATGTTCTGTGACAAGGCTATAAATACACATGCTCCCACAGGTGAAGACCTGATTGTACAGAGCATCGAGAGGTTCTGCCAGGTGTTTGCTCTGTTCTCCAACAGTGCAGCATTGCTTGCTTGAACTGGAGGGCTGTTTATAGCTGCGGGAGCCTTGCAGGCCCATACCCTGGGGAGTCCAAGAGTATGGAAGCAAATGAGATTTCATAATCACCTACAGATCAAATGTTAGCAGGAAAAGTGCCAAAGGGAAAAAGAGTAAATTTATTCAAATGAAAAAGCCAACCAACAAAACCCAAAGACCACCTGAGCAAAGGCAAAGGGGGATTACATATTAACAGACCAATGCTGTTTGGCTGAACGTAGGTCTAAGTGCTGTTAAACGGCCTTTTTAAGGGCACTTCAGCAGGTAGCTATTTGAGGAGAAAGAACTGTCTGAAGGACTTCTAGAAGAATGGGGAAGGTGGCTAGGCCTCCACTTTGTTTGCAGGATTCTGTTCTTAAAAATCATTATATTATTGTAATGCTCTAGGCCCTTAAAAAAAAAATATTGTCCCTGCATACCACCTGCTGCCAGGTGAGGCCCTTTCTCACCCCTTCCCTCCCAAATTCCAGGCCCCATGGTCTGTCTGCGCCGCCTGCCTCTGTGCCCTGTCTTCCCTTGCTCCTCTGAGCAACCCCACAGGAGCAGAATCAAGGAGGCAGTCCTTTCTGAGGAGGGCTAGCAAGAAAGGCAATCTGATGGGCAGCCCAGGGACCACACAGGGCCAGAGTCAGCGAGTCGTAACAGCTGCTGTTGTCCAAATACCCATTGTTGCATCCTAGAAAGAAGTATCAGCAAAAAGCCTTCCACTACCCCATCTCTTTTACTGTTTGTTTTGTCAGAGAAAATGACAATCATTCACAACACAGAACTGAATAAGAAAATTATCAGCTGCCTCAGCCAACGCACTGTGGCACACAGTTGTCAAACTCCCGCAAGTTTTGTCACTAAGCCTCAGAGCTAATGTTTCTGTGATTTCTAAAGCAGCCCAGAAAGTTCTCCTTTCATTAAAATGGGAAGCCTCTCTTTTGACTTGTTATGACACCTGTGTGACGGGATGAAGCGGACAACAAAGGATGCTCTCCCACTGCTCCCTGCTAAACCCACCACAGGCTGCCTCAGGAGGAACGTGGGCAGAGACTTGGTGAAGTAATGCAACCTGGAGAAGGCATGAAAGAGGCTGAGAGCAGAAGCCACGCTACGAAGAAAAAGCTTGAATATGGAGAGCAGAAATACAGCACCACAGGGGCCTACAGAGGTGCTGGGCAAGAAGGGACAGAGAAAAAGGCGTGCCATGAGGAAGAACCCAAGGGAGAGGAAGGTGAAGCAGTACCATGAACAGAGGACTGCGTGGGCATGACACCCACCCCACGGGCTTCAGCTCTGCGAGGCCCAGGCACTGAGGCAGGCCCAGCACATGGCAGCCTCACGGCACCAGGGCAGCGCTCACCGCAGGCTCTTCGTTTTCCACATCGCAACGCTCGCTCCACGCTGCCTGAGGGACCGTGGCCAGGCTCCCCCAGGCCGGACAGCCCCGAGGAAGCCCCGAGGAGCGGCGACGCCCGTCAGGGAGCCGCCGCTCCCGCCATTTCCCCTCACGAAGCGCCGCCGCCGCGCTCGCGCTTCCCCCGCCTTATTCCCGTAGCTCAGCTACGCCCGCAGCGCAGCCGCACCTCGCCGAGGTACGTAGACTGCGCAGGGTCGGGAGAGGCTGCGCACTTCGCGTAGGGCCCGCCTCGATTCCCGAAGCGGCTTTACGACAGCCGGGGCCTGGCGGGGGCGGGGCGCTACGGAGGCGGCGTAAGGAGGGCCCCCGCGTCCCTCCCGCCTTCCTTCTCCTCAGACGTGGCGGGGGAAGGGCCGGCGCGGAGCGGCCGCGCCGCGATGTGGCAGAGGCCGGTGTGCGTGGGCCTGCTGGCCCTGGCGCTGGGCTACCTCTGCGTGCTGGGCCCCCAGCTGCCCCTCTCGGCCCTGCAGCACCTCTCCGCCTCGCTGCTGGGGGGGCTGCGCCGCGCCCGCTCCCTCGAGAGCCGCATGGTAGCGGCCTGGCAGGCGGCCATCGTCCGCCCGGCGCGGGGCTGGGCGCGCGTCGCCGTCGGGTAGGTCACCTATATGTGTGTGTGTACATATACGTGTATATATGTGCGTGTGTGTGTGCCTCAGCTGCCACCCGGAGCCGTCGCCTTCAGCTGCATCGCATCGCTGACCGACAGCGAAGAGCCCAAGCGGCGGACCACCAGGCCGGCCTGGCGTGAAGGCGTCGTAAGATGGCGGCGGCGTAGGATGGCAGCGCCGGAGGCTGAGGCGAGAGAGGCTGGGCCCGCGCTGGCCGCCGGTGCCCGTCGGCGCGACGCCGGGTGGCTCCCGAGATGGCAGCTGGTGAGCGTGGGCACCTGCCCGCTGTGTCGTTTCAGCGTAGGTGGACCTGGGCTGAGGGAGCTAATGGTCCGGAAAACCTGATGTAGTGGTGTTTTAAGTGTCCTGCGTGGTTCAGAACAGGTCGGCGTGCCTGTCACAGGACGCCTTGTCCCCGGTTTGCTTGCGTGTAAAACGATTTCACGTACAGAGACTGTTTGAGTGGCTTGGAGCTACTGGGCCGTTCCCAAGAAGGTGGCAACTGGGAAGCATGGACTGGCAATAAAGAGGTGCGAGAGACAGGTTTGTCAAGCAGGGAAGTGAGCGAAGCCTTCGCGATAGGAGAAAATGAACTGGGTAAAGGCAGTGATGGGAATGTAAGCAAAGGAAAGAAATGAGAGAGGGAAGGGAGAGGAGCAAGCAGTAGACCTTGAAAATACCTGTGTGTGCATGGGGAAATCCAACACCCTTTCTCTTTTTAAACTGCAAAGAGGGTAAAGTTCAGGAATATCACATTGATCTTAAAAGCTGGGTTTAGGTCTGACCATTAATCTTGTTGTTATATATAGCACTTGACTCACTTTCTTTTAAATAAAAGGATGTGACAGGATAACTTGACTTTGACTACAAGGCTCGGCCTTCAAGCATTGGAAAAAGTTATTCAATGTAATGGCTGCATAGCTACTGTAGTATTAGTTGGAGTCTGTCTTGCTCTTGCATTAGGGTTGATGCAGATTTTCTCCCCTGAATACGTGACGAACAGTTTTTCCAGGGTCTCATTTAGTCTTCTCTTTTGCCATGCTTCACTGGCAAAGAGCCAGTTATCTTCAGTTTAGTCCTTGCTTTCTTCTTTGCTTTAAAGAGACTGAATATATATAATAGATGCACACACCAAACACCCAGAGCCTCAGTGTTCGACAGCAAAAGCAGTTCATGAGTCGCATATCCCTGCTGTTAGGGGAGTTTATTAAAAGCAAGAAATGAGTTAGCAAGGAATGGCAGGGAGGGAGAAAGACAGCTGGAGGATGATTAGAAGTGTCTCGCTGGAAAGAACTGTGACTTGATTTTTGTCCCGTTGCATCTTTAATGATTCATTAAAACATAAGATTGCTGACCTTTTGCTGCACTGTTTGTGGCTAAAATGCTGTTGAAGCTTATTGTTTCTTTGTTTTAATTTTCTCCACTGTGCGAGGGGATTTTTCTCTCCTTAGCTTATGAGATGATGCACTAGCACAGGATTTCTGATCGAACATGAGCTGCGTTACCTCGTGCACTGAAGACCCTTGAGGTTTTTCCATGTCCTGTAGTTTGTATGATGCAGCCGTCGTGTGTTGCAGCCCAAGCCATGTATGACAAGGAGGAATGGCTGTGCGTTTCGAGCTGACACGTAGGAATGCATTGGTATTTGGAGTGTCACGTGTACAGATGCACAGTAAGCTGGAGGTCCTGGGAAAGTTTTATAGGTTGTTTGGATCCCTGTCGTGAAAGCATGGGTCAGAGGAACAGCAAGTGCGCTTGTGAGAAGTTCCAGAAGATGCTATAGTAATCGCTCATGGGATCCCAATAAATATTTCATTTATATCAATACCTCTGTGAAACCAAGGAATAGAAACAAGGGCAAGTGCTCATAAACTTTCCCTAAAATACACCAGTAGAGCATGTAAGATGTTTCCTGGGGGCCTGGTTCCAGCCCAGAAACTTTCCTGTTCTCTCTTTTGAATTAGACACACTGTATTTAAATCGCTGTAGTTTATAGGAAGCGGGGACTGGAAGATTTGAGTGGCAGGTTTGACTTCACCTAAGTCTGGATCTGCTGAAATGGTTATTATAGGTTCACAGCTGGTGCCGGATTTTTCTCCTGTTTCACTGTTTGGGAGAAGGAGGCATGCTATTCTTAGAAATTTGGGATGGTTCTTTTGAAATTGCTGTCTTCAAATGTTTCGACTGAAAAGTGGCTCTCTTGACTTCTTGTAAACAGAACCACTCCAGGTACGGGGTGTTTGTGTAGTGCTTTTGCTTTTTGTTAGCGGTAGTTGAAACTCAAGAGGCTGATTTGGTGGGCTTAAATACTTTCAGTTTTGTTTCTAACAGTTCTGAATTACCTGCAGGTTTTAAACCAGAACTAGAACAATAAAAGCTTCCTTATTTTAAGAATTAAAAATGTTATTATTATTGTGCCTGCTCTTTTTCTGAGCACGCCTAAGACAGCAAGTGAAGTGCAAAGCGTAATGCAGCATATACAACCACCTTTGAACATAAACAGCTTACACTTTCTAGTTTTAATTTGGCAGAATGCTAGAAATCCACCTCTTCCGTGCTGTGCTGGAGCGTGTTAAAAACATGTCAAGAGGAGAGCACTTTAGTACAGCATTGCAGGAAATTCATATCCCTGTGTTTTTGTTTTTTTCGTTTGGTTGGTTGGTTTTCCTGAGGGCCACCCAGAATTAACAGCAAACCTCACCGGCTGGGAAGTGATGTCATTGTATTGTCTCACAAGTGCCCTAATGTACGCTGGGTTTTCCTGCTCTCTTTCAGCGTCAATGCCTGCGTCGACGTGGTTCTGTCTGGCGTGAAGCTGCTAGAGGCGCTTGGTCTCGAACCCGGGGATGGAAAAAATCACGCCGTCTTGAACTCCAGGCAGGACCTGAGAGAAGCATTTGCGCACTTCATGGAGAAAGGGGCGGCTGCTGAGCGCTTCTTCAGTGATGCGGAGTCTTTCCATCACATAGCACAGACAGCCTCCGAGTACCCTGGTGCACAGGTATGTCTTCCACCTGAATATAAGATTTGAGAAGTGTGTTTCTTACGTTCTGCATCATTGGTGGCGTTTGTTCTCTGACTAGTGAGAGCACAAATCATTTAGGAAAAAACGCTATAAATTGAGAGCAGAACTCTGCACCTGCCCCCGATAGCAGGGTTTGGAATGGTCTATCCCTTGTTTGCTTTCCCCAGGCTGAAATAACAGTCCAAGATTGCCTCTATAAGAATACTACTGAAGACATTTTTATGTTTTATGGGAGCCAGATGGGCCTACTGCTGTAAAAGAGTCTCTAATGTCTTGTAATAAGGCGGGAAGTAAGGAGATAGATCAGCGCAGCAGGAGTTGTGAACACTCCCGTCAGCTTCAGCACCTTAACACAGGGTTTAAATTCTCTCTGGAAGTAGAGGTGCTGAAAAGAACTAAGTAATTTCCCTGAAGCCTCCCTTTCCAAAAGCAAAGTTCTGCTGCTCTAATTTATACTGGGTCTTCTGAATGTAGCTTGATAGCTGCTTGACAGTTAGCTAATTTCTACACGCTGCTTAATGCTGCCTTATATGCAGTTCGCCAGCTGCTTTTGAAAATCAGGAAGAGGTCTAAACGCCTTTTATTGGTCAAGACTTTCCTGTGTTGACTTGTTTCTCAGTGTTTGCTACATTGCCTTTCTGGAATCGCTTGATTATTAGCTGTATCCTTCTACAGCTTGTTTTCTGTCACCTCTCAGTGCCTGTGATCCTCATGATAAATCTATTATTGGGTTTCAGAGCTCACATAGGAGTTTTCTTACTTGAAAGTTTCACCTTTCTTACCTAAGAAACTGTCACGGTTCAGCTCACTTCATGCGGGCACAGACAGCAAGTGTAACCCTGAAATACTGTTGTAGTTTTCAAATGATTGCTTGTCTGCCTTGCTGATTTAAAAAAAAACAAAAACCAACAAATACAAGTTACTAACTGCCACAGAAAATCTGCATAGAAGTAGGAGGGACTGTTTGTTACCGATTATTTGATTTGCACGGTGAGTTACCTGAAGGCAAACATTTAGATTTAAAAAAGTCAGAGAACACTTAAGTTGTTGACATCTGACAGCAAACTGTAAAATTGTTTTGCCTTCAGCCCCAGTAAGGTTTCTGAAATTCTCTCACGCTGGAACCTTTTCTAAAAAGCTAAAACCTCAAACCTATACTGAAGAATAACCAGGTGTAAAGCTATCAAAGCAAGGGAATGCCCATACCTGCCTTGATCTGTTTTACAGCTTTACGTAGGAGGAAATGCTGCTCTTATTGGTCAGAAGCTTGCAGCAAATCCAGACCTGAAGGTACGTGTTGTAAAAATTTTACGCTATTCACTCGGCTTTAATGAGTCTCAAACCTATTGTCTAGGTAATGGTTTCCAGTTTATCGCTCCCTTTGAGTTATCGGCTTTTATCTTAATCTTCTCTCTCATGAAACAAATAAGGGTCCCTGTGTCATCCTGTTCCTCTTAGTTTTTGCTCTCTTCTTATTTTGGTAAAAGTGGGCTCCTCTTTTCAGGTGGTCATGTGGAGGCCGCATGGTTTGAAACAGATGAGTGTAAGGTCCTCCGTCCTTCAGTGAGGTTGCAAGGGTGAATAGAGTTTGGTTCTAAAGCTGTGACGGCTTGAGTGCTTCTGTACAGTGTGTAACCAAACCCTGAAAGGAATATCTTTTCCTGTGTGATAACTATCTATTAGTGGTTGGACCAGATGATTTTAGAGGTCTTTTCCAACCTAAATGATTCTACCTTGCTCGTCAGCAACTACGGGGAAGAGATGAACAAAGCTGGGACTGATGCATGCATAGAATGGCTTCACGCAAAATAAAATGGCTGCTTAGATGCACTGAAATGCTGGCAGGGGACATGGCAGTGGATCCTTGATTTTTTTTTTTTTCTTGTTTTCTAGATCCTCCTCTGTGGCCCAGTGGGTCCCAAGCTCCATGAACTACTTGACGACAATGTGGTTGTGCCACCTGAATCCATGCAGGAAAGAGATGAATTCCATCTTATCTTGGAGTATCAAGCAGGTACCTTGCCAAAGGCTGAATGTTAGATGGGAACCCTGAACATCGCTATGATATTCCTGGTTTAAAAGTTTTCTTTTTTTTTTTTTGAATCGGTTAATTCCAAAAGGACTGTGTAAGTTATCAGTACTGGCAGCTGTCACTGGGCTAATCTGGTAATTCCGTGCGCTGCAGGGAGCTGTGGTAGGTGAACAGACATCTTAAACTCCTTTGAAACTTTATTCCTTTTTAATACGGTTACTGTAAATACTGCCTCATGCTGCTGTGCTGCCATCCCTTTGGTTCTGTAGTCTCATACGCTGTGGCCTATAGATACCAAGTATACTTTTCATTTTGTTGTATATATGCTAAGCAGACCTGGAGGTATAATTCTGCTGGCAGTAGCTGTTAATTGGGTGCACTCATGGTGTGAAACCATGCCTTCAGATTCCAGCAGGATATCCCAAAATAATCTCTAGATACGTGGTTTGATTTCTTTCTCTTCTGAGTTGATTTGCTCCTCTTTGCTTCACCCTAGGTGAAGAGTGGGGACAAGTGAAAGCACCCAATGCCAACCGCTTTATCTTCTCCCATGACCTATCAAATGGCGCCTTAAATATGCTGGAAGCGTTCGTGTCCAGCTTGGATGAATTTCAGCCAGATCTTGTGGTGCTTTCAGGACTTCACATGATGGAAGGCCAGAGCAAGGAGGTGCGACAGAGACGACTTATGGAGGTAAGATACTTAAACACCAGCGTCTCCTTAATTTCCATTCCAACAAATGCTCTGTGGCAAGCTCTTGGTCTCCCACATTTGAACTTGTAATTAGGCTGCGTCTTCAGGTCTCCCGCAGCGTGCATGCTAAAAGAAGAATGTAACTGTAAGAACGGCAGAAATCTAATCCTGTAACACTGCTGTTTCCTGGATTCGTTGGGTTGTCCAGGGGAAAAAAAAAGTTGTGCTCTGGCTGGGTAGATTGAAATAGTTATTAGAGCTTGTATAGTGGCTTAATGACACTTCTTTTATCCCACAGACAAAGGTGATCAGGCTTAAATCAAGACTTGTATGTTTTAAGCAGCATCTGTTAGATAATCCACGAGGCAACCTCTTCATTTGAGCCCAGAGGAGCTATGCCAGCTTTTTATTTATTTACAGCTCTCTGCCTTACAGCTGAGTGCCCTTGTCGATACAATGAGCTAGTCTTTTTTTCTGTTCTAAGATCAGCTGGTTTATGGCTTCTTTAGATTTGTGAGGTTTCTGAATTAGTCTGTCAGAAAAGTGCTGACTTGGGTGCTGACTTGGGTGTAGATCAGGGTTAGATAGAGTTTTCCTGCTCTGGGATTCTGAAAAATACAAGTTGGTTTTATTTCTTCCCTTCAGCAGTACATTCTGGTACTTGTCAGACATCTCATTTGGAATTGTGCTTAAACCCATACATGAGAAGATTTAGCAGTGTGTATCTCTGAGTCAAAACCCCTTTGTTCCTTCTGTTTCTTTTCAAGTGTGATTTAGGTGTTGCTTTTTACCTTTTCTTCTGCCCCTGCAGGCTGTGGCCTCCATCTCTGACATCCCTACTGACATTCCTATACACCTGGAGTTGGCCAGCATGACCGATCAGGATTTTGTGAGCAACATTGTGCAGCAGGTAACAAAAATGATAAGACACGCTCTCTTTATCAGCTTCCTTTTCTTCAGTATCACAATACACAGACTGGTAGATGAATGTAGAAATGAAAACTTAACATTAGGCCTATCCATTTGAAGAAAAATTGAGAACATGGATTTAATGTCTGCTGATGCATTCTGAACAGTTTGATTTCTCTCTGCTGAGCTTACCAGAGTCTCATCTGTGCAGCGAAGAACTGCAATGACTTGTGGCCTAGCGGAGGACAGATTTGTTTTCTTTTAGCTCATAGAAGTATTCCTTTTTGGAAAGGTCTCACTGGGAAGTTTCATTTAAGAGGTATCTTAAACTGCTTTTGGTTGATCATCAGGCCATCTTCAGGAAAGGGTAAGGTTTTTTTTGCAGGTCTGAGCTTATTCAGCAACTGTATTCAATAAACTTACCATGCAGACGTAGCCAGACTCTGTTCTCTGCTATGAAGATGTTTGGCTATCATAGGGAAAGAAGACCAAGAAGAATACTCAGCTCCACAGATACAAGTACTTTTAGTTGGTTTTGATTTAGCGGGATTGCAGATTTCTAGGAAAAAAACAGGATTTGAATTTGAGCTGAGTTTTTTAATTAAAAAAAAAAACAAACCAAACTTCTTTCTTGCAAGTCCTGATGGTTCCTTGTTTAAGTCGACAGAGCTCTAATCCCAGTGTTACGAGTGTTTCATGTGGATTTGATGTTCTGTTCCTCTTTAATGTCAAAGTGTGCATCTAGAAAATTAATTGCACAAAATGAGCGTGCATACAACAGCACACTGTAATGCACTTCTGTAAAAACAATACCGTGAATGAGAACACACAAGTCTGATCTCTCTCTTAAGGAAAAACTGTTGTTCCTGTTAGCAGGTCTTTCCCCTGGTGAACTCCATCGGGCTGAACGAGCAGGAGCTGCTGTTCCTCACGCAGTCGGCCTCTGGTCCCCACGCCTCCCTTGCTTCCTGGAACGGCATCCCTGATGTGGGTGTAGTCAGCGACATCCTCTTCTGGATCCTGAAGGAGCATGGGAAGACCACGGATCAGACCTCAGATCTCACACGAATCCACTTCCACACCCTTGCCTATCATATCCTTGCCACGGTGGATGGGTTTTGGGGCAACCAGATTGCTGCCGTGGCTGCCGGAGCAAGAGCAGCAGGGACTCAGGCCTGTGCAACTGAAACCATTGATACCAGCAGAGTCTTTCTTAAAGCTCCTCTGGAGTTTGTGACCTCCCAGGTAGAGGCACCTTCCAAAATGTCTTTAAATCCAGATGAGCCAGTGGTGCATTGGCACAGAGAAGGCATCTCATTCCATTTCACGCCCGTTTTGGTGTGTAAAGATCCTGTCCGGACCGTGGGACTTGGGGATGCTATTTCAGCTGAAGGACTGCTATATTCAGAATTATATCCTCAATAGAAGACTAAGGCCCTCCTTTGTCTCCACTACCGTGTGGTGTCTGAGGAGCCATGCTGTTGTCATTAGGATTTCAGCCAGTGGTGATACAGGAACAGAATCAGGGTGTGGTATGTTTTCTGGATACAACTGAAAAAGAGCCAAAGAATAATTCCAGGTATAAACTGTCAGATACATTCCAGTCACTTTCCAGTGACTAGAACATTTCACGTTGAAGTGCAGAGGTTTTAGTATTTAATGTGAAAATTGGCTTTTCTTTGTCTTAAGCTTGTGGGGAGGGAAACAAATATCAAAATGCCCGTTTGGAGTAGCTTTGCTGTTTGGGTCTTGTCTGTTAGAGCTGGAAAGTACAGCAGCCAGGAGAATTTCCTGCATGTGGATCCCAGGGTGAGCACAGCGGTGCTCAGCCCTGCCTTGCTTCTGATAAAGTAAAAATAAAAGGCTCCTGCATTATCTCCTCACAGCACATTGCTACATGGCAAGAGCAAACCTTCCGTTTGCTTGGTGTGATGATGAAATCTTTTACTGACAAAATTACCTCTCAACCTCAGTGCCCCTCCTGTTGGAAGGAGCCAGAGTCCTAAAATGTGATGCATACTGTACCTACTCCTTACATGCACAGAGAAAACCAGACTCAAGGCGGTGTAGATTATTTTGGGTATCTGTTGTCTCTGTGACTATTCATCTGAGTCCTAGTTGCCTGCGTTTAGTTTTGGGGCACCTAAAAGTCAAGATTGTCAGGGTTTATGTTTGGGGAGACAGCTTTATTTTCTTGCCAGGTTAAACGGCAAAATGTTACCTGTGCCTCCTACACACTAAATAGCAAGAATTTCAGCCAGAGGGGCTCACAGCTTGTTTTCTTTGCTAACAGTAGGCTAATTTCCAGCTTACAGAAAAGCTGTTGAGTGCTGGAGACTAATTTTTCGTTTGCCAACTGTTGTGCAGTTTGCTTCGGGTCCCCTTGCCTTCCATTCAGAAGGGTTAATTTACTAGGGAAGGTCCCTCTGGAGGCTCAAAAGCTGCAGCAGTGTTCTCCAGGTAAGACTTACGTGAGGAGCTTTTTTTTCTTTTTTTTTTTTCTCTTTGTCTAGGTCACTAGGCTGTCTTTGCTCTGGACAGCCTTTGAAATTAAAAAAAGTATATATATATATAGCAGTGTGTCTTACCAATCAAATTGTGTAGTATCAAGGCCTTGCTAGTTTAGAAATCTTCTTAAATACTTTATGTATTTTTTTTTTTTAACCTCTTGGTAGTGGCACACCATTGATTGCATAATACCAACATTCTTTTGTCTGTTTTCTAGCATGGTTTCGTCCCTGTCTGCTTCCAGGATCTTCAAGCCTATTTGCATATCTGTCATACATTTTTTTTTCAGTGTAACTGAATTAAATGCAGTCAGCATGGCTATGCAAGCCTGCGCTGTACCAGAATTAGTAGGAGGTCACTTTTGGGCAGTCTTTGCATCTCAGAGGCGGGGAAGAGAGTCCGTATCACTTAGGCTGGTTGTGATCTCTTTCAGTAGGGCTGTCATATCGCTGTCAGTGACGTTCTCCTGGTGGAAAATGCCATTGTGAATCCTCTGTAAGGATAAAAATTGACAGCTGTCGTAACTTGTACTGACTCAACACAAAATGCTGTCTGTCGATGTATATTTAACTTCTCCTTTGCCTCTGAGGAAAGTCTTCAGTGTTGTACCAGAGGAGAAGTACCATCAGTGCTGCGCCTTCCTGTAACACAGCCCATCCTGGTCTTCCGTTGAGTCTCAGTATTTATCTCAGTGCAAGATCTTAAGACTGAAAGTCATTCTATGCAGGGTTTTTTTCTTTTTTTTTTTTTTACGTGTAAGTTTTAGTATGGGACTTAGTTCTGCTTTAGTCCTCCTGCAGAAAAAATAAATAAAAAATTTCTCCTTTCAGCCATCTAAAGGGTCTGAGGCCATTACCAGGGTTATTTTGCAACCTTTGATCATAGCCTTCTGGTACAGTGCTGCTGGGACCACCAACGGCCACATATCCTGCCAGCTGGAGAAGTAATCCTTTGCTTATGATATAGGTCCCACTCTCCTGACATTGCGCCAAGCTGTGTGGATTCTCGTGTTGGAAATGAAACAAAACTAAATACACGCAAGCTGTCGTGAGCAATAGTCCTGCTGCTCTGTTTCCCTTCTCTCTTCCAAAAACATTTGCTGAGATACGAGGCTTGTTGGGCTGTGATTGCCTTTTGGCCATTTAAAATCAGGTAACTGCACTATCAGAACTTGTCCCAAGGGTAAGTTATGGTTGCACTTAACACAAATGTTACAGGCTTAAATTCAATCTCTTTTTAAAAACTTTTGAATAAATAACTGCTGTAAATAAGCATGAAAAAGGCAGTTATTGCTTAAGAATTCATCTGGGCGTAAAAATCTAAGCATGTAGTAATTACTGTGAACTTCTCCTTCCTGTTGCTCCCATTCTTTCTCACCAGGTACCATTTCTCCCTCGGCTGCTTTTGGCCTGTGGTTGGTGTGCTACGAGCGCCTGGCGAGACTGCTGCTCTGTCAGTGTATCTGCTTCCATCAGGCATCTCCCTGCCAGCTCGCCTGGTCACCAGATTCGCTTACCAAGGGTAATTCGTAACAAGCACGACCTGTTAGTCAGATAGGCCGCCAGTAGCCCTGATTAAGTTTTGAGACAATCTATATGATAATAAAACTGAATTGCATGGCAGCCTCTCTGCACTTTATGTTTCACATGCTGTGAACTGGATCTTCCCTCTGCCTTCCAAACGTATTTACAGTAAGGGTTGCAGTCTCTTGAAACCCTTCTGCGCATGTGGGCTGTCCCTCACCTATGCACAGCAGCAACAGAGACAACAAAGCAAAGCTGCTTTAACAGACCTTGCTGAACAACAAATGGAAATAGTCACTGTTTTTTTTAGTCTGTGTAGGGAAAAAGAACTAATGAAATACTTTTCAACTGGGGGCTTGGAACTTGTTCCCCAGGCTGGTATTTTTATTCTCATTGCAGTACTGTTGCTTTTAGTTCTTGGCTTCTTTTTGTTTTTTTGGTTTTTGCTATGAAACACATCTGGAGCACATCTCAAGAGCCTGTTGTGTCCTGTTTCTCTTATGAGTACTTAATGCTTTTTAAGGGGTCCTGTGATACATGCATGCACATGTGTCATGTGTGTGGTGGTTTTTTTTGTTATTGTTTGGAAAATCCAAAAGTCCGTGGTAGGCAAGAGATTACTAACAAACTTACCTGTTGAGTATTAAAAATCCAGACCTCTCTTCACCACGAAGAAACAGAAAAGTTGCAATAATACCTAAGGGTCGAAACCAGGCTTGAAAGGATCTCTGCTTCAAATTCTTTCTGTTCTCATGCACTACTCATACCTTGAAATCCACAGTGATGGATGACTCAAACCTCAGCTAGCCTTGTACTCCCGAACAGAAGGGTTTCCTCTGGAAATGCACTGGAAATGTTTATTGGCACATAGTTTGCTGAGGATGCAGTACACGAGCTCATTGCTGTGGCAGTAAACCAGTGGCGCTCTAGCTGACAGAATTTGTGCATGTTGATATTTCCACTTCTGAGTGCCTGCAGCCAGTGCAGCCATTTTGGTTTTGATGCTTTTTTGTTTTATTTTGTTTACTTACCCTTGACCAAAACCAAGCAGCGGTTCCTGTCTTGCTTCAGTGAACCGTGACAGCGTTTTCCATGGATGTTGCCTCCTGAAGGTCAGGTGGCGGGTTCTCTGAGATGCGTGAGGCACAGCAGGGAGCTGTTGATCCAGTGCAGCCTTTGAGGCGGTACGTTGCTTCTCCGCTGTGCCCATGGTGTCGTGTGGTTGCTGCCAGGCCATGGAAAAGCCTATCCCAAATCCAACTCTTTCCAGTTTAAAGGCTTTTTGGTGTTTGTCCGGGGAGTTTCGCAGCATTGCTAAGGAATTCCTTGGTTTTCTTTACTTCCATGTTTCTTGGGCACCTCCTGTTGTGATAAGATCCGGTTAAGTTTGCTCTTGTGAGTACCTTTTGCAGAAATGATGCTGAAGTTTTCTTCCTTAGCCTTTATGCACTGTCTCTAGCAAAGACCACATCAGCTGCCCTGAACATGGTTAGATCTTGCTTTAGAGCCCAGCTCCACTTCTCAGCTACTGGAATCCCAGGCTTGGCTATCAACAGGGAGCTAGATCCACTTCCAGAACCTAATGGAAAATTGTCAGCAGTGTGTATGTGTTTGCCAGCAGGTATTTTCCGAGTTTATTTTAATACTGGCTAGCCTAAGGGGGGTGGTGCCTTTTTGTAGTCACCTCCAAACAACAAGAAGAGAAATAGAAAGTAGATCTTGAGCTGTGAAGTGGCTGGCTTTTTTCTTATTCTGTAATCCTGGACCGAATCACCAGGAATTACGTGCCACAACAGGGTGATCTTTCCAGCCATGTTCTGAGAAGGTAAAATGAAAGCTGGGACACCGTTTCTCTGAGACTGGCCAGTGCAACTTGAAGCATTCCAGTTATCCCAAAAGTTGTTCAAACATCTGTGCATCTGTGTTGGGTTCCTTTCTGGAGCTTGCAGCTGGGTGGAAGCTGATGCCGTTGTCGACTAGCGAGTGGCCAAACTGCGTCTGCGTTGATATTCGGCGCTGGCTGCTGGTACACGTGCTTAGAGCAATCTGTTCTGGAGCGGTCCCAGCAAGTGCGCCTGTCACACCATGTGCATTAGTATTTCTAGTTTTAGGAAACTCATCAAGTTTATGAGTACATTTGAAAGAACAGTATAAAAATGTAGGAAATACCAAATTTACATTTTTATAGCTTTAGTTGGGTTGTTCTTACGTTCTGCATTAACATGAATGTTTGTTTCAAGCCATAGTAGCTGTGCTGTTCTCTCGTGCAATTGATGTTTTGGTAAAAGCATACAGTTAAGTTTTAAACTTGTGATCATACCAAAGTAGTAGTTTAATTTGGGGGAAAAAGAAATAAATACAGGTCTATAGACTCACTGGTTAAAAACAGCTAGAACAGAAGCCACAACAAAGACCGTCTCACATTCCACATTCAGGCAGTAGTGAGGATATTAGCGAGAGACGTGGGAATGTTGAAGCTTGTCTTTGCTCTTTGTTTTTAAAATTTCAGTGGTAAGGGGCAGAGCAAACCTATTTGCACCACGGTCTTTTGCCTAGCATACCCCCTGGCCTGCTCTCAGCCCTCACGCCTGTCTGCTTCCCCTCCAGCAGTGCTGAGTCTGATGAAACTCTTTAGCCCAACTTGATCGCAGACCCAGGAATGATTGCTGTCTTGTCTGTTCAGAGATGTCACAGGAAGTTCTCCTCCATAACAGATGGAGCAGTTTCTTGCATAATAGCTCCGGTGGATCCTAAGCCCTGACCTGACTGAATTCTCAGGGAGTTGTTGATCCAGACTTTTGTGGTAGGACGTTCTTTCAGCGAAGGGAACGTGCAGGTTGGAAATAGCATGCACAGCCATTCCCTTCTGTGCCAGAAGCTGGGAAAGGCGTAGGTTCCAAACAGCTCGCTGTGGCTTTGAAAACTGAACCTGGTATCAGCCTTTGCTGAGCTCGTAGCAGCTGAAGAATACAAATACTGGCAGCTAAGGGTGAATAATCTCATTAAAATGCAAGTGGGGGAAACAAACAAAAAAAGTATCCTGAAAAACCTCACCTGTGAATTTTCTCAGGAAAGCTGCTCAGTGCAGCCTGGTTAAAACTGGATTCAAGTCTCACCTGCATCCTTCATTAAGAACCGCTGCAGAAAACACTGATTTTTGTGTGCAGTTTGGTTTGAGAGAGTGGTACAGCTCTCCTTGTAGCACAGCTGTTTTCTGTTAGAAAAAAACAGTCTCGGCAGATGAAGTACTTGTTATGTGCTTTCTTGCAGTGTATTTATGTGGGGAGCTTATTATTTTAGCAAGGCTCATTTTTCTTCATTCAGCGCTGAGGTTTGTCTGCCTCTGTAGAAAAGGCTTTGCCACTTCCCAGCAGGGAAGCGGAAATTTTGAACGTCTTATGCGAGGAACAGGACGTTAGAGTAGGACCCGAGGTATTGTCAGTATTGTCTGTCAGTGACCACCCCTGGGCGAACAAGATAGCATGCAGGAACATGGCAAGTACGCAGTAATACTGCCTCGATCAGCATCCGCTTGTCTCAGGGACCTCAAAACCAGAGTTGTTTGTGTTTAATACACATTGCTGGATGGATAGATAATTATTCTTGGCTGAAACAAGGTCTTGCTGCCCAGGCTTTTATTTTTTGAGTGTCACCTGGTTTCTTTCCTATGAGGAAGTCAATCTGCAGTCTACGTTGTAAGCAGTTTGATTTAACCTGGTTAATGATAAACATTTTTGTCTTCTGAAAAGGGAAACAAAATGTCTTGAAGCAGGTGGTTTCTACTTCCCTAGAAATTAAGCTCATTATTATTTTCCATCTTAAGTTTTCAATTACAGGGATGAGAACAGAAAATTAGAATTATGGCTGATGCCAGAGATGGGTTTTGGAACATAACGTGTGATTTCCAAAATCCCTAAATGACTTAGTACAGTCCTGCTGAAAAATCCCTTGCTTAATTTCAGCTGAAAGAACAGTCCAGCCTCATTCTCATCATTAGACACCATAAAAAACCTCTCCATAAAGGTACTACAAATTTACTGCGTGCAAATGCTGTCATCCCAGTACCCAGGAGGAGGAGAGGGGACAGGACAAGGAACTGCCGTTCTATTTATTATCCAACTGTAATTACATATTTAAAAACACTTCCTTAGACTTGAAGCGCCCCTTCTGCTCTGTTCAAATCCCGAAAGTAACAAGGTGCTGCCATTTCTTGGCATAGGAGGAGAATTAATCACCTGCGTAAGCTTTTTACCAGAAGGTTAATTTTAAACACCTTTACAGCATTGGAAAAAATATCTTGAACTAAAGTTTCGGGGGTGAGATAACGTTCCCACACACTGCCTACCCTTGCTCTGTGATCTTAACCTCTTCTTCACAGCTACTCTGTTATGCTGCGGTATCTTTCAGTGTAAAAAGTGTAATGTGAATAAAATTGCTGCACTGTACCTGATTTATGCTGCTTCTTGTCTGGTTTGTTTAAATTTGCTAGCGCTCCACAGAAGAACCTGTGATTTCTTCAGCTCCCAGCAGGACGAAAACCTTACAGCAGCGCTACCCCAGGGCTGCACCAACTCAAAACCAGCCCGCAGAGGACAGGTGGAAAAAAGCCACGTTTGAGATAAGCAGGCAGTTTTGGCAATCCAAACAGAGGAAGTGAAGGGTTCCTACTCTTTTAGTCGCCCCTGGGGAGCTGGATAGCACTTAAGTTCCTGGCTGCACTCTGAAGATGCATTAATGTCATCCTGGATATTAGCAGCTAACCAGAAAGCACCACTGAAGGATGTTAATGTATCCAGAGCCTTGCTCAGGCTGCTTTTACAATGTTGCTACAGAGGAGTTTCCATTAGTAACCTTGCTGTTGGACTTGCTGATTACAGAGCGATACAACGCAACAGTGCAGAACAAAAACCAGGAAATGTATTTTTAAAACCTGCAAATACGCTCAGCCTAAAGCTTCGGCTTCCTTGGGCAAGCGCGAAACATTCTGCTTGGAAATCTCAGAGGGGAAGCGCCACAGCAATGTTAGCTCTGTGCACTTCTCTGTACGCAGAGGGGAGGAAGAGGAAAAACTAGACTTACTTAACCCAGTTACTGGTTCTTCATGTAAAGCATGATGGTCCCACCTTAGTTCCCCAAACCGGTTGTCTTGAGGACCTGCATCAAGCTCTGGATAAATCCCAGAGGCAACAAACTGACAGGAGCAGAGAAAGGAAGGCTCAGGTTTTTCTGTTGAGGGATAAAAACATTTTCAAAGCGTCTCGAGTATCACATGGGCATTAAAATTCCTTGCTCTGCTCACCAAGGGGCTGCTTTGCCTTCTTGCAGCTACCACAAATGATTTCTCCTGAAATGCTCCTGTCAGTTATTCAGAGCACGGCTGCTGTCATACTAAAACAATTTAAATTTAGTGCTGAAGCTGACCATGGCAAGCCTTTTCTGAAAAGATCTTTTTTTCCTGCAAACCAATCTTTCCCCCCATGCTGGGCAATGCTAATTCTAAAGGAAGAACTCCAGTCACATGAGCACAGAGCTTCACTGAGGCTCATTCACCGTTTCTCAGCAAACAATTAGGAATTTGGTTCTGGCAGACTTTTGTGCTGCTGCAGCTAGCCTGCTTCCAGAATAGCTGGCCCCTGAGCACCTGCCTCGCTCCTACCCAGCTCTGCAATTTTCTTTGGCTGTCGTTAGCTACCACACAAATTTAAAAATAGGTTTTCTCCAGTTGGATTCAAGAAATACAGAGAGTGACCTTGGGATCAGAACGTGAACACAGTTCTAGAGGAGGTGGCTCAGCTGGCCGGCCAACACACGCGCCGTTAGACCCGTGCAGCAGGTCTGCTTCGGCCAGCCCTCCTCCACCGGGCTGCGATGCTAATGGAGTAAGCAAGGCAGAGAGCACGTGCTAAAATCATTAACAAAACAGCTGCATTTAGACTAACTGACAGTGGGGTGAAGCCACTGTGGGTCGGGGGAGAGGGCAGGTCCCTTTCCCCACAAGACAGCAGGCAGCACTAGAGATGTCCCCACACCTGCCCATGCTGACCAGTCTGTTCTAGTCCGCTGCCTGCCGGCTCTTGCGTTTTTCTTTCCGTTGTTCCTCAGCCTCTGTTGGTGCCGCGGTCTCCTCGGGGCCCGCTTCCGAGCCCGATTCTGGTTCCAGGGGCAGCGAGGGAGGTTTTGCAAGCGGAGCTGACGCTCCAGCACCTGGGGAGAGAACAGTTACAGAGCGACTACGCATGTTTTGTCCACTCTTTTGCCCCTCCAAGCAGCGTGGAGATGCAAAACAATCACCGCTATTTTTTACTCTCAGATTTCTTCTGTCTAGCATTAGCTTATCAACAGCACTCAACTCTTCTGTGAGTTATCCAGCCAGAGACCTTACAGTACGTGGAGTTCTGCTGAAGGGAAGCTAAGGCACAGTACGTCATTCAGCTGGGCTGCTGTGAGAAGTCTGCAGAAACTTAGGAATTAACTCATGCTTTGGAAGGGACAGTAGTTCCACTAAGGCTGGTTTATACTCAAACTGAAACTAAAACCACAGTTTTCAGTTCACAGTTTTAGCAACCTCAGGGAGAGTTTCCAGGCAGTTAAGATAGCTCCTTACAGAATAAAATCAAAAGAGGACACTGCCACACTGAAGTTGTATCTATACATATTTAGGCCAACAGCGAATGTTACGAACCAGCCCCTCTGATGTGGATGATAAAGTCCTTCAGGTAAATCCCAAACTCCTGCGCGTTTTTTATTTTTCAGCTTCCAAGTGTTCCATGCATGGAAAGTTTGCTCCATGAGTGAGAAATGGAACAGGTCCTCAGGGGTGCCAAAGGAGGAGGCCTGGTTTACACAACCTCCCTTCTGTTCCAATCCACAAGAAACAAAAACTAAGAGTGACAGAAAATCACTCGAGTGCATTCCTCCTTGGAAGCCGAGGGGCGAGAGGAGGTCAGGCCATAGGCGATGGCTCAGGAGATGCCCCCACCCAGCCCCCAGCAAGCAGCAGAAAGTGCAGCTATCGGCCTAGGCCTGCTAAGGCTGAATATATCTGAATGGAGCTCTGTAAGCAAGTAAGTACCTTCCTAAACACGTGCTGTAACTCCGTACCCAAAGGGAAAGAGGCTTCTCTTCTCCCCTCCCACAGTTTCACTTTACAGAGATGCGAAGGAGAGGTACCTGGTGGGAGCTGCATGGTTTTCCCATACGCAGCAGCTGAGGACATGGCTTGACCCAGGGCCTGGTTTGAGCCCAAGGGCTGCTGAGTGCTGGAGGATTTCCCCGATGAAGCAGCTCGCTGCTTGGATTTAGATTCTTTAGCAGGCTTAGTCCACAGCAGGCTCTCCCCAACCTGCAGGGCAGCTCCCATCTTCTGGGCAACCTCCACCATCTTCTCAAGAAACAAAAAAAAGGAGACCCTTGTAAACAGCAACACTTCAGTCAACAATAAAGTCAACAAAGAAATAGAGCTGTGCAGAGCTGGCAATTGCCGTGGTGCTCGAGGGAAACATCTCCGCTAATTCATTCCCTTAATTAAGAGGGAATCTTGTCTTGCTGTGTATTGATTGAAGAACTGGGCTTCAAAGAACAGAAATGAAGCAAGCAGCTCTCAGCAGGCGACTGCTCTGCTCAGAAAATCTCATAAGCAGAATTTCTTCCTAATGATTGGACTCAAAAGTCAAATTTCCTCCTTGTTTGTTGCCAGTCTTAATGCGGCTGTTTAGTTCCTGCTGACAACTCTTAGGCACATACCTCAGGGTCAAAGTCAATACTGCTGCTCTCCTTTGCTGCAGTGACCTTCTTCTCCATCTCCTGGTACTGGCAGAGGGCTCCCTTCTTGTCCCCCTGGTTATACAGCAAGACAGCATAGTTCAGGTTGACGAGGGGATTGCACCTGCAGCAAACACAAAGGATGCGTCACGCTCACCGCAGCAACACTTCTCCGGACTCAAATCACGCTAAGACGTGCCCAAGCAGCAAAGCCAGAGACGCCTGCGGTCTGGCACAGACAAGCCACCGGGTACTCTGACTCTGAAGTCACATCTGCTCACATCACTTTTCCAGTGCCCAGTTTCAGCTGCTCTCAGGTGAGGGCTGGGAAAATCACCCTGAACAGTGACCTCTGCTCTCACGCAGGAGGTGAGCTGGCTTTGTCAGCGTCCATAAGATTAGTTCAAAAAAGACAAGTGCTCACCCTGAAACGCATGCGACACGTGGGGCCAGCCTCAGAACTACTGAGGTTGCCTGTCGGAGGGTGGAAGGGAGTAACAGAGCCATGCCGTGCTAGAGCTCGGTTTCATACCCAGCTGCAAAGCAAAGATGTGCAGAAAGGTTTCACGTTTTTCAGCAAGCGCAGACTTACAAAGGCAGCTGCAGAAGCCTGGCTGAGAGCAGAAACCAGCGCTGTGCTACATTTGCCTGTGGTACCACTTAAACCTTCTGGAACAAGACAGAGTCCTGCCTGCTTGGCGAAAGACTCACAGCCTGGGGTCAGCAAAGTATTCCACGGTGTCAGCAACAACATGATGATTCTTCTGACTGCCTCACCCCCTTCAGGGTCTTCTCTGCACCTGCCAATTCCTTGCACTTGGTGACCATCTCAGGACTGTCTTTAGCAAGTCAGTAGCCAGAGTAAGTGCCTGAGCACCGAGCAGGCACCTCCAAGTGAGAGTTGGTGCCCGGTCTCCCAGCCCCGTGCTCCTGGGGCAGGAAGTGAAGTGACGGGGGCTTTCATCACGCTGTGAAAGCTGATCTCTGCTCTGACTTATCTCAGGTTCTCATAGCTCTCCAAACTTGTAGGAGAGCAGCTTGTCATGGGACAGGACAGTGGAACTGACTCAGACTGACTGTATTTTACAAACTGACGTGCTACAGAACATGCTGTTCACACTTCATTTTCCCTGCCTCTTCTCTCTCATTCACCCAGTAAAACCATGTGCAGTTGTACGTACTGTTATGGAGGAACAGCAGGCAATACCTGCTAACAAAGGATTCAAAGAGGAGCCCAGCACTGCAGATAAAACTGTTATCCTGTGCAGTCCTGCCTCCCCTCCTGATGCAGAACAGCATATGAATACAAGATTTCAAAAAGGCACAATTGCTCCACATACTCTCATTTTCCAGAGTACCCCTTTTCTTCACCAGGATACGTTAACCCAGAGCAGCAGCTTCTCTTCCAGCTTAGCCAGGAGCGTGAACAAACTAAACCGGAGGGAACAAGCGAGCTGCCTCCCTTGGCTCTGCAATTCAGTGAAGCTCTTGGAGGTCTGATCCTTCTTTAGCTGCCTGACAAGCCAAGGTGTACGCTCACCAAAACACTCTGACCGTTCTTCAGCAGTCTGAATCCCACACTTAATTTGGAGAAGCAAAAGGCATAGGTGTTATCTGACAAAGAAACAAACTGCAAGGGGGGCACCGTCCGTACCACAGGAGCTCACGCAGACACTCGGCTCATCCAGGCTGCAGGCTGAGACCTGGAAAAGCAGAGGCTGCACTTGGCCAGACCGCGGCGTGTACGTGCATCCCGGCACACAGGTCAGCCAGGGATGCTTCGTAGTTCGCTCAATGAATGTGAGCGAGGGACTGGTGCCCTCTCCTGGAGCGTGGCAGGGATAGCTGGAGCCATCCAAGGACTCCAGCACCCACACCCGGGGGGCCAAGGCAGAGAGAGCTTCCTTTGTGAAAAGTGGACAAAGGAAGACTTCTGCTATCATTGCTCAAAAAATAGAAAGCGTTGTCTGCAGGCCATGACTATCCATCCTCAGTAAGTTATATGACAGCGCTGCAAGAAAAAAGACTATTAGAAGAAATCTGATAGCATTCATCACCATTAGATTTCCTTTAACTGAGAAGCTGGAACACTGATCCTGCAATAAAAAATAAAAATAAAAAACCCATCCTCATCGTCTTTGCCAAAGCAAAGGAAGTAATGCATAAGAAAATAAATGTAAAAAACTGATTTCTCTGGGGAAAAAAACGGCCAATAAAAGAAAATGCAAAAAACCAGACCCACACAACAAAACACTGAAGACAGATTGGACAGATGTGGAATAGCCAGTTTTAAAATTAATCGAACCCTATCATGCTAGTTCTCCTTCAAGAGCTGAGAAGCAATACGACGGTTCGAAAAATCAATACCTAAATAACCAGAGAAAGAAAGCACAGCTATGAGCTAAAACCAGTCCTAAGAAGAAGAAACATCTTTTTTGAAGATTTTGGCAGAATACTTTCCCTTCCAGACCCCAGCACGGTACCCAGGCCAAATGTCACAGCGTGGCTATAACAGTATTTATGGCAATAACAGACACAGCTATCTTCATCCCAGCCGAACAGCCCATAATGCGCCAGCAGAGAAAGCCTGCGGGGACACGGATTCAGCCACAAAGTAACTGTAGAAAACACAAGGCACGTCAGCAGAACAAGGCACAGAGATCAGAGCCTAACAGAGCCTGGGTAATCCTCCCGGCAGTCACAGGCAGTTGGTGCTCACTTTTGCTTTGATGAAGTTTTATTTTCCTGGTAGAACTATAAAGCTGTAGCATCCTACTAGTGCCAAATATTTAGGCAAAGTTGTGGAGGTAAGTTTCTATTCCCTCTCCTTGATTGCAATTTTGTAATGCGTGATTTTGTTGATGCTAAGTATGAAGAACCTCAGTGCCAGATGTGTGCTGACGGCACAGGGCTAACCAATTCAAGAGCTCCGTCACGCATGCAAGCCATGCGCTTCTCAGCGAGCGTCTGAGAGCGCTTACAGCACCTCTTTGCAAAAAGAGCTGCACTATGGTGTCAACCCTTTTTTTTTAAGAAAAAAAAAAATACTTGCTGCCTTTTTTAATGGGCTGAGGAACTTGCAGAATTCCCAGTATTAAGCCTGGCCAGCGTGCCCAGGTTAGAGGCGACAGGGACCACTATTTTCTCCTGCCACCTCGTGGTGGCCGTTGCAGATGGAAAGAGCCTGCCTTACAGCTCTGCTACCAGCGTACAGACTCCTGGGCTCAGGAGCACTGTGCTGGCTGCTCTGAGTATGCAAATATTCACAGTGAACTGTTGAGAAGTATGGCCACCCAATCCCCTACTAGTTAAAATCTGAGAAGTAAAAAACGAAAGGTAAAGAAAAGCAGACCCAGGCAGCCAAAACTATTCCTAAATTTGAGACAAATCTGTTTTTCTGCCTGAAACGACACAAACGACTGCCTTTAATACTGAAAGGCTCATTTTAACATTTCTGAAAGCAAGTGCTCTGATTTTAAGAGCTAGATTGCAAACACCGGCATTGTTAACAAAATGGAGGAGAAAGGGCTGCACCACTGTCCTTTTATATGCTTTGTCTTAGCACCTTGCCCACGTTTTCCCAGCTAAAGTCTTCTCTCTGCCCAGTTCAGAACAGGTTTTAACCCAAGCCTCTCAGTGCTCTGCCCAGTGCTTGAACTTTGGGTTACAAAATGGGGTGTTCTGGGATGGCTGGTTTTCTTCTACTGAATCTGCTCGATTGCATACAAATATTCACTAGAAGGAGGACTGGAATCCAAAGTCATCATCACTGACTCACTAAATAAACAGCAAGATAAAAATCAGCTTTGGTTTGGTCTCAAATACAATTTCTCTTTCATTTTTCAGAGCTGACCTGACTGAATGGAAAAAATAAGAGGGTTTTAAAACTGATTTGCACTGCTTCAGGAATAAAAATGTTTCCCTAATGAAAACCGTCTTGGGTCAGAGTAGACAGAGCGACAAAGCATGCAAAGGAAACCAGGCACAGGGAGGAAAAGCAACGCGATCAAACAGCTGGCAGATATGATTAAGACTTACCTGTCCAATGCCACAGCTTGCTCATAGGAACGTTTTGCATTCTCGATGTCTTCAAGGTTTGTCAGAGCAACTGTACCAAAGAAAAGGTACACTCAGAAGATGACGCTTCACAGGGACTTCGTTTTTAGGATAATTCTGAATGTCATTAAATCATAAAATAAGTAGGTGCTAGCAGAGTTGTCTGGATCACTGCCCACGGTGCAGGCAAGGATTAACTTCTAATGTCACTCCTTATAAATACTCATCTCACCCGATCACAAAAATGTCCAGTGCTGGACATGCACACCCTCTAGGCAACCCAAACCCAAACTCTTACAGGTAGAAAGGCTTCTGTTTTGTTCTGTTTTGTTTCCCAATGTTTAACCTGGATCTAACTGCAATTTAACCTTCCTGTTCACCACCGAGAGAGAACAGACCATTCAGACTTCACACCCACCAGTGACCTACTGGGAACAGCTGCTTGGTACAGCCTTTTTCCAATGCTTGTTTGGGTCAGCCCAAACTTGCCCTCTCCAAAACGCTGCATCACCTAAGCTGGGTATACACCAGAGCTGGATAACAGCATGTTGCATACCTGCAAGGAGCATGTACAGCTCTCCCATCTTGGGCTGGAAGTTGATGGCAGCACTGAGGAAGTGGAAAGCAGACGCGTACTGCTGCATCGTGAGGTGGACTAAGCCCAAATTGTACAGAATCTTCCAGTCAAAGGGAGCCAAGTAGTTTGCCCGCTTCAAGCAACTGATAGCCTGCAAAAAGGAAAAAGCGTGCTGTAACACAGCCCACCCAAACAGACCTCCTGTCTCTGCCACAACAGGACTCTTGTTCTTATATAAAGTTAGCTACAGGTGAAAAAAGAAAGGAAACCAGGTACTTACCGCGACGTATTTCTTCTTGCCGAAAAAGCACATCCCAATGTTGTTCCACAGTGGGGGGCTTTCGGGCATGGTGCTGGCCACCACCCTGTATTTGGAGAGGGCAACATCGAAATCTCCATGGGTCTGCATCATGCTGCCAGCCGCCAAGGTGGCCTTTGAGAGAAGAGGAGAGTGACCAGCTGAGGAACTGCGTTTCCCCAAGTATGACGAGAAGACAATGGGACAAAGTTATTAAGCTAAAGCCATCTCAAGGACAACCATTTAACTTTTTCAGGTGTTTTCTTCTAGGGGCTGCCAAGACCAACAGTGAGGAGCAGATGGAGACTCTAGAATCTCTCAGCATATAGTGAAGACAGGGTAAAGAGGGACTTGAGTCCACTTTTTCCTGCCCTATCTCGATCATAGCAGTCTCTGAAATACTGCAATGTGAAAAGTGCTCAGGGTGCGTTTCGGGGTGACAGCGTATCTTCTAGAGCCTGGGTCTCAGAGAAGATCTAGGCACCACTAGTTTCTTTTTACCAGTAAGTACAGATAGAAATAGTTCCAGTATAAGTTAACCGGAGAGTAAAAAAAAAAAAAAAAAAACAAAAAACCACACAAGCAAAACATACACAGACAGCAAAGCTAGCCTAGTTCTCGCTGACTGGTTGGTTGATACTGCAAATTAATGGAAATATGCATGGAGGGGGGGAGGCAAGTGATTGCAACACATTATATTTAAACCACACTAAACTAGTTAAGTCATTTATAATACTTCACAGTGACAAGTAAAGTTTGTAAGTGTAAAGGTGTTTTCACAATAACATTTGGCTTGCATTCATGTATCAGTTGTCAACCATACATTTCAATACTCTACTTTGCTAACATCGTACTGAAGGAGAAGGAGGCAGTGAGAAATGAAGTAAGATGTCTAAAAAGGGAAGCAGTTCCACAATCAGGAATGAAACCTAGATGCCAAGCTCGGCTTTCCGGACCAGAGCCAAGGAAAAGTCACACTTGTATGTAACAGCTGGAAGCACAGACAGGATTATTAGCAGATGGGAAGAATAATGTAATGGGACATCACTTGTACCCGTGGCTCCATGCCTAGGAGTCACAGTGACCCAGGCACAGCTCTTGGGATTTTTGAAACAATGCCTGGAAAACTTTCATTGCAAAGTAAATTCAGTTCGTTAAAAGAGGTGCAACTTCAGATTAAAAACCGAAGAGACCCGTTTAACATCCCATATTCAGCCCGCTCCCGTCTCTGCCTCCACACACATCCAATTCACTCTCCAGGAAAAGGTCCCAGAAATGTATTTCAGAGAGAGTTTTCTGGGGCAGGATCCTTTTCAGCCTCTCCAGGATATAGATGGCAAAGCTTTGATACTGGAATTAGTTTTAAGAGGTATCTCATCATCATTCAGCTGGTTCATTTCCACTCCTCCTGATACCTCGTAGTTGCCTTGGTCGTAAGTAAGTGCCTTTCCAAGGTGTTCAAAAGCCTTCTGGTAATCCCCAAGCTGGAAAAGAAGTAAACGAGCATCAGAAATTCAGGAATAAGGTAGGGTAGGAAGGAGAACACACGCTTTCTGGACACCAGGATTTCTGATTCAGCTAAAACAAGGACTCAGAAAAGTGATTTTTACAGTGCTTCCAATTACTTACTTACACACACGCACATTCTCGTTTGATAATTTACAAAACAGATTCTAAAAATGGATTTTGCTGAGCAGGATTCCATTCCAATTTCCCTATCTCCAGAGCAAGGCAATGTTTATCAAGATTTACATTTTATTCTCAAGCATCTAAATAGACAGGGAAATGCTTAAGGATCTCACTGAATTAGCACTCAGCACAAGTTTTCTAGCCCATCAATCCTGCCAGGCACTACTGCCTACTCTTTGCTGCCTGTTCGCTCTTTGTGAAGCTTACTTTTGGAATAATTGGATGGTCCTTCCCTAACATTACAAAGACCCAAGTGATAAGCATGCCTTTGTTATTTAAATCAATGATTTTCTTCTATGATGCATTAGTGCTAACAATTTCATGGCTGCTTTTGCAGTAGATTAACTTGCTGGACTCCAGCTCCAGAAGTAAGGTAATAAATAGGCATGTTTCACTGTACTTGGAGGATTTATAACAGAATTAGGGCAGCTGCCAGACAGAATTCCTGTTCTGGCTCAGATCCAGGAAATCAACTTGCTGCTAGCAGCAAAAGGAAAAAGGAAAATAGAGAAAAGCAAGCTCTCTCACGTTAAATGCAGCCTTACAGAAACGCGTGCAAGTCATATGAAGATGGACAGAAATTAATTGTACAAAAACGTCTTGGTCATTTTGCAAATAAATAAGTTCATGTAATAGCTAACAGCTTTCAGTACCTGCAAGTAAATTAACCCCAGTTTTGTAAGGAGGTCTGTATTTTCTGGAGAAAACCTGTAATACAAAAGCCAGAGAGCTGCATTGTTTATTGGCCCTTCTAGAACAAGGTAAATACAGAACACAGAATCACTACGCTACATTACGCTAGTATCACAGCAGGAAACTGTTACTGTCAAACCCAGACACTAGAACAGTTACCATCCTGGGGGCTTCCTCTGAACAATACTACATCTAAGTTTTCAAAATGTCTTATATAGATATTAATGAGGAGTGAATGTAGCCCTGTGAAATAGATCTGGAGGCACAATAAGATAACGTGGATTTATTAAGCTTCACAGTGAGTCTGCATCAGTGACCTGGAAATAGAAAATGGGATTTCCCTTCGTCTCCCATAAACCATCTTGTAAATCCATCCCCAGCTTCTTAGGCCATGTGTGACAGGCAATCCTCAGCGTTTCTGATGGCTCCCTACACATTCATCATCAGACTTGCAATTCACTACGCTGTAAAAAGATTACAAGCTGTGGACTGCTCACCGTGGCCTCACGGTACACTACAATCCAGAGGCTGGAGCGGTCAGAATGGCACTACTCCGGTAGTTAACCCTGTGTCCCTGACAATATACACCACTGTTCAGCACAGCAAGGCTTGAAAAAAGACAGCCTTAGTGTTTCCAATTACTGTATGCAACTCCCAAACCCTCATTTCTAGCTTGGGGGATACTTTTAAAAGCATCCCCATTCCCAGGAGCTTTTGAAGAAATAAACAGGATGAAAAGAACAACAACAAAAAAGTAGAAAGGAACACTAAATGTTTGTGGCCTCACTTACCTTAACAGAAGTGAATTTTCCAGTCCCTATTATCAAGTCTGAAGAACTCTAATATGTACAATCACACGGGCACCTTTAAATCTCAACCAGAACAAAACCTCCTGTGCCTGGAGGTAGATAAACAGAGAGCAGGGCAGACTACCCTGCAGCTGGTAACAGCAGGCAAAATACAATGGCCAGGTGAGAACAAAGCAAAACAAAACAAAAAAAAACACAGGAGTGAGGAAGAAGGGAGGGAAGGGGGACACCGAGATAGCCAGTATAAACCTGGTAAGATGCTTAGCAAGGGTTTTTTAGGTAATAAACGTTCTAGACTAGTCCAAATGTCTACCCAATGTATTGCCAGACAGCAGCCAAAAGCAGATGTGTAAGGAAAAAGCATGTGCAAAAAGCCAGTAGATCCGGCTTTCCTTCAGTGTTTTGCCTACATTTTAAAAGCACTAGTAAATCAGATGCTCAGGAATGTCCTAAAAGAAGACAGATCGGCACCGAGAAACAGTGACAGGGTGGGAGAAATTCACTGTGCACCAGCCCATCTCCAGTCTGCCTACTCACACTCCTTCAAACACGAATCACTCTAAGTGAAAACAGTATGTGAAATCCAGCAACTGATTTCTGACTGACAATCAGGGTTAGAGAGACAGCCGGAGTTAGATCTTTTCGGTAGATAAACCTCTGGGATTTATGAAGTCAGTTTGGGATATGTTTGCTCCCAGGCATTTCTGTCCATTTGTTTTCCTCCTTTTCTTGGCGGACCTTCAAACAGTTACCTTCCTCCCTGACACGTTGTCAGCAGGAGGACTACAGCTGAGAGCAGAGACAGCTGAAGAGCTTGGAAAGTGCTTGCTTTGCACAGAGACTCTGTAATTACCATTAGCTTTTTAATTGTGTCCTCAATTCAGATCTGGGACACTCATCAAGTTTCTCCTGGCATAGGATGGGACACGGACAGATAGAAAAAAAAAAAAAAGATATATTCTTACTCTACTGCTTTCTTATAGACCTCAATGGCTTTATCAGTCTCCCCTTCCAAAAGGTGAATTTTTCCCAGCATCATGTAAGTCAGATCGTGCCTGTTGAGCTCCAGGGCATTGTTTAGCTGGTCTCGTGCCTAAACACACAACCAGAGAGAATAAAAAATAATCAGTGATCACAGAGTCTTCAGCAAAGCAACAGCTCAAGAGCAACGCACAGCAGCTAGTGGAAGGGAACAGCTAACAGCCCCTGAGCTCGGAGAACCCTGCTAGCAAAACCCAGCCCAGCTAATTGTTGCAACAAGTTCTGCATCAGGAGCCACGTGCTTTTTGGGGCAGAAAAAAGCAAAGCAGCATGCTTCGAGCCAAGTCAAGAGGCAATGACCTCCCAAGGAAGAGAGGAGCACAGGCCTGTTCCTGTGTTTGAATTTGTTTGGTCTGAGGGAAGCTTCAGATTTGTTAGGTTCACAGGTACGTTACAGTTTACTCCTCGCTAAAACGCTTACTGCAGCAGCAAGCACGGATTGCCAAGTAAACCAGAGGAATGAATCAGCTCTTGTCAGGCACGCACCGCTCCCTTCCAACAGGAGATGTTTTGTTGCATGTCTTCCTCTTACCTCCTCAGGCCTAGCCAGCAGGACTGCAAAGAACATTTGCTGTTTCTGGACACACCACGTATTAGAAAGAGAAATGCTGACACATTGAGGGAACTCTGCAATATGGGATACTTGTTACCAGCAACTACTGAAAAGACAGCCATCCCCACGGGCTTCATTGTAGTTCAGATGCCCTCCGGGAAGTATTCAGCACGCATTGCTGCCCAGGGTGACCAGTACATCTCACCTCTGGGAAAGCTGACAAGTTAGCAGGTCCCAGTATGGAAGCTGCTAGTGCAGACAACAAATCCCAGGTACAAACCTTCACTCCGCAGCGTCCTGCTTTACAGCAATGCCTTGAACAGGAAACGCAGCAGGGGTTTGCTGCAAGGGCCAAGGCATTCCACCAGAAAGAGCAGTAGGGAGCAACTGGGCCAAACTGGGAAAAGAGGTTTGGTAAACACTGTATTTTCCCTCACAAAGTAACCCCACAGGAACAGGGGCAGCTCAGCGCTCACCAGGAGCACCATGGGGAGGGTTAAGTGAAGAGCTGGCAAAAGCACACTCAGACCAGGGACCAAAACTCCATTTCAAGTTCTTTTCTGGCTACAAAGCATCAACAGCGCTGCCCACACTGCAGCTGTGCTTCTTTGCAACTTTTGCTCCAGGCTTGGTGCAAAAGAAGCTTCAGACACAGGAGCAAATCCTGTCCACGGAGGGAAGGGAAAGAGGTGCCTGCTACTCCTCCAGCACACAAACTCCTAACTCTTCTCACTGAATCCTGCCGGAGACAAGAGGCAGCAAGTTTTCCTTCAGACCAAAGAAACTCTGCACAAGATGCAGTGGTTTGAGCTAGCGCTGGGGGAACAGTCTGGGTCTTAACCACCAAACTTCTCTTGCTTCAAGACCATGGGACTGGCACGCTCTACAGATTGCTGCTCCTCACAGAACCAGCAGTGTTTGCCACCCTGGTTTTAAAATGCTCCGAAACAGAGGCAGCTCTTGTTGGAGCACAGCTTAAGGCGGCTCTTTGATGTTCCTCAAACATTCCCTTTAAAAACAGAAATGCTCTCTGAAAAATCCTAGTTCAGAAAAAGCCTCCTGGCCAGGAACAAGGCAAAGCTCATTTTCAGTCTTATCCAAGTTCACAAACTGTCAGCTGACTCAAAGTAATTCAAGATGCAAATGAGAACAGACAAAACTCACAAACTTTTGCTCCCTGCAGTGAATACTGAAGCAAAAAGCTTCCTTGATACCCATCACTGCAAATGATCCACTTCAAACCACCAGAGAGTGAAATTTCTGAGAGCCCTGCTTCCCATTTGTCAGGTAGACAAGACGAGCATTTGCATTACCTTGTTGAAATGTTTCAGATACATGTAGCACACACCCAGGTTGTGGCTGATCTCCTGTATGAAACAAAGCAAAATAAAACCAAATCAGCACAAGGTTTGAGATGCACTACATCATCTACCAGAGACGACAGTCATCATTGACCTGGACAGGGACACTCCTGGGCCATGCCCGCCTTGCTTTGTAGTTCAAATAAACCTATAAATTCAAGTTGCTTCGGAAACCTACAGAGCTTAAGTGTGATCGCACAGGAAAGACTACAGTCCACGGGTTCTAAAGCACGGAAATGACAATGGTCTCTTCGGAGAACAAGGAGCAAAGACAGCTTTCCTTATGTGACTCAGTTCCCAGTGAGATGTCTGAAGCTAACACCCGTCGCCCTTATGGGTGGCTCTCCATCTACCTGTACAATCAGGAAGACATGCAAAACACTGCATCCAGCTGGACACAATTTGAAGATGTGCCTAACTTTCCAAAACAGAAGTTGAGCACCAGAAGGGCAGATATCTGGGATCTCTGGCAGCTTAAACACATTTGCAACACAGTAGGAAGATCACTTTGGCATCCTAAACACTCTAGTGACACTGTAGGGAACAATCATGCCTCTAAATCATCGCCGGTAGTGTAACAGCCGTGCTACTCGTCATCTTCCTCACCCTGGTGCATCCTGGGCAGCTGAAAAGCAAGGTGCACAAGTTCCTCGTTTCTATTCTGGCAAGCTTTTCACTGCTTCATCAGTTTAGACAGCCTTGACCTCTAAGAGGAAACTCTCTTTTTTACCCTCAGAATGATACTTTCCTTGATGTGTCTCTCCAGCTGTGGAGAACAGTAATGAATCAAAGAGCTACTCCTGGTTACCGTGGCTTGCAGAATGAGACAGCACAAGGGAAGAGCACAGGCTGGCTCTACTGCCAGTGCTGAGCCAGGTACAGGAAATAACTGACCAAAATACCCACCGAGGTCTGCCTGCTGTGGCTGTAAATAGGGTTATAGTCATGGCAAGTACATACTACAGGTAGCTTGGTTAGCTAAGGGAATGCAGACTTGACAGAAGATCCATGGTATAAAAGGTTTCCGAGTTGTCTGGCACAGGATGAGTTGAAGAGGAGAATAATACCAAACGTATCCTTGCATCAAGCCTCAATTTTAGACATACTGAGCACCAAAAGTACGGCTAAAGTCAGCAAGTGCCTCACGTCTTAGGGAATACGATCACGTGTAACAAGTCTATCTTAGAAACAACACTTCTGCAGGAAAAACAGTCATCTGCAAAAAGATATCCACAACTAACTGCAAGCTCTGTCCTCTCTCTTCTCACCTCCTGTCACACGTTTCCCTTTGCAATGTTCTTCCTTCGCTTTTTTCCGCTTAAGAGGAAAGAGCTAATTTAATTATTGCTCCTGTAGTTATCAGCCTAGATTTTGTCCAAGTAGATAATGCCTGGTAGATAAGAAGTAACTCTTTCAGCTAATTTGAAGGTAATCTTTTTCAACGGTGTTTTGCATTACGAAAGGATTCTCAGTTACTCAAGCAGGCGTTAATGATAACTGAGGGTTCAATGATAACTGAGGGAGCCACTTCCCATACTTTCCTTATAGTAATTTAGCTCTTTGCACTATATATGGCTACGTTAACACTGATACTTCGCAAAGTTCAAACGTGTTGGTTTGTGCCCCAAGACAAGGTGTGGGACTCCGTAGGTTGAAACGATGCCTTGCACCTGTGATCCAGCCCAGAGGCTGCACAGCCTCATCAGCGCTCGCGAGCCTGTGCTAAAAGGCAATGCTTCTCAGCCCTGCAGCTCCTTGCCTGCTCACACTGCAGGCAGCATGAGCTCACCTCTGCTTGGAGCACGTTTGCAGCTGTCTTCATAAAACTGCAGAAACATCTGCATAGTACAGTAATCTGCAAATCAACAAAACACTTACCCAGTCCTTTTCATCGAGCTTAGCTGCTTCATTGTACACTTCAATGGCTGCCTTGTGTTTCCCCAAAAGAAACCTGTGAAAGCAATTCACTTTTCATTTTTTCTTGCTTTGAAACCCTGCTGCGCAACCACTATCACCTTTGCCAGTGAGAAATGATGCTATTTGCTAGTTCTCCAGAGACCTGCGTGAGAAGCTCTGAGAAGTTTCCAATCTGAGCAATATGTCAGCGCTGCTCCCTTTCAGGACCAAGGTAATCAATTCTGCACTCCCTTACATTATTGGAGATGCAAGGAATGAATCCACTGGCTCTGTCATCTGCCTTTGTCTCAAAGGAAAAAACACAGGTGATCAAAAGCAGGCTGGACGCAAAAAGACAGAAAAGGGTCCGTCCACAGGGCAAGTTTACATAGCTCAAGGCAGGACCCTTAGCTCTGGACCTGGAAACTGGTGTGCTACCTCTCTTGCTTAAAGCAAACGGAAAAAAAAAAATACAACAATAGCAGCCAGGCAGATAACAGAGATTGTGCTTTAAAGGGTAGCCCACGCTTCTGGAAAGCAACTCAAATGTTGATAAGGTGGAAGCATGCTTGGAATTAAGCAGCCTCGGATTTCACTTGATGCCTGGGAGAAAAACAAAACATGGAAGGTCCTGGGTGGCACATCAAAGTGAAACAATAAAACACCACTCACAGCGATCGCGCCACCTGCTTGAGGTTGTCAGCACTTCGAGGGTTCAGAATGGAACATGTCTGAAAGAGTTCAAGAGATTCTTGAATTTTCCCCTCCAAGCGAAATATCAAAGCTGTAAAACAACATATACCAGGCAAATTAGTCCATTATCTGCAGGAAAAATGTACCTCTAACAGCAGGGAAAGATCAAGGAGTACAGAGACATTATAACAATGCTCATTTGGTCTTTCTCCCTCCTGCGGCAACCTCAGGCTGAAGCTGTGTCTACGAAAATGCATGCAAAGGACTCATGCTTGCTTGGAAAAATCTCTGGTTTTTATGATACAGGCATCTTGAAACCCTGGCCAACTCTTTGTTACGATGCAGCCTGGATTCCTGCCCTCCTAATTCTACAGGCTGCAATATGTCCTTGGCCAAAAAATCTCAGCTGTCCCCCACCCCAGTTGTCTGCCAAGATGACACACAGCCCTTTGAATTTCAAGGCCAAGTTTTGGGTGACATTTGTTAGAGGACAGAGGGCAGGACAGGGAGAGAAAGACCATTCTTAGGGCCAGCTGTAAGACAACAGTCCCCCAAGACACATAGCTCTAACAGAAAAGAAGCATCTGTAACACATTTCATAGAACACAATCAAACACAACCCAATCGAACACCAGCACATCGAAGGGCAAGAGCCCACAGTCCAAGGAGGAAAACAGAAAAGAGAAAACAGAAAATCTAGTCTGTCCGTTTACGTGATAATCCCAAATTTCAAAACGAGACGTAGCAAGTAGAAAAAAAGCCAAATATATTTACATATTAATTTCATAGCTTTCCTTCATTTGTCCCCACTTGTTTACTGTATCTTATATCAAAAGTAACTGGCTTTAGCAAAAGTAAGACTTTCAGAAGCCTCATGCGACATACCTTGAACGTAGACAGCATATTCGCACCTTCCATGAGACTCCTGGAGCTGTTCTTTGATGACGGCCTGAAATGAGGAAGTGCAAAGAACACACGGTAAATGTAATCCCTCTGTCCCTGAAAAGCCCATTAGCTGGTTCACTATCACCCCCTTACTAAACTGCAGCATGACAGTTTTCGGAAGAATATAAACCCTTCAAATATTTTAATAAAAGCAACCTCTACAAAAGAAACTTGATTTGTGACTGACCAAATGCCTTCAGCGACCTTGATTTGGAGAATCTCTTGCATGTGCTACACATAGCTGTGCTGTATCTGGGCTCATTGCAGAGTGCCCCAAAATACCTTGAATTCAAACATCACGCAACGCGTTGCCAGACACGGTGCTCCCTTTTGTGATGGTAACGGTGGCATCACACAGGACACGACAAATACAACATTCATGTAACCAAATTTCGTGCATGGAAAAGTCAGAACACAGAATCTGCAGCTAGTTTTTGCAATATACTATATTAAAATGCTACAAAAGTGGTAAACTCTCAACATTTTAACAAAGCTAACGAAAGAGATTTGGTTTCGGTTTCAGTTACAGAAACCACAGCTGCACATACAAGACAGGCACTGGACTGCGTTTGGGACGACTACAAGACTGCACGTAAGAGTGCAAACTCGTCACTGTTTGTGAAGAGCATGATGCCAGGAATATCATAGCCCTTTTAGTATTTCTCTGTTCATTCCTATTACCAAAGATAATTAGATATTACCTGGGAAAACGCCACAAGAAATCTATGAAAGCACCCTCTGCTGACAAGGTTATCTACTCGAGGCCCTTCTGAAGAAATAAATTGAATTGGCTCAACTGCAGTTGAGTCAATGAAAGCCAAATGAACAAAGGACGAGTACATGGGAAAAGGAGGGAAGGAAACAGAGGAAAATGTAAATTCTTGTTGGCTGCATTCATGCAGCTGAGAGTTTGGGGTGCGGGTGAAGTTTGGCTATATTCCATAGTCACACATGACCTGAAATTATAAAAGTAGCCAAAAAGAGTGACTTTGGGGAGGATTCAACTGCGACTATGAAGCAAACACACCGTTTCTGCTCTCTTTGAGGCTCCTCCTTTGCTCCGACACGGAAGACAAAGAGGGGAAAGAAGGATTTCCAGGCTAGAAATAAGCCGGTGCTCATCTGACACTTCTGCAAAGTGTATGACCAGTACCACTATCCCCTGCCTCCAAGACGAATACAAAAGAAAGGACCTGAACACAAGAAGGAAAACTGAACCTCAAACACAGCACATAAAAGGAAAGCGGGGTGAAGGCAAGGCGAGTTACTATTGAGAATCCTCACTCGTAAAAAGAAAATTAAACAAAGGAAGGAAAAGAAAGAACAAGCTGAGGCTGCTCTTCTCCCTGGATATGTATCTTCCGATCTCCTAACCAGAGACCCTCCACAAGCCTACAGTTTATACAAAGTATTTTATCATCGGACACTCAACTCGGACACAAACAAGCATCTTCTGAATACAGATACGCTACATTGCTCCATCTGCATAAAATCAGTCTCTCAGAGCAAGAGCAGGCAATAGAGAGCTATCTTTCAGAGAGATCTGATTAATTCTTTAAGCCCTAGAAATCCCATAGCGAAAGGCCTCGAGCTGAGAAACACGATCTGTAATCCCAGCATTTCCTCCCAAGTTTATTTAACTTGCTGACAGAATTTAGACATACTGGCAGGAGACCAACCAGCATGAGTGATTTTAATTAATTAAAAGCATCTGGTAATTTTAATAATCCTTCCCTCACACATAACAGAAGATTTCTGTTGTGAAAAACGGTTAGGGGGAAGAGCATCAGGGAACTGATGCTGCAAGCAGAACGCACAGTTTATTACCTTTGTATGTGAAGAGCAAGAGCTGAGCGATGACGAGTGCTTAGCAGGGCCTGTCCCTGCGCTCCCCCCTCACCAGCCCCCCAAATCCACTCTGCCTGCGCTCCTGACGGCACTGCAATAGCAGGGGTTGCTGCTGCCTCCGGCTCTGGGGGATGTTTGCCTCGCATCTTGCTGGGTAGCAGAATCAAACAGCCAGAGTTAACAATTTCTCGCTGTAATAAGCAGCAAAATTTGTCAAAAGCTTGGCAACACCAAAATAGACGCAGGAGTGGCACTAAGGGTCAAAACCAATTTAACGCTTCGAGTTTGGGGAGTCAATGTTGGTAAACAAACGATTTTTCCTTGGGCTTTTACATCACTGGCAAATATGGGAGCTTTTAAAGTAGGGCTGAGAGGAGGCATCTCGAGGCACAGAGGGTCTAACAAGATCCAGACCAAAATTAACAGCATCACAAGTCACTCGTTTATTAGCTGAGTCTTAAAAGAAAATGAATGGACTTTAACGAATGCCCAAACTACACTGAAATCAGTGAGTTCACAGCAATTTCAGTCATCGGTGATAATGACACCACCTCTTTCTATTTTGAAGATACTAGCCCTGAATAGCGTTTTTGGGACTGCCTGTGCTTTTCACACGTAAAGGCACCTGGGGCATCCTGCTCAGATCTGTAACCCCATCATACACCAGCAGAGAGAGCCAGAGGCTACCAGAGGGCAGTTCAGCCCATGTCAGATCTCAACTGCCTTTTGGACACGGCTATCAGTCAGTGACTGCAGAAGGGTCCTGGCATGCCGACGTTCTTATCTTCTCTGGGACAAATCCAGGCCTCTGAGCACACAGTCATCGCATCTGGGCGGAAGGATGGAAGATTATTTAACCAGCTGTGGTCTGGTGCCAAACTCTCCCAATGTTACTGCAAAAACACTGTTTTGTGAGCCACGAGGAAGGAGCTGCCTTTTACTTCGACAGCTACTGCAAAACTGGTCTGCCACAGGAAAGAGTATTAGCTGTCTTCTCTACATTTTTTCCTCCGTATTTTGCTTCCTTCGGTGACAGAAGACGACTTGGGGAAATCAGCGTTCCCTTCAGATCATCCACATGGCTATTTTCTGTTTTCCCAAGCTGCACATATTCTCTGCACGCCATGATTCCACATCCCGTCACAGAAACAGCAAACGTACAAAATGGGAGACCAAAAAAATGCAGTTAGATTTAACAGAAAAGGGAAGCAATTTTCTATTTAGATTACTAGTCCAGCTTTTGTTTGTATCTATTTAAACCAAAATCTGAGAGGAAATCACTCTGCTGATGATACAGCCCTTCAGCTGCATTAATTAAGAGCTAAATGAATTTCCTCAGGCCTACCACTTTCTTAAGCACCCTCAGGAGTTCTCCAACAGAGAGAGACAAGTCCTGGCCAATCCTGGTGTTTCAGGAGGAAAAAAAGTATTTTCAGATCTTTTTTGCACATTACAAAAACAGAAGGCAACTCTTACACTCCTCCTCCTGCCACTGGCACATCATTTTCAATAACCTGTGTTCATTTTGTCGGGAAAACATACTGTTTAATAAACTTGCTGTTTCCTTAGTCCGTTCACCGTTACAATCCCAAATCAAACAACCGCTCCCAAGCTACCCACCAAACTCAGGAGAAATTAAAGAGTGCAGCGTATCATGTGCAAAATGAAAGAATTTCATTCAAGAATAGCTAAGATGTGTTTTTTAGACGTGGTAGAAATGTTTTACTCAATTGAAGTGCTTTTCATAGCATCTCTGTAGCACTCTTGAGAGACCTGCGCTACGGAACTGTGTTATAATCAGCTTGGAAGACCCTATTCATCACCTGGAACAAGAGAAGCTTGCAATTCTTTCGGTCTTACCACTTCCAAACGCATGGTGAGTTCATGGAGAGCTCTAGAAAACTGCATGTGTGAATCCTGAATGTAGCTGAGGATTCAATAAAATTAAAGCTGTTTTGATCCTTGTCTTAGCTGCATTTTCTCTTGGTCCCCTGATTCCAAGAGAAGTCAGGAAAGAGGGTGGTTAGGGCTTAACACCCCTGGTTTGAAGGAAGGCGGTGTCGGTGATGTACAGGTTTACGGGGAAAGGAGAGGTCCTAACGACCCTGTGGCACAGTCGGTGGTCTGGCACACCTGGAAGGTCGCAGCTCTGCACCTCCCCTGTCCACAGCACAGCTAGGCTTGGCCTGGCATGAAAACCATCGTTTTGTAACAGCAGTAAAACACTTCCTCGTGCAAAGTCTCGGAAGCAGCTCTTACCTTACACTCGTCGTAGTCTCTGCGAACGTACAGCAGATAGATGTACCAGTTTCTCCTCTCTAGGATGGGTAACTCTGGCACTGCATGCAAAATATCAGCAGAATACACAAAATGAGATTGATCAGCACAGAACTTGGGCAGAGCACGAGAGAGATTCTGAACTGCCCGGTCTGCAAGCACAACACAACTAATCTGAGAACGGCAACTGCACCCATCAGTGCAATTAATCTTCTGACCTGAAGCCTGGAATCTGGACATACAACCCATGTCCAGACGTCATTTTATTTCTCAAACTGATGGGTAAAATGCATTGTTTGAGACAGAGACACTAAATAAGGTCTCCTAGCAGAAAACAGAAAGCTACCACCTTGAAAGGCTCGAGGCTTCTGCTCCTTCTGGTGCAGTTATGGGAGCAAACAGCACCGAGCAGCAACACGTTGACTGCGCGCGTGTTTTAATTTAACACTAATGCTGTTTCGACGGGATTGGTTCTTCCAAATACACAAGAAGCAGAGCCTGGGGGAAACGAGTTAGATTCATATTTTGAAACTAGGGCAGAAGAATCAAACTTCTTTAAAATAAATTTCTGGGAGTGAACGAGAAGAAACAGGCAACACACACAAAAGGAGATTTTGGAGATGCTGCCATTCTCAAGGCGTGAATAATTTAGAGAGGTCAGGCTTGGTTCTTTGACTCTGAGAAGGGACTATGAAACATCACAGGTCTGAGATACTGTGAAGCTACCGGCAGAAAAACGTATTTGATGCAGTGGAAGAGAAAGGCTTGTGCTCCGGTATTTTAATCGTACGGAGCTCGCAGCAGTAATTATGGCAAATCACGAACGGATGTCGCTTAGTGATATTCATGTTGGGTTTAAAAGTTTAACATGCTGCTGTGCATTTCATTACGGCTCGAAATGTATTGCTTGTTACTCGTTTCTACAGCTCAGACGCTGGTAGCTGAGAGGTAACCATAGCAACTGGCAAAAAAAGCTGTATGTTTGCAAGTCAATATTATGACACAAGTGCAGAAGGCAAAGCCAGGCAAAGATTGCGGCAGGAGCCGTGGCCGCGGGGATTACGACGCAGCACCCGGCCGCCTCCTCCCAGCCCCGCCGAGTGCGGCACAGGCCCCCAGCGCTGAGAAACGGAGGCACGGGCTCCACTTCCAGCATCCCAGAGCAGAAGGTGGCAATTTAAATGGCCTGCCTGCGGCACGGGTCAAGATCAGATGGAAACCAGACATGCTTAGCTTAAGGAAACGCACAAATCAGGGATCCGGATGTTCTAAAATTCTGCCCTACTGCAGATCTTTGTAAGACAGGCGATTTGATCTGCATGTTCTCAGATCAGGTTAATTGATTTCTGACGGCTTTATGTTTTCCATTTGTCCTTCTTCATGGTTTCCCTGTAAGTGAGGAGTTAAAAGTGGCTACAAATTAATTTAAAAAAAAAAAGAAGAACTTATTCATAAAGAGTGTACAGGGCTGCTGTTCTGAACTCCATCAGGTAGTTACCTAACTCATTTACAGATTTGTAATCACTTCCCTGTGTAAATTATTACAGACGCCAGGGTCTGACAGAACTTTCTTGTCCTAGAAATACAGCACTCATGGATACTAGAAATGAACTGCAGAAAGCAGCCAGACCTTTGTGCTTCTCCTGCATTGCACCTCCTCTTGCCACTGTCCAATACAAAATACTGAACCAGGTGGAACATCGGTCTGACCCATTTGGGCCTCTTGCCTTCTTTTGTAAGCATGGATTTAAAAGCAGACATTGCAAACTCTATTTAACCATCAAGATCCTGATTCCAGTCAGAACTAAAATACGCTTTGCCCATTTGTGCCTACTAATACAGCTTAAAATTACAAAATCCTCCATCATTACAAACAATGAAAACTGATTTAAACGGGGAATAATCCAAAGATCCTCCAGAGATATCCCACCTGGTCTCCAACCTGATACCAAGAGTACTGCAAGTCTTAATGAGAGGTCAAAAAGCAGCAGAGAGCACTACTAAACCTTACACTGCACAGGAAATCGAGCTGGCTGGGGTATGTGCCAGCTGAGATGGGAAAGACCAAATTATTAGCCTACATGAATGTTGAACAAGAAGCCAAGAGGACAGTACATCAGTGAGAGGATGGAAGATCGGTTGTTTAAATCCTGAAGGAAAGAGCTTTTTCACAGCTGGGAGACCAGAGGGACATTACACTCCACTCCTACGCTACGGGAACGCCTGCTGAGAACAGTGTTGGGAAGGAAGAAACCGGCGATGTTCAACCAACCCAGCGACAAAAACGCTAAATGTCACAGCACTGAGCTGAGTATCGAGCTGCAATTGATCCTGCATATGCACTTTACAGCATTGAAAAAAAACATCAGAGACTGAAGAGGAGAAGAATGCCATCTGGAAATTAACACAAATTTTATAATGGATTTGAGTGTAAGCTTGACCAATTTACCATAATCTATCTCAAACGTCTGTGGCACAGACAGGCACGAGCCACGGCAGTGTCTTCTTCCTTGTCCTTTCTTCTTGCCATTGTTCTGCTGCTGAGAAACATGCAGAAACGGAAAGAAAAGCTTAAAATGGATGCCGACATCTCATAAGCACCATCTGCCTTACGGGTCCAAGAATGCAAAACCCAGAAGAGTTACCTAAAAGAGCTGGGCTGGAGATAAAACTGAGAGAGAACAAAAAACACCATGAGACACAGAAGCGAACGGCATTCACATCTGCAGAGATAAAACGGTTTTGCTCCCCCCCGGCAGTACACTGAGCTATCTCCTAGAATAACCATGTGGAATTGGGAAAACACATGGAGTTTTTACTCTCCTAAAACTCATTTGGAAATAGCAACAAACCTGACTGAGAAGACATTAGCCTTTTTTTTTTCTTTTTTTTCCTTTTCCCCTAAGACAGCTAAATTGGAAAAAGATAAATAAAAAATTCCGACGTCTTTCTAAAAAGGCGTCTAGATTACTTTGTAGATATAAGTGATCTGAATACAAACACAAACACAAAGATTCACGGAAGAATGTTGATAGACTCCCCAAGTCTATTTCAGAAAGAAAACATCAATGGTTTGACCCTTTCTCTGAAGAAATCCAAGATAAACATTATGAACCGAGCCTGGCGTGGAAGCCACAGAAGACAGAGAAGAGAGGAAGGACAAAGAAAATGTGAGGAAGTTGATCAATCATTTAACACAAGAACTTGTCTAATCTGCCCAAGAAGGGCTGTGGGAGGTAAAGGACTGTTAACTGGGCTTTATATTACCCGCAGAATACCTACAAACACAGAAACGGTGCCACGCAGCGCTTGCTGCATCGGCCTGAACAGCAGCACATGGCTGGATATGGCCACGGGGGCTACTACAAGGGGCAGAAAAGCGCCGGCACCATGCTGCAGTCTCCTCAAGGACAGGGATGCTGGGGAATAGTGGAGATTCCATATGGCACACAACGGTTTGCAATCTCACCCTAATTAGAGGCTGGAACACATACGGCTGCTCGGAAGGTTTCTGCACAGGGAAAGGCCACTGAATTTGGCCTCGCCGGGAGGAGCTGAGCACATTCATCACATCCCTCAAGCTGTCTGCAATGCAATTTTCCATCTTTTTCAATATACGGAGCTTCAGAAGTTCCTCGTATGTAACTGCTGCAGAGCACAGGAAAACACGCTTTTCTTTGTCACCTTTTGCACAGTCTTCGCAAATAATCCAGTCCCTGCGGAGATGCAGGGACTACAGGTTAGAAAAGCAGTGGTTTCGACCATTCTAGCAGTGAAAAAAATTGTATTTTCTGTAAATCAATCTGCTCAAGGGCCAGCCACAGAAAACACAATTATCCAAAAACTGTATTTACAGTGAAAAGGGTTTATAAGTTGCATAACTATCTTTCCGCCTCTCTTTCCTGGGATTACAGAAGTCTAGTCTCATTAAGCAACTGTGACAGGGTACCAGGCACCAAGTATATGATCAAATACCTCAGTCAAGAGACATGCCAGTTGCTCTGCAGTGATTTGATTGAATTCAAAAAGGAATCCATCTGATCCCCCTCTTTCTTGGTGGCCAGTGATTGATTGCACAACCCACTTCCAGCAACGTGATTTTTCTTTCTGACAACACGCCTTTACGGAAGTCACTGGAGTGGAAACCCCAACAGAATGGGAGGAAGATGATCAGGTTTGTATCTGTGCTGCACTATCATCACTCTTCACTTGATTCATCCTGTTACAGATTTTCTCAAAGGACTGGAAAAAATAAAATCAGAATTATTCCCTTTTGTGAAAACCTCCTCCCTAGGGAATTACTTTGTGCTTGCATCTTCATATTGGGTAATTATAGCTTAGACATGAACTATCAAACCGGTTTTCAGATTTAATAAAAGGCTTTTGAAATTGCTGCAGTGTTCAGGGGGGGAAAAAAACACAAACAACCAAATATCAGGGGGAAGCGATTGCTAAAGCACCAGCTGTCCCTCTAGAAGAAGGTACAAAGAGATTACTTGAGTCGTAGGCACAGCCAGACTAAGCACAACCGCAGCCACCAGCGAGTCTGTCGCCCATCACCTTGTTCTCCAGCATGCAAACTGCCAGCTGCCTGCAGCACCTTCACGCTGCTCCTGCCAAAAACGCAGATCAGCTACGGCTCGCTGCGGTAGAGAAGGACCTCACGTTCACATCTTAGTCTCAGGTCAGAGCCCCACCTGCACTGCACAGCTCTTCCTTCATCCCAGATTGTTTGAAAGAGTTTGGGCCCCAGGGCACCCCCCCGGTCCTCCAGGTCAGCTCTGCAAGCCAACCTCAGCAAACGGAGCAATGGGAGCCTGGACGAGCAGCGGAGAAGCAAAAGCCTCAAGAAGACACAAAGAAGAACGTGCTATCAGACCCAAATCCATAATAACATGAACCACACATAACGTACAGCACAAGGAGAGGGCAGAGGATCTTCAGAGAAGTAATTAAACGAAAGCATTTTTTTTCTATTACACACTAGCCACGCGATTCACGGTCTGGATCCACTGCGGCAGGAACCACGTATGTGGGTAAGATTATCCTAATTTGGATCCTGACTCAACAGTCCCTTTCCAAATCCGAGTTAAAAACTGCATGCTGTAAAACGAAACCCCGCAGTCTTGAGAAAGCACGCCAGCACACAGGTATTTTCAAAATTAATAAACACAGATGCAGTGACTCAAGTCTCTCACTACCGCAGCGTTTTGCTATTAACAGAGCTGCACCAAAGAAAAATTTGGTAAAGCGCTTCTTGCTCCAAAAATAAACAGAGAGGGGAGCTTCGCTGCAGCGAAGACATGAGGTTATCATCTCGCATCATCAGAGCGGGCAAGGCTCTCTAAGGCGCAAAAGCAGGACTGACCTTTTTGATTTGAGATTTGTTTCCCGTTTCAAAGTACTTCTGGCCATCGGCTTGCCAGCAAACTCACGACGGCGTAATGACATTTCACCCGTGGCTGGAGGAGGCTGTTCGAATCTGAGACGCGACACACGGCACGCCTTCCAGCACCAACACCTACCGCATCCCTCGGTGCCCGACTCAGCCTCCCCGAGACCTCTGCTGACATTATTGCCAGGGTTACAATCATTCCCACCTGCAGAGTTCGGGGAAGGTTTGTTGGGCATGGCTGTGGATACGGTCCAAAATGAAGCTTGGTGCTTCCACAACCGTGTTTAATTAAACGCTGATAGAAAGGGAAAGGTGAGGATGAAACCAGCTGTGCACTTCTCCTTCTTGCCTTGAGCTTCACAAGCTGCCAACGTGAGGAATTAAGCTAAAACCAATGAAACAGAGGTAATGAACATCTTCTAAATAAAAATAATACTAAAATAAGAAAGAACGAACTCAAGCAGCTACTATAAAACAACGTACCACTGCCAGGGAACCACATTTTCCAAAATAAGGTACAAATTATGGATAGAAAGCATTTTTAAGCCCTCATCTCAAGGTTTTCAAATTTAAAAACAACAGACTGCTTTGACAGCAGTGAAGCATCCCACAAATTCCTAGCTAGGCTGGTGCACAAACACATGTAACAAGAAATCTTCTTCCTTACTCAGGCACGCAAAGATTTTTATTGAGATTGTGGCAATAAAAATACATTATAGCTTGGAAAGAAAACTAGTAGAGGAACATTGTCCTTCCTACGCCCAGATCCAGCTTTGGAGTTTGAAAACAGCATAAATGGAGGCAAAATGTATTCAAAACTCAGTAATGATGAAAAATAGCTCAAAAAATCACCACCCAGAGGAGGCTGTTTATGCTGTATTGCACTCATTGCGTGTGTATATGCATACATATGTGAGAATACAGGTGTTCGTGTACACAAATACCTGTAAAATGCACATAAACAACAGAAAAAAGGAGAGAGGCTTTTGCAACCCTCTCCTCCCACAGCTGTAGCCATTCCCTCTGTTAAATTCCCTTCCCTCTGTTTTCCCTCTTGCAAATTGCTGCTGGAACACCTTTAAATCAAACGATAAACCCGTATGGTTCCTTATTATTTACAGTCAGCTGGGGTTAATAAAACTCATCATATACAACCCCGATGCTGGAAAGAAAGCCATAATTCATAGCTGTGATCTTACTATCATGTATTAATAGCTTCACGATACACAGAGAAAACTGGAAGGAGGCTGAAAAACAGGAGCAGGTTTAAACAAAAAGGCAACATTTCTGACTCTACACCTCCCCCTGCAGGAAAATTAGCCAAAGTTATACAGGAGAGCTGAAAATTTTATCTTAAAGTTGATTTACACACTAGGGAAAAGAAAAAAAAAAAAGGGACACTTTCTGTTGCTAGTTTACACGACATAAATCCTACAGAGTGGCCACCTCAGCCTTCAGTGTTTTGTTCTGATTTAAGACACTCAAAATTCTGAGTTACTCCAAATAAAATGTATTTAATTTGCAAGACAAATACCTACACTGATTATTCAATGTAAAGGTCTTACAGCATGTGCTGCTCAAGTTTAACCTTCAAAAGGTAAAGCAAGAAGATCACAGAAGTAAAAAAATACATGCTTGTCACCACCCTGGACTTCCCAGTGCAGCAGTGAGGTTCCCAGTGGCAGAACCAGTTTGGTTATCGAGAAATCTCTCCCTTAGCATCATGAGGCTGGTGAGATGCCGCTCTGCAATCCTGACTCCATTTGACAAGAGGAGGGGAGTTACATATATAAGCACAAATACCTTAGTCTGATCATTACGACACAAAACATTTGATTCAAACCTAAAGGAGCAAGCAACCTTGAGTTGAAGTTTAGTGAAACACGCGTACCTTAAAAAGAAAACTAAAAAAGTAAACTCTCGTTTATTGGCCTCAAAAAAAAAAAAAAAAAGACAGCAAACGTCTGTACCCTCTGCACAAGCCAATTCTGGCCATCAATGCTGACTGCTGAGCAGCAACATGCATGCTGAACAGAAGAAAAACAAGGATCTGAAACACCTTTTGCCATGTCTGCTTTTTAATGCAAGCTAATCTAGAAAAAAAAAAAAAAAACAGGCTGATTCAACAACAGCTCTCCAGTCCCTGAGGATTCAGACTCTACGCTTGGAGAAATTCAAGGATTCAAACCCTCGACATAGCCCCCCTACTGTTATCATCTCCATGTAAACGCTTCCATCCTGCTCGATGCCTTGCGCTCACTATCCTGGTAGGCAAGGAGGAGAGTGAGCTCCCTTTGGGCATTTGTGTGCCAGTGCTGTTCCTAAGTAAGGGAGGTAGAGTGCACCATCGCAGAATGAAATGCCATATAAACAGCACAGGAGGCCTGAGATATTAACTGATGACAGTAAAGCAGGGGTGGAAGATATTTCCCCCACAAAAGATGTAATGCTGGCTGCAGACATTCCCAAAATAACCCACATAACCAGCTTCGCATTAATTCCAGTATCAGGAGCACAGTAGCGATTCACTGCTTTCAGGATTTCCAGTCTAATCCTTCCTTTGACTTAAATACTTACACTTAGTTTTTTTCTGTCTACAGTGAGGTGTTTTGCATGGAAATTGAAACTAAAATTGTTATAAGGCCTTCGTACGAAAAAGCTTTCCTATTTAAAAGCAAAACAAAATTAAGGCAGGAAGAGCACTGCAATTCCTCCTGACAGCCTCTGAAACTTCCCGCTCAACAGAGAGCAATAGCTAAAACCTATCCTCATTTCATCCCTTGCAAAAGAAGAGTATTTTACAGTCGGTCTTGCAAATGGTTGAATGCTTCCTTCTACAAGGCCCTGGTTTTGAATGCACAGACTTTTTCCAGACGTGTTGCCTCAGGAGGGAGTTTTCCATGCCAGGCGTCTGTCCCAGAATGAAGATTTGCCTGTGCAGCCGTTATTCTTCCCCATTGTACGTATGTCTTGTCTTTAATTACATGAGCACATCTACAGCTACAGAAGCACACCAGTATTTTCACCCGGTGCCCTGCCTCATCCTAATTAGAACGAATATAAAAATAAATCAAGGTTGGGCATTGAATAAAATTACTGCAAAATATGAACGATACGGTGACTAAATTGCAGGACTTCTGCAGCGTCTGTTACACAGCTTAAACCTTACCTGGCAAAGGGGACAGAACCTGAAAGAAACGAACAGTCTTTGTTAAGACGTTGTAATGCTTCATAAGAGACAAGAAACCTCACTCTGCTGCTGGAAAAACCACCTACCAGAGCAAAAGGCAGCCACTAGCTGCCCACCCATCATTTTTGGCTGCACACAAGAACTGGTATCTCCCAGCACTCACTCCAGCAAGCACGATGCACAGCAGTGAAGCTCTAGACACGAAGGTGTTACAGTATACACAGTTCCTAACGCCGAAAAAGCAAGCCCTCGAGCATTGGGGAACGCAGAAACAGGACCTACTTTTGACTTCTCACACCTCTTCTTGACCAATGAATGTTACAAACGAATACTGTCTCTCAAGAGTCTTTAATGTCTAATACACTGAGTACGACACAGAAGAACCTCGCAGCATCAGGGAATTTGTCTATGCTGAGATAAACACGACATCTGGCTTTACCCTAAATAACAGAAATATCGTTTACTTAAAACACTCCCACTGAGCTGCTCCTTTTTCAGTGAGCGCCATCGTTCCTGTGCATTAGATGATGCTGGAGAGCTGGGCAAAAGCCAATGTGTAATTATGTCACGAAAGACTCAAGGGCTTGAATTAAAGTTGCGCAGACAACATTAATTCTGACATTTTTGAGTGGGATGCATCTCCCTTAACTCTGGCAGCTGAAAATTAAGACATCTGAGCTACTTGCCTTGAGCTGTCTTTACAGTAGAGGAGAGGAATACACATCCTCAGGGAGTGATTCATCTCATCCTAAGATAGGTGGCTGGGAGAGATCAGAGGAATGGCATCGGATGGGGCTTTCCACTTACTAAATACGGAGCACAGGTGATCTGCTCCAACTTGGAGTTCGACGTCAGAGGTATCTAAGTTAAGAAAGATGAATCCCGCCCTTCCTAAATTTGTTTGTTACTATTTTAATATTTTTTTAAAAGCTTCACAGTAGGAGATGCCATTTCATTTGTAAGCAGTACACCAGACAAACATAAAGCTGAATGCTTTAAAATACAAAAAAAAAAACTGCCTAGCACCAAGGACTTTTAAAGGAAGCTCAAAAAAATAAATATGCCAACTTAAATGTGATCCTAAAGTAGTACGTCGCAATTGTATGGCTAGATCCTCTAAAGCTGGGCTACCGTACCCCATATACAGACAGAGAGAGAGATATGTATATATAGTGTTATATATTTCTTAATTATCAAATCAGCAAAAGACATTCAGATTATACCTGCTTGCCACAAGAGCTGGCCCTTTTCTGGCACTTCTCATCATCTAATTAAGTTTGCAACAGGTTTACGAAGCAGATATGAATTATTTATTTTTACCGGGAGGGAAACGAAGTAGGCTGACAACTGCCAAAAGATGCAAAACTAGATCTAAAACCACAACGTCTGATTTAAAAGTTTGCACCACAATTTTACAGTGACATCAGTCATGACAGAACAACACACCTACCACACTCGATCTAAAAAAAGAGTCCCAGATCATGTTATCGCAGATATTAGTGTACACACACAAGAGGGCAGAGCTGTACTAGCACATTCAAACTTAAATGTTTCCAGTTCTTTATAGCGCAGGGGTTACTGGGTTGTTGCTTTGAGGTAAAGAGGATGAAGTGAAGTGTATTATACAATTTAATTACTCAAAGATGGTAATTCAGTTTTTTTTAACAGCACTTTTCAAAACTACAAACATCTGCACCAGAAACTGAACAAAATACATGCGGGAGTACTACCCTCTTATCAGAGACGAAAATACTAAGTTTTCATATAAAACAATCATGTAATTACCAACTAATCTATATTATTTAGAAATCATTTTCTTCCAGCAAGTTTGTAGGTTCAAGTGGGCTACAAAACCTGGCTTGCACGTGGCCAAATGGAAACAAACCAGTATGTCCAGATACCAGGAACCGCATTTGCTCCCCTCATGCGCGACATTTCTCCTAACGTCTTTTCTTTTTTGACACACTTAGAAGTATTAATTAATTTAACTCAAGGGCATCAGTTTTTATCTGGATTTCTCAGGCAGCTTCACTCTTACAAGTTCAAAGGCAGCTTTGAAGCTGGCTCAAAGAACGCATTTATATTGATTTATCAGGAATTCAGAAATGACCAGCTCTGCAGTGCACAGAACCGACTCATCAGGGTTCCTGCTCTTCAGAGCGCTCGAGCCATGAAAATACTTGCAGGAGCAGGAGGGATGCCCAGCAGTTCATCTGCGTGAGCCATCTAGAAAGTGAGATGCACTCGCAGGACAGATCATAGAAGATGCCTGTCTATTTCCGCTGAAATAAGCTGAAAGTTATTTATTATCTAAGGGTCACAGTCTGAGATCATCACGAGCACTTCCTAACTACAGTAAATACCAGATAAAGTGAATTTTACTGCCGATCAAACTGGCACCTGCACCTATTTCTTACTAGAGCCTATTGACTACACCCTTGACTTCAAGGACGAGTGCCTACATGAAAAGGACGGCATGATCAGTATTTGAGCTAAATATTGACCTGGGATTTAGCTGGACGAGAACAATACACACCACTTAAGAATGTTTCAGAATCCAATTAAACAAAAAAACCTACCCTGTTAAGATGCAAAATGCTGTGTCTTTGTCATCTATCCAAAACCCAGGTTTCTGTGTAGTAAAAGAGCAGTACCTTTGAGCCACAAAGAAAAACACCCTCCCTACCACACAGTTTAAGAACAGGATAAAACCACGGCTTTAAAACATATGCTTACATTATATGCTTCCCCACTTCTGGTATCTAATTTATCTGCAATAGCCAAGTCTAAACCAAACTTGGCTATTTCTTACAAAGGAACGCCGAGCACTTGTGTGGTCATCACTGATAAACCTGACTCATCAACTGTTTTAACCTTGGGTCGGTAACTTTGTCTCTGTAATGGGGAGCGCAACAAAACCAGAGAGAACTTTGTTTCCTCCCTTTCAGAGGCTCATGTTAGCCTTACAAGACATTTTGGCTAGTTAAGCTGTCACTATACCAGACAGAAGTGGAACCCACCTGAAAAAAAAAAATCAGATGAAGACTCACAAGCCTTGAAACAGCCAGACACCTGGTTGATTTTACAGCAGTGCTCTGATGTGAAGCGATGAGCGCGTTAAAACGCCCCGCAGGCAGAGCTGAACACGGTACACAGAATTTCTCCCTTCTGGTATGCTTGTACATCTTGCACCCTTCAGTACTATTTTCAGTAGCATTCAAGCAGGTCAAGTAGTACACTGCAATATATACATTTATATAATATTTTTCAATTCATGTCTCCGAATGTTTTCTTAACTGAAAATCTGCAGCATCCAAACATTGTCACTGACTATCACACCAACCTTCTGTTTGATAAATGTTAAAAAAACAAAGTTGAAGCACTTTGCCAAAGGTCACAGTTAATCCAAAGTAGAATTCCTTACTATAAACGCTAGGAAAATCATACCTGGGATGTATCCAAAAAATATCCTAATGCCCAGGACTGGGGAGAACACTTAATCCCTGCTAATCCTTTTACAACTCACAAGTGGAAGATTTTCTCTTTGAATATTGTCAGCCTGACCCTTCCTTGGGTAAACGTAGAGGTAGTTGGTAACAGCTTGGAATTCTCCTTCATAGTCTAAAGGGCTTCTGGTCCAAGTTTTTCCTGGGATTCAAAGTGTGCTCTACTTTACTTTGCTACAGTGTATTTATTACGTTGCTTTTTTTTTTTTTAGGATTTTATCCTGTCCTTAAAAAGCCCCTGTATCTCAGCAAAAGCTGGGGTCTAGTATTTGTGTAGAAATCCAAATGCATCTAAAATTGTCCCATTAACCTCTGAACTCTTAATACAGTAACATGAGAGCCCAGAACTTGCTTTCTAAACTATATTTTTCATGACAAAGGGAAATAAATTCAAGTTCTGTTCCATAAAAGTCAACAATACCAGCTGGTAAAAGAGCTTTCTCCACTGCAGCACCATCAGTTTCTACAAAATGACTTGACTGGTCTGTGTGTCAAAAGGAAAGTGGAAAGATGGGAGACAGTCTAGTTCAATTGAAAACCAGCATTTCGGAAAAATATCTGATTAATTTAAAATGCAGCAGGGAGATTAAAACCCCATCTCAGCAGGCTGATATTAACTCTACATTGCTTCAAGGAACAGAGCTTCCTTTATTCCACCACCAATTGCTTGGGGAGAAAATATCAACACGGGGAGAGTTATGGATCTTGATGTAGCAACAAAGGGAATTGATTTCCAGAGCAGCTCTCCCCCCAGGGGGTAAAGGACAAAATAATGACGGGTTTTAGCTACTAACATGTCAGTTGCTGAATAATGGTTGGCACCGAGCACAGCTACAGGATACTCTGAGGGGCTTGCCTTCCACCACTCCCTTTAATTTAGATTGCTAGACTCAGAGATTTCAGCCCTGACTGCTGCAATGCCTTTCCCCACCACCGCCACAACCCGCTCCAGACCCTTTACACGCTTGTTGAACGCTCGTCGTTTTCCCTTCGGACTGACCTGCCTGCAAGACGGGCTCCCTTCAGTCCTAACCTCTTGGGCTTTCGCAACCTAAAAGCCACCTGACTGATCAGCCTGACAGCAGCTAATTCAAGAGCAAATTCTGCCTCCTCGCTCAAAGTTATTCTTGTTTCACAGCCATAGCGTCGGGTTGGAAAACGTTGGTTCTAAGTTTCCATTTTTTCTTGTCTCACAGGACAGGATCAAAGGAGCGTCAGCGTGAGGAGAGCAAGGCAGCGGTGAGGCGAAGTCGCCTGACTCTCGAGCCGTACGGTTCGACAGCATCTGACGCATTATCATCCGCATCACAATTCAGACTGAAAATGCGGCTTTCCTTCCAGCTGAGCAACAAAATTCACACTTGTATTTTGTCATTCAAATTACTTTTTGCAAATCTGAGATCCCTCCATTCAATACCTTACCCAGTACAAACACAGGCAAGCTGTGCCAAACTGAATCCAGCCACTGTGACGCTTTAAGGCAGGACTTCAGCGATGACTCGGTCATACTCTACTACATCTGTGTACAACCACATTGTTTAGTTATTATAATACATCCTCTGTTCAGCCACAAATTTCATCCACACCAGACTGTTTATAGGAGAAGGGCCTAAGCTATTATATCATACGGTCTCCGTATCTCATCAACCTGCTTGCACTGATGTTGGTTTCAGTATTTCTCTTGCATCCCACCTGGAAATACAATGCAAATTAAAAAAAGCAAATTGCTGCAACAGAAAGTTACCATTCAGTGCTTAAAAATGTCAGTTTAAAATGAGTTCAGCAGCGCTCTTCTTTACAAACACAACTGATGCAGGTTTGCCTAGCTGCTTAAAGTTTACCATAAAGGGAGAGAGAGAGACTTTAGAAATTCTAGAAATCCTCTTTAAAAAAAAAAACTGTCACAGGTAAGAGATGCTATTCTTTCTTGCCAAAGTCCCCAAAGGAATATACATCACTTTCATTCTTTCCCCTCTCTTACATATCCCCAGCATCATCCTTACACACAGAGGACGCTGTTACATCACTCCCTATCACAAATCTTGTGGCTGCCCTCATTTCCTAGAGATTAACTGGCAGCTTAAATCAGCTTCTGCCCGCTGCACTGAAGGCAATACAGTCAAATATTAAATGGCAAAGCACAACAGCTTCCAAAGCGTTCCATTTACGAACTAACTACCTGAGGTGCGCCAGGTACTGGAGATGCCTCAGTTTACCTCGAGACACAGATAAAATTACACAGGTCACAGGCTAGAATTTTTCTGTCTTCACGACAGTTAATTTTGACTCAAGAGTCATATTGGTATGCAAGGGAGACCCAGAGACACGAACAGCTGGATTTCATTTACTAGTTTTTCCCCTCTGGCAGGCAGCCGTGCAAACACCAATGCCAAATCAAGGAGGCATAAGGAATATCGGGTGCTGATTGAGGCAGACCAACTCTTCTGCGCAGCCTTAAAACCCGAGCGAGTGTTGGGGGCTCTTTTTAAAGGAGCGCCCAGCTCAGTTTCAAGGCTGTCAATGCAAAACACTGAGTTGGAAAGAAAACTCCTCCTCAGCAGCCACGAGCAAGCAGCGCTTTATCAAACAGCAGGCGGGATCCGCAAAAGTGGCCTCATTAGGAAAGTCACAACTGCCTCGGTTCGCTCTCCCAAATAATCAGTATTAAATTGTGCACGCTTACAAGCGGGAAGGCTCTTGACTGACAGTTTAACAGGCAAGCTGAAAGAGGCATGGCAGCTTCTACCCACTACACCTCCACGGCTTGTTCCTAAGGATGATGGCCCCATCTTTCTTGCTCAGCTATTCCATTCACTCATGAATTATGCAGAGTTGATTTAATAGACCTCAGCCTGCCAGGAAAGAGCACTGGAGTGATAGTCCATCCCTTGGCAAACACCAGCAGCCTGAGCCCTTTGCAGCTGTCTTGTTTAGAGAACTGAAAGCGTACGCTGTCCTGAAAAAACAGGCAGAAGACGCAGCCTCCCAGCCCACACAGTCAGGGCAAATATTGTAGATCTGACTTGCATGAGAAGGCAGAGCAAGGCGGGGTGACTGTGGATGAGGGGATCAGAGTCATAGCCTTTGCAGAACAGGACGGAGATGAACCATCTCGCTGTGGAGTGAATCAGTGCCTCCACGGAAGCCACGTTAATTGTTTTGAAGTATCAGCTGTCCTTGCCCCAAAAGAGTTGCTGGTGGAGATAGAAGTAAATTCTGGTTTTATTTTTACTCGCATGCAGGCCTGAAGCAGTAGCAATCTCTTCGCCTCAGCTCAAAGTACCAGAGGCTCAGACCTGTGCAAGCCAACAGCTGTAGGTCTGAGCTGTAGGCCCCCCTGAAAGAAAGGCAAAGAGGTTTTTCCAGCTTCCCAGCGTCAGCTGTAGCACCGTGCCTACACGTGAGACAAAGAACTTCATCTTTAGGCAGAAACCACGATGCCCAGTCGGCAAAAAGCTCCTTTTTAATGCTAGCGTTATCACCAGGGCACTCTCCATCACAACAGATACAGAAACATGGAAGATTTCCTCCCGCAGTGTGCTCTGACAGGCACATCATGCATTCAGGGTAGAAAAAGGCCAAAGTACAGTGCTCCCTAACTGAGCTTTGCTGAATTAAAAGGCAAGGGAAAACGAGGACTGCTTCTGACTTGCACTGTAAGTATATTGGTGTTCTAGCAACACTGCAGAGTTCACTCTTAATTATTACCTGAACTGATGGGGCCCTGGGGATGCTTGAGGAACGGAAATCCACAAAAACCAAACCTCACCTTAGGCAGGTACACAGGTCTCTACAATGAACAGATCCGTACTGGGAACGTGGGCACAGCTGAGTACTGTGGAGAAGGAAACGCTCATGGTGGGCACCGGGGCAAGTCGTGTCGCAAAAGCGAGGGAAGAGGGGGAAGGAGAGGCTGCACCGCCCAGCTGTGCTGCAGGCTTTAGGAGGCCCCTTACAAAATATCAGGATTTAGTCAAATATTTCAAACCAGTAACTGAAACTGTTACTGATCCAGTTCAGACTCAAACAAGATTTCAGAACAACATGTTGTTGTTGAAATGTGACATAAAAAAAAAAAAAATCAATGAGACATGATGTTAGTTTCCCAAGGTCATTTTTACAGCAAAACTCTATTCTGAAGCATGAGACTATTTGTGCAACCTAAAAGGAGAAAAACCCTCTTATTATTTAAGAAGACAAATGAATATCAAACTCATTAGCAACCCAACAAGTACGTACACAATAAAGTCTGTTACATTGTAAGACGCAGCCTGTAGGTACAATAAGTTAGCCAGCAACAGCACTGAGCTACTGATCGCACAGACCCTACAAAAAAAAGCACTTGTACTCAGCAGCTTGCAGTCTTGAAAGCCTCATCTTTTCCCAGTGGATATTTATTTCTTACTAGACAGCTGCACACGCTATGAAGAAATCAACCTGCCCAAGAAACACAATCATATCTTAAAACAAACCTTTTTTAGGATGGAGTTTTGGAGGTTCTGTAGCCACTGGCAACGAAGAAACCTGAAAAGGCAGAAAAGAGGAGTATTAAATATACCAGGCAAGGTTTCTCGAAGATACATTCCACAAAATAATCAGAAAGGACAACTGGCAAACCCGGAAAGAGGACAAAAATAGTATCATTGCTGCTAGACAAACTCTGCCCTGCCAAGCACTAATCTTCCCTAGCCATAGCTCAGTCGAGATTTCTGCTCCCCAAGTAGATTAAATAAACCCGCTCACTTTACAGAACACTCAAGTTTTGTAGGTTCACTGCTATTTATTAGGATTCCAGAAAGCGATCATGAAATTGTAAAAAAAAAAAACAAAAAAACTTGAGCATTTAAGGTGCTAATTATAAATCACATGGGAGAATGTTAAAAACATGTTATAAACATTTATAAAATTAATTAGAACAAAGTGGTTCCCGAGAAGTGAAAGAAAATCATAGATAGCCTCTGTACTGACCCACGTGAGATGCACGAGTCTGCGCAGGCTCAGACCATGCCTGAGAGGGGTTCACTTCAGAGAAAGGTAAGTTTTACAGCGCACCTCAAAGCGTTTTTGGGTCATCCTTAAAGGATGTATTTGGGGCCAAGGTGACCTAATTAAATACCCAGCATTCTGCCTTTCCTTGGTCGAGAAATGACAACTGTGGAAATCACCCTGCATGACAGGAGAGAAAGTCAAGAGCCTTCTTCCCAGCAGGCGAGTTCTCCACACGCTCACAGGTTTCTAACCAATTCTCACTGCTTTCGATAAGAAGTTTAATTACTCTTAGTGAAGATGCAGTCTTTTTACGGAAAATAAGTGCCTGCATCAGAGTACAGAGCAAACCAAAGGTGCACCGAGGGCAGACTTCTGCCCCAAACGCAGCCGCGCAGGGCAGCAAACCTCAATCTGCAAACATCGCCCAGCGTTCACGGACAAGCAGTCAGCGAGAAAAACAAACCCATTTTGTACTTCTTCTTACTTTGCATCAAAATCGAGCACTCACAGAAGAGAAACAAGATTACCTGGGGGAAGTATTTTTATTTTTGCCTTCCAGTTCTCACTGGGGAAAGAGACAGTCCTCAGTCCTCTTTTTACAGGACTTTATAGACCTGCACCACCTTAGCAATTTTTTTATTTTTTAAATGGTGGAGAGCCAGCCTACCTACTCATGTGTTGTAGTGTTTTGGGAACATTTTTTTAGTTGTAGTCTTCTGGCTTCTACCAGCTTTGTTGCTTAATCCCTAACATTTTATTCACTTTTCTGGTTGTTAACGAGAAACATGCAGTGGGTATTTTCACAGAACCACCTAACTCCACGACTTTCTTCCTGAGCAGCAATCACGAGCGCAGACGACTTCATTTTTCGATATTTTTGCGGTTTCTTTTACCTACACGCTGCTCCCGCTTTGTGCCCCGCCACTCAGCAGTGTGAAGCCTCCCCTGCAGTTTCTCCTACTCTCTTCTCTTACTACCCCGAGTAGCTGCCCGGCCAGGCCATGTGTGGATACCAACCAACAACACCGGCCCCGTTACTCACCTCCCTCCACCAACACCGAGCACTTCTTCCCTCCTTCTGCCCCTTTTAATATTTACCCACCCTAGCGGGAGCGAGAAACATGACTGAACTTCCACGTTTCCCACGTTGAACGCCTAAAGATTACAAACTTCCCCCCAAAAGCGGCTCGAGGCGTTACCAGAAACCTCCGACCCTCCTCCTTCAGTGTTTTTAAGCCCGGGCCGCGCACGGCCTCAGCGGCCGCGCTCTCTCCCGCCCG
>VXAL01016216.1:24823-86088 GCA_013399475.1 Chauna torquata | reverse complement strand
TAAGTCGCTGCCTACCGTCCATAAGCACCAGAGCCCCCCCCGCCCCAGATCAGGGTGTGCGTGGGTTTCTTTTAGACACGGCACCCTGCCCGCCCCAGGTTTTAAAAGTATCTAAAAGCCATGACAGCTCGCTGCCTCACACTTCTCATTAAGGTCCATCGGGATGCAAAACGACACTGAAGAGGTTTCCCTTCACGAGCGGCAGCCCTTCGGTTTGGCTACGCGCCTTGGGGAACGCCGAATAAAACGCAAGGTGTAGAGGCCCGGCCTCGCTCAAACCGCGCCGCTCCGACATTTTAATACATACACGAGGAACACCAGCAGCCCAAGCAGCCGCCGCCATGCCGGTAGGCGCCAACGCCTCCACACACAGCCCCGCGCCCTCCCGCCCCTCCACACGCAGAGGGAAGGCCGCGGATATTCGCACCCACGGGGAATAAATAAAATAAAGCAAGCGGGGTGCCGGCTGAGAACAGTGTTTCACGTTACGGCCCTGCCTGGGATCGGCCTTGTTGGATTCGCCCCTTTGCCATTTATTCCCCCTCGAGGCTGGCAGATTGGCAGAAAGCTTTTAGGACACTAGCCTGGCGAAAAATACCACAGAAGGAATTCCTATACAGGAGTAAATTTAATAAAACCACCACCAATTGTTTACTTTAACATAGCTCTTGTTACAGAAATCATAAAAATGGACTCAGTAGCTAACTCATTAGTTCTTTCCCCTTTTAATTGAAAAATACCCCCACTGATTTCAATTTCTACTGCACTAGATGGAGTGTTAAATATTTGCCAGGACAGTATGCCCAGTAATTGAGCCCAAAACAAACACAAAGACAATTCCATCATCTTTCCTTTTCAATGTTACGACTCGTTATAACGTAAGTGAAACTTAACAGCAAGGAACGCTCCAGTTGACAGATGAAAGGGGGAGGGAGAGGAGATCCACAGCCGAAATCTTTCAATAATCTTTTGAGAAGTGGTGCAAAAATACCCCTCCTTTTCCTGCCTCAGAATTAAGGAGAAAAAAAAAAATTCTAACCACACACACACACACACGAACACACACGCACACACACTTCCTCCAGGTTCAGAGCGCGTGTCCTGTGTGCATGGATAGGAACAGCCGAGTCTGACTGGGGCAGGTCAAGCAGTACCAATGTGGGGAGGGGGAAAAAAAAAAAAAAAAAAAAAGGCAAAGCATCCTGAACCACAATGTACATTCGCCACTAATGCGATGCACACGGGGTTATTACCGAGTGTCAGGAGCTGAGCGTGAGGGGACGGGTCCGTCACCAGCAATGGATACGCACAAAACCATGGAGGCCACGGACGTAAAGGAACTGCAGGAAGAGGAGAAACCCAACTTCTCTGGTAAAAGCCTTCAGAAAAAGTCACTACACCAGCACACACTTCCCCCACCCCATCGCAGGAAAAACAGAACAAAACAAAACAAAACAAAAATCAAACTGAAAGAAAATGCACAGCAAATAGACATAATCTTGAAGATTTTTAAAGAATAAATATTTTTTTGTAATTAAACATTATGCAAACACGTGCCACGCTTGCTCTTTGTCCATGCATATGCGCTATATACAACTTTGAAAAATACCGTGTTGTCCTCTTTTTGTTTTAAAAGTCATATACAAAGTTTTTTCCTCGCTGTGTACCCCCCTCCTCCCCTCCCCAAGGATCATCTTTACAAGGAGCCAATCGACATTCATTCGTGTACTTGGGTGGCAGAGAGGAGGAGGGGGGCGGGAGAGACATCCCCCCTTACCAAAGTACATCAAAATGGCTGGTTTGGACATGAAAAGCAGTGTCAAGAAACTGGTTTAAATTTTGTCTGTACTACACACAGGAAAAGAAAGATAGAAAAGAAAAAGGAGTCGGCTTGGAGAATGAAGCTACGTTACAAGTTNAACGGTGGCTATTGTAGGTGGGAGGAGGAAAAACACATGATGTACTATGTTTGTATTAACTTGGTACTCTTAAATAAGCTTCCCCCCCTACCTCAAGTTTGCCTTGTCACCATTGCTTCTCTGGAAGAGTCTAGTAAGAAACAAAGTTCAGTTTTCTAATATTGCAATTAATTAAAAAGTTTGAGGTTTTTTTTTTTTTTTTTAGTGCGTCTGTCACACTCTTATTGGCCGCCTAGAATACTGTTGTACAATGGTTTATCTACCTTTTTTTTTTTTATTACAATATAATTTACTTAAATTTTCTGTTAACAAAACAGAATCCCGGTACTACAGATCAGCGGTGTAACAGGCGTAGTGCCTTGTGTGTGTTTTTATTTTTTAATCGCATGAGCACTCTAGATGGTAAAGGTTTCAGAGTTCGTTTTATGCGGGGCCAGTCTCAGTCCTCAATGTACTCCCACAGGTCCTTCTCGTAGCCTTCATGCACATGCTGCAACAAAACCCTTCGTCGACTCTCGCAGTATCTGCAGCAAAGGGGGACAGCACAGAAGAGGCAGGTTAGGAGGCACAGCTCATCCCAAGCATCAAGTAAGGCAAACCTAAATTAAGCCTTGCTTCCGAAAGGGGAGATCCCCTGAGAAGGACTTTGTATTTGTAGCCAGTTAACAGCACTAATTAAGACTTCAGTTACTCCAGTCACACACTCCAGGTCCCTGGCTGAAAAAACTTCATGCAAATTTAGTTTCCCATGCAAAAGTATCCCCAAAGCCCCTGTAGCTGAGAAATCTCCTTTAATAACTGAAAAACAAAGCGGCAGCTGCAGTTTGCAGAAGCTGGAGCACGGGTTAGTGGGGACACCACTAAATGGGACGGACCTTTCCTCAAAGGTGCGCTGGTGCCTGCTCACTGAGCTGTATCGAGACAAATCCAGGAGGTAGCTGGGCAAAGCCTCGGGAATGCCGACCCCGTTTTATTCCCCTCCAAAATCCCAGTGGAGATGGAAGCGGTCAAGCATCGAGAGCTGGCTACAAAAAGGGTAGTGGCCTGGCTGGAGGGCAAGTTTCACCCACAGCTCCTGCGCCTCAGAGGGGCACTACACCCTGCTAGGTCTTCCCACCTGCACTCATTTAAACTGACAAAGCTGCAAATAAAACTGATCCCAGAGTTAGGTACAGTCCTACCAGGATCAATGATAGTGAGGAAAAGGGATATCATAGGAACATATCAAAAGATGCCATGTTCATTTCGGGTGCGTTAGCCAACTAAAAAGATAAAAGCAGAGAAACGTTTAAAGTATTCAGGTTCCAAGAACAAATTATAAATAAGCAGCAGGCAATTCCAGATTAAACCCCTTCCAGTGGCACACATCCCTCTGCTCACTAAAGCGAGGTGCATGGCAGAGGCACAGGAGGAACCTCCTAGCATAGCGCAGGAGACCCTAACAGAAAGCTATCCCTGAGCGCAGCACATGCTAACACGTAGACAGGAGTGCAGAAGTACATCGTAGCAGCCCGATAATGCCCTAACACTGCAGCATTCAGTATCTGATCAGATAGACAGATTTATCTGAATCAAACTGTTCTGGCTCTTCTCCGTGCTATCAGCTGTTGCAACGTAAGGCATCGTATACAAAGTCCCACTGATTTTACGAAGCATGCGATAGTGCACATGCGCAGTTACTGCTTTCCCAACTTCAGTTATTTTGTTGTTGATGGGGGTTTAAACCTGTTTTCTAGAAATCAGCTTCCCAATTCTTTAAACCCCATCTGCCCACCTCGATAACATCCTTGGTCCCAATCTAGCATCATTATACTGTAACCAGCACACAAAGAACACGATTAAGACATGACTGAACTAGTTAATTAGGGACCTGCACGGGCTTGACAGATGCATACTGTCTTCCCAGAAACATGAAGGCGGGCTTGGAATACTATGTTTTCAGGCAATTCAAGCTATGTAAGTTTTAATTTCTTCTGGATAGCTGTAACCATCCCTAGAAGGGTATCCAGTTTCACAGGACCTAAGCAAACAGCTGCTTGAGCTGAGATACCAACTTAATGGCCGTTTTAAAGGGTAAGTCACAAAATGTCTCCAACGAAGAGGTCTGAGAGCCTTGTCCAGTGCCAGCTGCGCTGCCAGACTGTTTGGCAGAATGGGCCACAGGCCCACTGCAGGTTAACAGCTGCTTCTGCTCCCCAGCGTCCCTTAGTCACTAAAGCTTACACTACTTTGGCATATTCCCCCCTGCCCCCCAAGCCAGACATCACAAATTTAGTGACTTTGGCAAAACACCTCAAAAAAATGCAAGCCATAATCCTGTGACTCATCCACATTTACAGCTTTGTATTTTTCCACTGTGCAGAATCGGTTCTCCTGGGACTGTAAAAAAGCCCTGGCATTTGTGTCACCTGGGCCCTGGTTCTTCCACTCTCTTCCAGAGCTGAGCAGGTTCCTCTCTCCTTCTTCTTCAGTACAGCTTTTCTGCACCCGTTTTTTGCTCAGGGGACATACAGTGCAAGCAAGCCAAATGAAAAGAGCTGACTGCTTTCTTATGGCAGGCCAAAGTTGTTGGCTGGGAACAGAGAAGTCACTCCGTGTTCTGCTTTGGCCCTGCCCGTGCAGGTCCTGTCTTGGTCCGGGCCACTCCCCGGTGCTCCTTCTGTGCAGCGCATGAAGAGTGCATTGCTTTTGGTCACAAGATTTTTCCATTCTGGGCTTGAATCTTCTAGATACTGCTCGACAGAGCAGACGCAAGGAAGAGCTAGGAGCCTCTCCCTGCTGGCTGCCACCTTGCCCGAGGGCTGGTCCCAACAGGGACACAAAAATATGCTGCCAGCATCTGCGCGATGGCTTCACCGCCAGTGATTTCAGGGTCTGGCACAAGACACTGCTGCTGCTGTTCTCAGATGCGCAGCGACAGGCTGACGATCACAATGTATGGCAGAGGGCCAACAGCAAACAGCTTCCCAGGGACATGACTCTAGAGAAAACAGTAACCTGGCAAGTGCACATGCCACTACCTACCACAGGGGACGGCAATACAGGTGCTAGAGTAGCTTTGAGATAGAGGATTATTCAGAAACAAACCTGTACTTATCCTGTACTTTCTGCTTTATGTCTTGCAGCGAATCTTGGGAGATATCTCGCTCAAGGTACCCAGAAAGCACCTCTGTAGCATTCTCTAAGTCTGCTTGGTTATTCTGCAAAGACAAAAAAAAGAAAAAAAAAGTATTTAGGGAGAGGGAACAGATTTTTTTGTTAATCTAATTGAAGTAAAAAAACCAGGATGAGATATAAGCCATGTAACGCTCTAGTAACCTGCTCTGAGCACCATGATTGCAAAAGCAGAAATTTCTTTGTTTGATAGAAGAGAATCTGTGTGTCTACCAGCAAGTCTTATGCCTTCCTTGATTTGCAATATCCTGGCAAGCCTAAGAAATCTTTTCCGTACTAGCAGCACAGTGTGGTACAAGCCAAATCGTCTCCCATTGTGCCCCTAGTCTATTTTTTTCCCCCAGCACTGGCAAAGCCTCTACCGACTCCTGGTACACACAACTGACTACTGCTCAGGAGTTCTGTGTGCCCCTCCCTGACCACGCAGCACAGAAGCCTTCTGCTTAGGTTCTGCACAAAGAGCAGTGCAGGCTTGTTTTGAATCATAAACAGCCAATAGTTTCACCTGTGAAGCAGATTGTTTAGACCTTCAAGTGCAGCTTCAATGGTAGTGCCCTTGGAAAAAAAGCCGGCACCACGGAAAGGCAAAATGCCAGCTTTAAACTTTAATGTATTCTTTACCAGTTCAAGCCAGAACCTCAATCCCTTTTTTTGTATGTTTGTTTCAGAGCACAGCAACTTTTAGCTCTTTTTCATCCTCCAGCACAGAATCTACTCAGAAAGACTCGCTTCTGTATAACTGGGGACAACAGCTTCTCGAAGCATTACATCCCTATTTCACTTATCTTCGTAACCTGAACTCCTGACAACCGTGTTTTCTCCTACCTCAAAGATAATGGACTGATTATTCTTTTTGAGGTAGAAGGCAAAGACGTAAGTGTACATGAGTGTGGCACGACACTGGCAGAGGACGTCGACTGCTTTCTTCAGGAACTGCACCTCGATCCATGACATGTTGTGCTGCTGCATCTCCTCCATTTTCTGCTTCACCTGAGCATAGAGCTTGTGCTCAAAGCGCAGGCTCTGCATGTGGTTCATATAGCGGTTGCAGTAGAACAGGTACCTCTGCAGGGCTGCTCTGGATCGCTGTGTTAATTCCCATTAGGGAAAAAGAAAACAAATAGTTAAAACAAAGTAATGGCTGCAAGAGAAGTAAGCCCTCCACAAGGCTCTTCCTGACCCTGAGAACAAGCTTCCTTTCCAAAGGTGTTTCCTCTCCTCGCCTGTTGGCCAGACCAGTTTGTGCGGCACTGTTAACCCCGACATTGTGCGGAGAGGCGAGGCCAGACCTGCTGCAGCTCGCTGTCATGCAGCGGACTTCCTAGCACAGCTGCAGCATCCTCAGCTGCAGCATCCTCACTCCCAACACTGAAAATAATTAGAATCACGCTGCTGAAGCCTCAACTTTTTAATTTCAGCCTCCCATCTCAAGTTACAAGGACTTAAATGCTTCCAGCGTCACGACAAACAGCCAGAAGCATTTTCCTTTTTTGGCTAATAAGGAATTCTAATTAAACAATTATTGTGCCTGTGTTAAGAGGGCAACCTTAGGTTGCCTAGGCACGTCGATTACAGAGCAGGGGAAAGACTCTCTGTGCTAAGTAGTACAAGAGAACCAAGATGACTCAACACAGCCATTAATCTTACTTTCCTCTCACTGACAGATCAGCTGAAAACAAGGACAACACAGGCATGGTTCAACTTGCAGAGTGGATGTACAAAGGTAGCACACATCAGCCAAAGTCATCCCTATCTGCAGGAGGGGGGGCTGCAGGAAATACTTTGGTTCTTGGCTGTAACGGTACTTTGACAGAGATGCAGGAAATGGATTTCTGCAAGCTGCGGCACACAGCATGCAATCCCTCCCCAATAAAAGGGGTTTTGGCTCTGCTAGCCATATTCACAACACAGTTCAACGTAGTTGCAGCTTCACTCACAATTTCTACTGATGTCAGGCCTTCAAGTATAGTTATTGGAACAACTGAAGTCTACTCTATTTACGTTCAAAAGGTCTGCTGTGTTTAAACACCTCAGGATTAGCATTAAGAACTTTGCAGTTGAGAGCATTTTCCAAACGGCATTAGGATTGCCGTCTCAGACCCACAGCATTATGACGACTTCATGCAAAGAGCTGCTGTAAAACAGGCAAGGCAGCATGACAGATAACTCAGTTAACGTGTTCTTTAAACTGGGCTAAAGTGATTCCGAACCTTCCCCTCCAGCCCCCTGGCACAAGGCAAGACTCCAAAGCTGCTGGTGAACTTAACTGTCTTTTGGATTTGTGCCCAAATCCAGGAAATTCCTCACAGCTGATTTGTAGGGTTACAGAAAACCCGAAAGCACACCACGGAGTTGGTGATCTCCCTCACCACCAAAGGTTATGGACTCACCTCCTGTGCATCCCTTGCTGCCTTTGCATCATCCTCGTTGTAACGATTACAGTTGTACCTGTAACGGGGACACGGATTCCACAGATTTCAGTTCAAAAATTGATGCTGTTTTTCTCGTGGCTTCCTCGCCGGCCCGCAAAGCACGTTTCTGAACTCACCAGGCAGATCCGTGGGGCTCCCAGGGGCCCAGACACACCCAGCAGAACTCGGCTTTGCAGTTCTGGTTCCGACAGACCATGTGGTTGCAGCCCCCGTCCTTCTCGATGGTGACATGGCATTTCGGGCATTCCTGTTGAGAGGACACAGAGCACTGTTAGCAGGGAAAGCAAGATGGGCTTAGTCACAGGCTTTTTAGGCACAGTATCCCTTAACAGTCTTAGGAAGTTAGAAGGGTTCCCATGGCAGTAGGAGATTGTACGTCGAGTGAAATACCCCATCTACTTTTTCCCTTTGATCATCAGGATCCTCTTTGAAGTTAAGCCTTCAAATAGTTCCAAACTCAGAGTGGTTAGATAACAAAAAATAATAATGGTAATAATAATAAAAATAAAAAGCCCTGAGCAACAACACATTTCATCTGTGCTGCTATCACACATTGCTAGTGGTACGCTGGATGGGTAATTTCATGACCTACTCCAAGATTACAGTAGTAGTAGTGATGGTCCATAATTGCCCAGGGGAAGGCACCTGGCTTTCCTCACCGTCAAGTGTTTGGTCCACTGCAGCACTCGAACCTCCAAAAAGCCTAATGGTGAGCTGCATCATGCTGCTATCAATCCGAGACACTTGCAGTTGTAAAACGTCATCCAAAAAGTATCTGAAAACTAGCAGCATGCATCTATTGGGCTTCAAAGAAGCTTCTGTCAGCTAAAAAGACAATTCTCCTCCTGGGGCAATTCCGTATTTCCCATCAGGCTCCTTTTTCCCTCTTCATGTAACCCCTCAGTGAGGGCTTTTCTACAAAAGCCCATGTGGGGCTTCCTTTTCAGGTACAAGGCTTCCACCGAGTATCAGGATATCAAAGAGCAGTACTGCACAGGGAAATCTTCAGGGAATAGGGTTTGTTTTGTTTTGTTTGTTTGTTTTTAAAATAACACCCGTATCACTCTCATAGATCAACAGAATATGGCCACTTCCTAAAATGATATTAAACTCATGTAGAACATAAAAAAAAAAAAAGATTATTTCTGGAGTATCCTAGTGAGTACACAAAGCCGAAGTAGCAAAAATACAAGTGAAGGAAGCCAGTCCAGCTCTTCTGCCACTCATTCCTGTCCCTGGGGCACTCCTCTCATGCCGGCAACACCATTCAGCTGCACCAGAGCTGGGACGAGCAACTCCGCAAGTTTAAACTAAGCAGCAAGTACAGGGGAAAAGAACAGGAAAAAAAAACATTCTAGCCTGGATCAGTTCCTCAGTCCAGCTCATCACAGAGCCACACCAGCATTTGTGAGGTTACACAGGACACAATCCAACACGTTCGCGTACACCCACTCCAGGTGTCCCAAGTACTACCACACAAACTATATTTGCATATACAAGTTTACCTATTTGTGTTGTAAAAGGCAACAGAATCTGCACACTGAGAAGTACCCAGAAAATAGCTCAGGAGGCACAAAAGACCATCGTGGTCTCCAGATGTCAGAGGCAACCCATCTCACTGGATGAGCAGGTTACAAGGGGAAAGAAGACAAGCGAGAAGACATTAGCATGAGAGACTGCAACTTCTTTCTTGCCAACATGATTAAAGTGCTTTGAGCTACTTTTGCTTCCCGATGATTGCAAATTTGCAAACCTGAGCACTAATGAAAAACCAAGCCTCATTACGGCAGCTTGACCCAACTTTGAGGTAAGCCCTGCTTCGAGCTGGGGGGCTGAGCAAGACAACATCCAGGGGTGCCTTCCAGCCTACACCATTTCATGATTCTGTGCTCGCCAGCAGCGACAATGGCATCATTTCCTTCTCTTCAAAGTCTTGCTTTGGTTCTGCTGCCTGCTGGTTATTTGGTTTGGTTCAGGTTTTTTTTGGCTGGTAGTTGCTCTGACAGGTTCGAGCAGCAAGCACGCACAGAAGGGGACTGATCCAGCCCTGCTTTCTTCCCCATCACCAACGTTTGTCCAGCTATAAACAGCGTAAGTGCAGCAGAGTAGCTCCCTTGCAGGTCCTCTCACATCAGGTGGGGGGCAACATCAAGATGTCCCATTGGGCTGTCCATAGGATGGATACTCAGCCAGATAAGCTTGTTCCCAATTAATCAATCCAGTTTTGTGAGCTTCAGAGTCAAAAGTGGTCTCTCCTTCAAGGACACTACCCAGTACGGTATCTACTTGCCTTTTCCAGGCAGCCCTCCTCCCTCTTCCAGTCCTGCACAAACACCAGGACTCCAGTTTAGCTTTATCCCATCCATATCCTCCACAGCTGTGAAGATCCCAGTTTGATCAGCCCATCAGCGAGGGCGCGCTTTGCCAATACGTACAAAGAGTGGCACCGCACCCCTTCCACCTGACGACACAGCTCTCCTCTCACTCGAGCGCTGATCCTGGGGTGCGCAGCGGTGAGTGGTTTTCCAAGAGGAGACGGTGGTAGCAGAGTTGTGCAGTTTCTCCTAACCACGCACCTCACCTGATCGGATGCCAACACTTGCGTGCCTCAGCGGAAGATGCAGCTAACCCAAACAGCTGCAGCCGTCACTCCTGCTTAGGAAAATCCCACAACTGGAATAAGAGAGAAACAGCTCCCAGGTAACGTGAGAAGAACATATGAAAGAAATGCTGAACGCTAGTAGAGAGAAAAAAGCAGCGACTACTCAAGCCGCTAACACAATGAGAGGGGGAGATTTATAGATTAAGGAGGACAAGGAAGGCAGATCTTATTGAGAATTACGGCCACGCAACAACATAATAGCCAGCAAATCAAATTACTAAACTGGTAGATTATTCCGCACATTATCTATCATGCCGCGATGCAGAAGTGACCTCATTAACATCGTTCCACTCCGAACAATTCAGTGTTTGCTTACACACTGCACTTTGCAACAAAAGCCCAGGCAAACCTGGCAAAGGAGAGCAATCCCTGTGTTATGTACATGTAGCCTTTTACAACAAAACACCACAAACCTCGGCTGCTGCCCTGTGAACAGGAGGCTAAACAGAAACACATTTTGTGTTTCAACGCAGGTGAAATAGATTAGTCCTCTCCAGGACTCCCAGAGAGAAGTGGTGTATATCAGCCTCTCCACCACGTTCACGGCCATGCCTTCACCTATAACCTGCCCTAAAAGATGAACCCTCAAACACCACAGGGATTTCGTAAAGCACTTCAACAAAATCCACAGTTGAACTTAATTACAGTTAGCGCAAAACAGTATGCTGTTGTAACACCTAGAGTCATTGAGCAAAGCAGGGTATTTTAAACGCGCTCTCATCTGAGAGGAAAGATGGCATTTTGACATCTTAGGAAAGACTCTGTTCGCAGTTCTGGCACAAAACCGCGCTGGTGAGAAATGAAAGAGCAAAGTTCGCTGCTGGTGCCCAGGGAGGATCCAGCCGGCTGCCGGAATTTCCACGCGTTAGAGCAAATGCAGAACTTCCAGAAAGTACAGAGGGAGTACATGTTCAGGCATTAAAAGCAACCTGAAAAAGGAAGAGAACTGGGTTTGTGCCATTTTATCTCGCTTAGAGGAGAAAAATGCCCAATAGCTTTTGCGGAAGAAAAAAAAATCTGCCTGTTTTATACATCAGACATTCAAGTCCAGTCTAGCCCAGAAGATAATGAGATGGTGACACGCCAGGAGCCAAAAGTGGTAAGGCAGGGGCATTTTTAGTATCAGATGAATAACTTTCATTAACACCAATTTAACTTCAACAGAAAACAGTGCCTTGGGTGAAGACCAGACCGTTAATATCTTTGTTCTTCTTCCCTTAGTACTCAAAGATGCAGAAAGACTAACATCACTGAAACTCAGGTTTGAAAAGTTCTGGTTTTGTTTTCCCCCTCTTCCTTCCAGGCAGTCTTGATACACCTTAGAGCCAGAAATAAATGCACAAATCCAAGTTTTCTGTTTTTATTTCTTCATCCTTTGAAGGTCCACTTAATAGAAGTAACTGATTTATGTGGCTTCTTTATTCCCAAAGCCACGCGAACCAAACAATACCAGAAAGCTGCCTCGTTTATTCAAGAAAGGAACTATCTAAGAACCAAGTTTGTACAACAAACTGAGGAAAAGAAACACACAAAACCTTGAACTATTCAACCCTTTTATCTGCAAGAATATTGAGAATAAAAGCCTTGATAAAGAACTTGTATTGGCTTGCCTTGAATTTAAGTTTACTTAAACTGAACTCACATGTGAAAGTAGCTCGTCTCCAGTAAAAGGCCATCTACTCCAGCACACTCTGTGCTGCGAGAGCTGTCTTTTGATTAAGCAGAACTTAGCGTGGAGGTCCACTAAGCACAAGTAATGCAAAATAAAAAAAAAAAAATTATATGGGAGACCACAAAACTCACTCCTCAAATCTCCTCGTTTTTCATTCAGACTACTCCACAGAATTCATCAAAAAAATGCATCACATCACTGCAGTTTTTGAACAGAAACCAATTCCGCTGGGTTTCACTTTTCTACTCTCTCATATAACAATTGCCTAATTTTCCTTTCCTATTCTGTCTCCCAGGGCAAGCTGGAACAAATGTATCTCACATTCTCCCGTTGCAAAGGATTACCCAGACTTGACGCGCACACGTTCCAGGAAGACTGTGTTTTTCTGTTATGCCTCCATCGCGATAGGATGGGAAGTGTTCTGTCCTGAACGAAGACCACATGTAACAGGACTGCAGCTCAGTGACATGGCAATGGAGACAGCAGGAGCAACAGAAACACAGCAGCAATTAAATGACTTGAGAGGATTTTTCCACTGAAGATGGGGTTTTACATCTGACAGGATCTGATCCAATTCCCTTCTAGGTTCTTCAAAATGAATAAATTCGTTGCAGAATTTGGGCTCTGACTTGCATTCACTGAAGGAAATAGCTGTGAAGGTGCAAGACATCCCTCCCCAAACACGACTGCCCTGCTTTCCTTATAGAAATAGTACAGAGAGACAGCAAGGACAGACATACGTGCACGCAAACTGTGCAACTCCTATCCCAGTGTCTTGCTACGGCAGGAAAGGATTGTTCCTGAGCTGTACAGACACTTCGCTCCTCTCTGAGCAGCAGGACCGTGTCAGTGTCAGAGAGGCACCTGGGTTTCTCTGCGCGCTTGGCCATCGGGCAATCCAGGCAAGAGGAGGTGGTGGCTGGCAGCCGCCGATCCAGTTCTCTGGGGACTGTGAAGCTCTGATTCCACGTCTTCCAACAGCCAGCCCTGCTCACACTTCTTCATTGCAGCAGTGTCAAATTGCCATCTTCCATCTCTTCGCTGCCCAAAAGAAGGCAGAGATCACTACGAGGAGGGGGGGGGGAGTGTTACATTTCCTGCCAACTTTCCCCGAATTGAATCTAGCATCAGTTTGGAGAGAGAAGAATTGCGATATTGTCCTGTAGTTAATTCAATTGATATGAATTCCATAAGACTCCATGACAGTTGGCTTGCTCAAATGTCTGGTGTAACTACCCTGCCTTTTTTCCCTCCCCCCGTTGCTACTGTACAGCCTGAGCTCCAAACTATTTTCTTGCTTCAGGAGTGACTTGTACAGTATTAGAGGAAGTAGCTTAGACAGGGATGTTCAAGGACAACAGCTCTTCTGCTGCTGAAACCAGACTACAGGAACTAACAGATAAGCTGGGCTGATGCCAGCATGGCTTGGCCACTCATTTCCCCTCCTCACTGTCCTCTGGATGGGTCTTTCCCACAAACAAACAAACAAAAACCTTCTTGCTCCTGCCATTTAAACCCATTTCTGACATTTCTGACAGCCTGAGCTATGCTTTAAATATCACTAGCATGGCTCCTTGCTGACAAGTCTAGATCCTGGTTTTAAAAAAAAAAAAATGACCATCTTTACAATGCTTCTGTCTGTGCAAGCAAGCCGCAGAAACCTGCCTGAAAAAAAGAGACAAGCAGCTTCCTATTTCCAGCAGCCAGCCTTAGTGGCACATTACTCAAGTTTCATCCATAACACACACAAGTATATTTTAGCTTTTTTTTTTTTTTTTCTCCTAAGAATGAGCACAGTATCCAGTAAGGGAAAGTTTAACTTTAGACTTTAACAAAACCCCGCAAGCACAAGGCTCTCCAGGAGGATTTTTTTTTTTTCGTTTTGCAGCCAGAGGGGGACAGCTCAGACCCTGGTCTTTCACAGCACATGCCGAGGTACGGACAAGTAGGAGGTGAAGAACCCTAAGGCCACGACCAGTATCACCCCTGAGGGGCAGCAGCAGCTCTTCCACTGGCTCCCGAGGGCTTCATCACAAGCAAAATAGGGCTGTCATACAGGAAAACAGGGCTGCACCACCGCAATATTGCAAGTATTCAGTTCCCAAGGCTAAAACAGCTGCTTTGCATGTGCTTACACAGCCCCTTCCAAGCTATCTGGCTCTTCTTCCTCAGGTTTAGTATAGGCAATACCTGAGGAGCAAGCAAACTTTGAATAAATTTGGTTCAGTTCTTGAGCTACAATACATCTCTGAACACACCCCAGAAATAGCCAAGTTCATTTCACTGAGCAATGCTCAGCCTCCAAGCAGGGACCACACAAGTCTCAACCCACGAAACAGAAAAAAAAGCAACCGAGACTGCACAATTTCAGCATGATTTTAACCGTGCGTTTCACTGATGGGTGTTTCTGCTTTCACCATAATGTGACATTCCAGTTCAATGAAAAACACGCAGCCAGCCCCAGAAAGCAGCAGCGCTGCTGCAAACAATACCATTAACCAGTTACACAACAGAGCTAAGAAAACAAAGCAGCCATTTCCTCACACCCTCCCCACCTTCTTCCACCCTGCTGGCGGAAGGGAGATCCAGGTCTGCTCCAAGCCCTCAGCCTCCCGATGGCATTTGCCTCTCTTGTTTTCTCGCCACCATGCCAACTGTTGTTTTTATTCTTCCCAAACTGAACAAACGCAGACCTGCTGAAGTTTCATGCGAAGTTGGGCTAGCTGGAACGAAGACATTTGCATAATAAAAATCTTAACAGCTGTTCTGCCAGTCTCTATCTGGAATGCTGCCCAGCGGAAATGAACAGCTCCTCAAGAGACCAACCCAGGGGGATTTAAAGGCAGATGTAAATTATCACAGCCAAATCAAGCCACGGGTGGTGGGTGTTTCACACACTTGAAGTGAGGTATCGATTTGCTTAGGGAAGCCATCAGTGCCAGACAGGAGCCCAAAGACTTAAAACTCAAGCTTCCTTTGGGTCTCCAATTGACTCTTTCTTACATGAACAAACCTTATTTAACCTGAAGAACCTCACCTGATTTGAGGCAGTAACGCCTATTTGCACTTCAGACAAGTGTACTTCTGTTTGCTGTGGATTTTAATGCTTGCTCTTAATGGCAAGCAGCAGAAAAAAGAATCCTAGTACTGAGGAATTAGGTTGCCATTCTTCTTTTCATCTGATAGTGTACACAAAACACAAGGAAAAAATCCTCACCTTTGTGTTTGCTGCAATCCAATTAGAAGTTTCACTGTCATCATCACACTTCTTAATCCATTTCTTTAACCACTGTCAGAAAGATGAAGAAAGAGTTACATTAAAACAGAGGAACCGTAAAGGTTCCCAAGACGGCTGCCTACATTAAGGTGATGGCAAGGAACGCACAGCCACATGAGCCGAATGCTGCCACACTGAGGGGTGACTTCACAAAGCTTCCTACAGCGGATAAAAATCTTGTCTCACTCTGTAGATACATACCAGAAGATAGGATCAGAAGTCCAAGCAATTATTACTACTCCCAAATCCTATCTTTTGGGAATTATCTTTCAGTAAATTGGGAAAGGGAACAGTGGAGGTGATGTTGGAAAGCGGTGCAAATAGCAACTAATTTCATTGCAGGCACTTCCTGCAGCACTGTCCTGAGGCAGCGAGCAGGATCGCTCTGCACAAACACTGGAGTTGGCAGTTCTTAGTTCAACCAGCAAAAACTTCATGTGAGGCTCCTAAAATAATACACGTGTTTTAATAGTGACCTGCCAAAACTACAGTCAGACCCTCTGTGATGGTTAATTTTACATCAAGCCATGTCTTAAGTTTTTCCTTAGGCTTACACTGTCCATTCATGCCCCAGCGATCCACCTTACCTTTTTTTTTTTCCCCTCCTTCTGAACCTTAGAGGGAACATGGCTTCATCAAATGAATGCAAGTTACAAAAGCTAAAGACTGCTTGCACCTGTCAGATAACAAACTGACCACAACTGTTCTGGACAGACCAGCCAAACCATGCTGTACCTTTGGTGAGGCCTCCCTTCCCCCTCCCCAATGAAGTTTTTATGCATTCGTCACTAAGATCAGACTGCTCTGTCCTCAAGGCATGAAACGTGTCTGTCTGTGAGCTCTGCGCAGGGCCACAGGATCCCAGGTTTGACTACAGCTTCTGACAGCTTCATGAAAAATAACAGCCCAGTTCCAGAGCTCACTGTGTGGCACCAGGTCCCAGAACCAGGACCAAGTTCCTTCAGTACTACAAACTGCAATCCTGCGGAAGCACTGAACACCCACAGAAACGCTGAGCGCAGGAACACTCTTTGTGAAGTGAAGCATTCGCTTCCGAATCCAGTCAAGGGTCTCAGCTGTAACAGCCTCCTCCTCCGAGCATTTCCCCCTGTGGCTGAGGAACTGTTCCCTCAAAAACAAGCTTTGAAGCATCCTAAAGGCATCCAGGAAGACTTCTCCAATTCTTCTCATGAGGTGATCTAAACAGGTAAACTAATACGCTTCTTGATGTGAACAGCTGCAAAGTTTGTGCTTCATTTTACCTGTCTTACACATAAGTTGACTTTAAACGTTTCAAAGTCACACATTTAGAAAGTTACTTTGGGATGCTCACCTTGCATTTAACGGGATCATGCCAATTTTCACCGCAGTTAAAGCTGTAAGTGAAAGAAAGGGAAAATAAGCAAATAAGGTAGCCAGCTATACTTTTATTTAACTTGGTTAACACCATGGAAGTTTTCTTCTGGGTTGTTCTGCTCAAATAACACAGACAATCTCAAGGAAACATTACACGTGTCAAACATCTCAAATCCTACAACCCCACTGGGGTATCACATTTGTGAATCTGGGTATTAACGTTAGACGCAACAGGGATTTATTTTCCTCCAAGGAACTCGGGCAGCTCTGCAAAGTAAATCAGGTATCCTGACAAAAAGGTGAACCAAAGGACCTCACCTGGACAAGACACTTGAGTTAACACAAGTTCAGTTATTATAAAAATGCATGCTGCAGGCAAAGGCTCCTCTCCAACCTGACCCGAACATTTAACTGCCCCCCAAAACCCCTTTCAAAGAAGAACATCTGATGAGTAGGGGTAACTGCCCAGTACGCACAGCCCTCAAAGACAGGGTCCCGGATACTTGTCGGTACACTGAGTTTGTTTCTTGGCCTCTCCCTTTACGGGACAACTTGCCAGTGAAAGTTAACAAGTGACATTTCAGGATAGCATACACCTAAAAAACCACTTTGATTCTCTGCTTGCAATCAAGAACCTCACCTAACCTGAAACCGCTCAGCTGAAGGCCATCTCTCAGTGAAAGCCAAATCTGGGTCTGCATCAAAGGAGCCTCAAGACAGACTCCAACTACACAGGGATGGGCTTTGCAGCCTGCTGTGCCTAACCCTGGCTTGCTGTTTGAAGCCCACCCCCTCCCCATGCTTCTCCCACCAGCTTAGCCCCATCTCAATACAAAGACTCGTAGAATACGTACTAATACACTTTCAAAGCGTTAAGTAAAAAAACAACAACTGTTTTACTTGATTGTTCTTACCAAAATTGACGTCCACATTTGCAGCGAACGGGTTTAGCATCAGGATATTGGACTTTAACGACGTGGTGGCAGTCTGGGGCAGGACACCATTTTAACAGTCGATTACACTACGAAATAAAGCAAAAAAGCCATAATAGTAAAAGGATGCTGCACAGGGAACTTATCAGTTTGCCCTTCACCCCTTTTTCATCCTTTTGTCTCTGACCTTCAACCACACCTCTTCCTGCCTTACTGGAAGTCTCCTCAGCCTAGGCATTTGCTTTCTTACAAGTGAAAGAAAGCAGGAATACAACTGTCAACTCTTCACTGCCAAATGGTGCCCTCTGTGAAAAGAGAGAAGCACAACCACTCCTGCTGACCTCATAGTTCACTCAGAGAACATTTGAATCATATGAAGCTATGGAGCTCTCCACCCAAAAAAGCATATGTTAAACTTGTCTGCAGCTACCTACCTCTGTTCCACTGCTGCCACAGCCTTTTTGAAACACTGCTCACAATCATGCACAGTAACCAGCTTTTACAACCGCTGCGTGTATCACTTCAAACAAGGAGCAAAAGCTTGATCCCAGTAACAACTTGCATACTGGCCTCTACAGCGGATCTGAACGCATACAACCAGGAGACAGGGACAGAGGAAAGTCTTCCAATGCACCTTTCTCTAAGACTATTTTGATTTTGGAGTTGTGAACCTACTGGTATTTTGCTGAAAGCAATTTTACAGCTAAACTTCAAATGCCAAATGTTTAAGGCACATTCTTGTTTATAACGATGTCTCCTGGTTTTCAGTCTGAAGCATCTCAGATAACATTCAAGAATTATAAACGTTAAGTGCTCCTCAGAACCTATATGTTGAACAGCTCTTCCAATCTCTTGTCTACAACCCCTGGCTATACCTCTAGGTAACCTTGCCATGTCTTTTGTCCTAAAGATTTTCTTTACTATTTTCCTACAACTGTATCTGTAACTAAATGGGCTACAAGACAACCCCTTCAAAGCCTCCGATTTGTAGTTACATTTAGTTAGAGACTGCGCAAAAGAAAACCTATTCTACAGTTATAAACAAGCCTCACTTCTCTAGTTTGATACATGTGTGAGAAAAAAGACACCCTGGAAGCCATTATGAATTTCAATGGAAAACTCACCTCTACAAAACTATTGGTTATTAAATGCTGGTACTTTAATTTAACCTTGGAATCTGTGATCAGACGCCTGTGGAAACAGAAAAAACATAGAAAAATTATTGTAGTAGAAAACTCACTTTTTCCCCACACGTAGCCAGTAAGTTAAAACAGACGAATGATTTCGATTCTTCCTTCTATGCTTGCAGGTACTTTTTAGTACTTACCTTTTCTCTATTATATTATGAAATCTACAGATATTGTATTCAACTTCTAATACTAATTTCAGAATCATACAGAAAGCTCTCACAGTTCAAGAGAACTAACCTCTCAGTGTGAGGATGGTTTTGTTTTAAAAAACACTTTCTTGAAGAGCCCAAGAACCAGAGCAAACAGTTTCATTAGCTCATTCACATTAAACATGCGCATTTTGCCATGAACCCCTTTAAAAAGCTTCAGAACAACTGCTGTGTTAACTTTGGTAGAGCTGATGTTATCTTGGTTTCAACGGAATGCTACAATTTCAGTTGAAAAGTCAATGTGGTTTTAATCTATTATATTTATCATAAAAAACAAAGTTGATTTAAATTCAACAGCACAGAGGGCGTACACAGCACCGACTTTAAATTAAATCAGCTCAGAAGCAAGAGTGTAGAAGAAAACTAGACAGAAAGGAATCATTTCAGAGCATGGTGACCGCTTTTCTCCTGGACACACCAATCCAGCTGGCATTTGCAGACTGTCCACGCTAGGTGCATTACAAATAATTATGTACTGCTGAAGACTACTACGTACATCTTACAGTTATGAAAGAAATGTCATCTGCATCTATAAAACCTCACAACATAAAGCTGGACTAGTACGCGCTTTGTGGTATTTCTGTTTTAAATCAAACTGGAGTACAGCTTGATACAGCCATACCACGTATAAATATTGAAATTAATACACTATCCATTTCAGAGTGCAGCCAGAATCAAGCGTGCTCCTGCACGTTATCATGCCAACATTCACTAAAGAACAGTGCACGTGACCATGCGATGTTGCATAAATCCTAGCCCTAAGCAGTCTGGGGAGCTCCTCACCAAATGACATGCTGGTTATTACATAAACACTGCACGTGACAGCCAAATTCCCAGTGCTAAAATAAAACAAATCAACTGACAAAACAGCTCCTCAGGCCCTTGTCCATGACAAGCCTGCAATTTCAGAGTGAAACTAACCAAAAAAGGAAAAAAATCTATTTAAACTTGTAGTATGAATTATAAACCTCACTTTCTTACTCTATACCTAAGCTTCTAGGCATGAAAAAAATATGATAAATTTTATAGGTGACATTTAATGTATATATCACAAACTGGAATCTAAGTAAAGAGTAATGCCATGCCTAGCCAGAGCACATGGAGTATGCTATTTGCTGTTTTTGCTCACCAGGCTCCCTAGGTCACACCCCTGTCAACCACCTCACCTGCTCCAGGTTCAGCAGCGCTCCCCCAGCACCATTCAGGCCACGATCTTCTAGAGCTTTGCTCCGAGTATTATTGTCTTTTGACAAATAACGAAACGAAACTAGACAAATGAAGAGATGAAACCCATTCCCAGTGCCCATAAACCATCCTTTGGGGTCCATTCTTCTACGAGCCAGGCTATAAAAGAAACAACCTCACTGAAGAGGCCAGGCTGGAAAAGCAAGCTGCTTGCAAAAAAAAAATATCATCCCTTGATCTCTTTTGGCAACTGAGTTCAGGAAAAAGTACTACACACTGACACATTTTCAGAAGAATTTCAGATCCATCTGAAGATGGCAGCTACCCTTTATGAGGCCGTCAGTTTTACACTTCTGTTCCATTTTGACAACGCAAACTCCTCAAAGACACAAATGAGTGAATTAGCAAAAGCCACATCACATGAGAACTCAGACACCCTCCCACAGGACTCACTTGAAGACCCTACTGTATTCTGAAGCAACACAGCAGTAGCGTTATTCGCAATTACGCAAACGAAGATTAAAAAGGAGGCGGTGTTCCATATGACTTCCCATAAGGAATCCCAAAATTCATCCATTCCCACCCAGTGGGTTGATTCTCAGGGGTTACTGCCAGCCTGTTGCCATCCACCAGCAGAGGCCATCGGGCAAGCCTGCCTCGCTTATCAATGAAATCAACAACTTCGCATGTAGGTTAGCGCAATTACCAGCAGCATTAGCAAACGTGAACGAGGGATAGAAGGAGACTATCTTCAGCCAGTCTGAAGGCCTCAAAAGGGCTGAAGGGACCCTTTTCAACCCTCCTGCTTAAGCTCAACAGGAACAGGAGCAACAAGAAAAATAAATCTGCTGGCTGAAGACTCACAAATCAAGGAAAGTCACCTGAACTGCTCAGTTTGGACTTGTATGGACAGAATGCAACTTGGAGATGTACTGCCTTGTTGAGGGAAAGTACTGAGAAGGAAGTAAATGAATAACTTGGCCTATCTACTCTGATTTGATGGATAAGGAAGCTTTAATGTCTCTCTACATTACACATTACTCTTAGGCTTCTACAACTTGGCAACGTAGGGCTNGGCTAGATTCCGGATGGTATTACTTACGTCTTTGTTCTTGCCATTTTGGAGAATAGCTGCAGATCGCCATTTTTGCTTTTCAAGAAAAGCATCAGGCTTTTACAAGAAATGCACCTCCCTTCCCTCAGGAATTGCAGGTGTCCCCCGTAAGGCAAGGAAAAGGTGGGTTCTCACCTCTGCATTTAAAGTTTCACTTAGACAAGGAGAACTTGTTCGTTTGACCACTCAGGTGTCGTTTTACTGCCAAAAGCCCCAGCTATCCCTGCCGTTTCTAGGTGGGAGAATCCCACAGTGCATGCTTCACCCTGGTGCTGCGGTTCTCTGCACCATAAAAACTATGAAGCAAAATGTCAGGGTAGTCAGACCTACTGCTACGTATCACGCAATAGCAACAAAAGCCAGCATTGCTCTCCACCTCTTCCATCCTTCCCCTGCTACTGCCACCACCACGGCCTCCACTGATTTCACAGAGGGGGACAAGCACATCTGAAGAGACACAGGAGCACATCTTATTCACAAACCGCCGTAATCAAGAACATCCTCGAGCAATTTCCAGCTGAGAGTGTGTGACACCACAAGTCGAGTTGAGACTCCAGGAGATAAAAACCTCCATCAAGTCACTGAAGATATGCCAACTTAAGTTTGGTTTCCACCCACTGAACTCTACAAACCACTCCTCAATGGGGCATGAGAACATTTCGGCTACTTCCACTTCTCTTCAGCCTACACTTTATGACTAACAGAGCCACTAACGCAGAGGGATATGGGAAGTCACTAGCAACTGATAGAAAAAACAACAAATTAATATCAATGAATGAGTCAGATTTCAGGAAGGAAGGAATAAGGTAATAGAGAATGAGCTTCTATTTAGATGCTTTTTAGCATGAAGAATTAAAATGAACTTAATCAAGGTTCAGTATTATGAAGGATATTACTCATGCAATAACACCACCCAATATAAAAGGGAAGGAAGCTCGTGAAATTCACTGCTTTGCCATGGATGAGCCGTCATCCTTCAGCTAGACAACTTAATAAGCGATGTGACACAGGCTGACATACCAGTTTAATCAAATCTTATGTTTGAGGGTCAACTGCTCTCTATCAGAGGGCATAAAACATCCCCTACATCAGACTGTACACGGGACCGACTTCCTCTGACTCACATTTTAACTACAGCTATAGGACCTGGTGAACCAGTGGGTTGACCTAGGTAGGAAGTCAAATTCCTGCGTAAATCAAAGGAAACAAAATGCACAAAGCAGTTAAACACGGTTTGGAAAGACAGCCCGATGTTTATTCTGCTGTCTCGGTGACCAAACTGGTCGAGGAGTCTTTCCGCCAAGTACTATGGCATGGGATTTTCAGACCTAAGCAGGAAGTTAAGAGACATACCAGAATCAAAATAGACACTTCAGCACCAACCTCTCTGGTGCCTTAAAGCTTCTACTCAGCTTTTTATAAGCCAGTACATTTGAAGAGCATATGAGTAACTAAATGGAAAAAAGAGAGGAAAGCCAAGATGTAGCAACTCATCGTACTTACATAACTGTATTGTCATCGACTAAGATATCACAGCCATGAGCAGGGCATGAAATGGTCTGAAAAAAACAAAAAGGTCATAAAAGGAACAGTGTTTATCTTATTTTTTGCATCACAAAGAATTCCAAGGCAACAGACTTCACTACAATCCATAGCAAAAATAGTAGATTGGCTTTATCATCACATCCCAGATGTGCCACTGTGCACAGCACGATTCCTCCCACCCAGAGCAAAGATGCATACGCTAACTCCATGCAGTTCCCTTCAGCTTTACTCGTGGCAAAGACTGCAGCCCTCAAAGTTCTGGGGCTTTGTTGTTGCCTTTTTTTTTTTTTTTTAAACTTTAGTGAGGAAGAATTCTCCCCTTTCTTTTTTTCCTCCTCCTCTCCAACACACAGAATTTTCAGAACTCATGGAGCACGCAAGTTGACGTTTTACCTGTCCCATGCCTTCCTCCATTATTTTGGTAGTTAAATATTCACTCCAGCACTGCATACAGAACTTGTGTCCACATTCTAGGCCTGTAAAGTACTGCAACGACAAAGAACACAAGACATCAGATCATTTTATCACACGGATTCACTGGATCATTTTGCACTTCTTGGTGCTGTGCAGTTTACCGCATCTCATCCCCTCATACCAAACCTGAGCCTCTGCTATTTATTTTGATTTTGTATCACCACCACCACAGAACATTGCCAACACAGCTCTAGACACACTTTCAAAGTCAGACTTTAATCCCCAGCCCTAGCAGCAAGGAAAGGTGTGGCTGACGTTTCCATCCTGCCTGCCTATTCCAATTGATCCTCGTCTTAGGAGTACGTACAGAACACAAAATGGCTCTCCCCTCATTTTACTCTCAAAAATTAATAAAATAAATGCAACACCACCAAACAGGTCACGGTTATTTGATGATACTGAGTCCTGCCTCCCGTTTGTCCGCTTGCCTCGCTACCACACGTGGGTGCTGCCCATAATTCCCAGAGCAAGCATACGTGCTATGCACAGGCATTAACCTCCCTCCCTCTGGCACAGGAAACAAGAAGTGATCAGTGAGCATTAAACAACAGAAATAAAAAACGCGCCCGCTTACGCTTTTAACGCGCACAAAGTTTGCCAACTTGCTTGGTAAGCTTCCCTCTGAAACCCAGATGCTTATCCGATGAGGACACTAAAGATCCTAATTGGCGGGTGTAAATTACTAAATAAAGCTCAATAATGATAAGCTGCTGCAGACAGCAACAAGGACAACTTCACCTGTGAATGCATCACCTACACGCAGTATGTCAAGATACCAGCTGGGACTGAATGGTTACACAAGGGGTGAAGAAGCAAACACCGCTGAGGAAAGACTGAAATGAAATGACTTTTCTAAGGTCATCTTAAAGTTATTTCACACTGAGAGCCCAGGGAAGGGACAAAGTAGATTTGAAACCGTTCACTCATAGCACTGTGCAGTGATGGTTGAGCTTTTCAAACTGCCTTATTCTCAGATAAAACGAGCTCCACCCCAAGACGCCATCATCTCGCATGAATCTCCGTAAGTGAAAGAAGCCCTGGCATCCCCTGCTGAACAGCCCGAAATAGCAGTGGGAAGCTGTTCTTTAAGAAAAAGAGAAGAGTCCATTACGAAGAACATTTTCTTCTTAAAAACAGCTTCCTTGTCCATTAGAAACTCAAGATGACAGCCATCCCATGGCCCATTTTGTCCATCCAACACCAGCGCACGCTTGTCTTCCAATGCTACGGCACCGGGATTGCGCAGGGGCAGCACTTGTCAGCGCGTTCTTCCCACGGCCTTGCCATTTTGTGATTCACGCTTGGCTGGCACTCCTGCCATCAGCGGAGGTACAGGTTTGAACCTGAGGCTTGGAAAGGGGCTGTGGGACTCTGCGTGCCAGTCCCGCAGCCCCGCCAGAGAGCGCTTACCAGCAGCAGCAAGATGGTTAAATCTGACCCAACCGGTCAGCGAGGAGCAAAGCCAGCTGAGCATCTGACTGTGTTTCAAGAAGAAACAGAGATACCCACCCAAAACTTGCAAAAATCCGAGTTGCGTGTTCTGTCAACGAGACTGGACGCAGCCAAGGTACACTAACTCCTGAAGACTGAAAAAAAATTCACTGCCAGTTTTTGAGCAAGCTAACAAGGTATCTGATGCTCCACAGACGCTGCTGCGGCCAAATGATGTCCCCTGGAGGTGCAGGGTTACAGAAGAAAAGTCCCCCAACTTCTTCAATGTTTTGAGGTGTTAACAGCACATAACTAGCCTGAAGTCACTGATTTTTGCCTAGAATTACAGCTTCGCCACTTGGAAGGAAGCATGGGCAAGGGGATCAACCTCGGCAAACCTAAACACTCCTGCAGCAAGCACACACCTGAGTGCAACAGAACGCAGGGAAGTGCATACCTTCAGTTAAGACTCGTTTCTGTTACTTCAGGCAGTGAAAAGATTTGCTCAGTGCCCACATAAAAGGCAGCCACCACACCTCCTCCCAAGCTGCAAAGAATTCAGAGCGTCTTTTAACTCATTTCTTTACTTTGAGGGAGTTCCCAATTATTCTTGGCTAAGCTGATGGCAGATGTCAAGGGAGCAAGCAAAAAGACCAACATTAAACCGCCGAGTGCAAGGGGTAAACAGTCTGTTCTGAAACAGCGCGTCGTCACAGGGGACAGCTCTGCTTTCACCCCATCTCTGCTCATCACCTACTTTTCTTGGGATGCCAGGCACGAGCAGCAGCACGCTGCCGTCCGATACCTGTCCCTGCTCTTCTAGCAGCACCAAGCCGACCAAAGAAGGGACCGGCTGCTCCAGGATGCGTTTACCGTGGCGACTTCACTCTGGCTCTCTATTTCAGCAAAGATGATAGCACAACAGATGACGTTGTGTGCGCGCACGCGCTCGGAACAGCTTGCACAACGGCACGATGTCTCCCCAACATCCCCAGCCTGGCAGGTTTCCTCTCAAATGGGATCTGAAGGACGAGATGCAACAGAAGAGGCAGGCAAAGCCATGACCCTCTCAATTCCTGTCTTCACCAAGAAGGATTTTACTTGCCATCGCTATCGGGGCTTGAAACCGGTTCATGGAGACTCACAGCAACTAAAATATTTCCCTCAAGTTTCCAAAGCATCAGGGTGCAGGCTGCTGTGACAGCATCCAGTGCTTCGTCTTGCCCGTGTTTCCCAGAACCTCAAGTCACACCGTGTGGTCACCCTCATCCCAGACCTTTGTGGAACAAACCACAGCTCTCTGGAGCTCACTGAAGAGCTACAAAGACTCCGTATTTACCCTTCTGTGTGTTTTAAAAAGCAGACTAACACCACGTGCAATGACCACAGCATCTTACATTCCTGTAAGAGCTTTAAAGTGTAAAAGTTCTTAACGGGTGCAACTCCAAACTCCCAGTTTTCCGTAGGCTGAAAGGGGCTCAGGAAAAACATAGCTTTTTCGGGGGGCGGAAGTAAAAGTTGACTACAGCAAGAGGATTTAAAAGCTGAGATTTCAGGTTAGGTATTTAACATAACTTATCCCAGAATTTAATTCACATTGACTAAAACTGCTTCAAAACAGACTTCAAACCAGATGGCTTACGGTCACCTTAGACACAGAGACGCTACAGCCTTTTAGAGAAGAAGTCATAAGCATTAATTTCCCTACATGCTCCAGTTTCTGGATACGGCAAGAGACCGAGAGGTTCCCCTCGGTTGTCTCTTGAGTTAATCAACACTAACAATTTAGAGAAACCCCTGCTCCCTTGCAACATCTTTCTGCTCCAGTTAGGAAATTGCTCTTCTAATAACTGGGCCATTGCTATTTTTACGTGCTACTCGAACTACAAAAGCAAGAAGCATTGGTGTGCTTTGTGCAGTTCCTTCAGCAGCAAGAAAGCCGCTTCCCAGGCAGCATAAGGAAAGATGTGTCAGTTGTGAGTGCTGGGCATATCGATCCCACCCAGCACAGCAATTATACTGAAAAGAAGGACATAAAACCTAAATCTGACATTTCCAAAGGTCCTTTTCTGGAGATGGACGTTAAGATAACTACAGGCTGCCTCCTCCTCTTTTGCCCCTCAGTCTCTCTCCGGTTTTCATCAAACGTGTTGCATAGCCTAAATCATTTCCTCGCTATCTAACATGAAGAACTCTGTAGTGATTAAACAGGAGGATTTTAGCAAAAGGTAGAGGGATAGACAGATTTCTCAAACGCGCCTTTCTTTTTAAAAGCACTTCTTTATACAAAGCAAGCAACGACTCTCCTTTGCAGACATTCTCTAAAAAGGAAGTCATAAGCATATACAAGCTTAAAAGAAGATGCACAAAGGCTTGTGGTTGCTGGCCCAAGAGCAACATCTTAACAGTGAGCATCTCAGCTGCCTCAAACTGGGCTTTGCTCTGCTCTGCCTGCTCCGGAGCACGGAAAAGGCTTGCAAGTGAGGCCATGGCAGCAAGAGCCCTTTATTCAAGGCTACTCATAATACCCAAAGCTCATAATAGTTTCCATTATTGCTGAAAAGCAAGCTCATAAACACACCCAGAGCAAGAGTGGAAGTCTTACGTATGGGCTGCTTTTCTCTTTAAAGGTCAGGCAGATGTCACGGCGCCTTGGAGGGTCGGAACAGCTCCACCAGGAACCACGAGTTCCAATAAAGGAAGAATTCCTGACGTATGTCAGCATGCAGTGGCAAAGCCACTGATGAACTCTCATCTTTGAGCTTTTCCACTAATCTCATTTTCTTCCTGGACCCCCCATCATTATGTCCTGCCCCAGGAAAGTCTACAGCAAGTTGCTTGCCTGTGCAAAACAGAAGCCTGGATCTGTGATTAGCATTAATGCAAAGTTTAGTATTTGTGAATAGCTAGCAATCTCAACACAAACCGTAACACTGAACTAGAGCCCCAACAAGTACTTCCACCCTAATCTTCTCCCAGTAAAAAGGTATTGCATGAGCACGATAAAGAACTGGACAGCAACATCCATTATTTCCTCTGAAGGGCACAACTTTATTTTATTCCTAGTCCCGCCTAGTTTTATTCTGAACTTTCTAGCATGACTATATTGCATCATTATTTACTACTGTTATAAGCTGTTTCCTGTCCTGGCATTCTATTTAAGTAAATCCCTCTGCCTGTCACACTTTCTATATTTTTTCTTTCATGTATCACTTACTGCACATCTCAATTGGTACCTGACCTTTTTAAAAATCACTTGAATCCACTGCTTGCTTTTTTCTGAATAACTTTACTATACTGCTGCCCAGAACCCAGCATCCTCAAAGGTTTCTGCAGAAAGGATAGTCATTTTGTTTGAAATACAATGCCATTTCAAGTAAAATGTTACTTGAGGTTTCTTTAAAGAAAAAAAGAAAAAAAGTTTGTCAAACCACATGGTAAAAATTAAAGAGCGAACATAAAGCCTTACATAGTTCTTTTGTCCCTACTGTATTACTCGGATCAACTGCAGCACACGAGACATGCTGTTTACTGCATTAAGAAACGATCTTGAACATTTTTTTCTATGCTTATATTACAGATTAAGAAGATTCAATTAAAAAAATGAATCCTCAGTTTCTTTATAAAGGCTTTCCCAAAACACTCTTGGAGAAGTCCTTACAGAAGCACCCAAAATGTTAAGTTTCAGAGAGCAAAGCTGGGGGAGTTACCAGCCAAAAACCACTTTGGATGCCAAGTACTCACCGAGTTTGGATAGTTCAGATAGCAGATCTGACAAGGCATGTCCTGGGCCGATGACCTTGTGTTCATCTGGCGCGTTCGAGACTTTTTACTTGGATTAATTACATGACACTCCGCAAAGAGCTTCTCCAAGTTGCCATCGAAGTACCTGCGTAACACACAGAAGAAAATGAAAATTTAACTACCTTCCCTTTAAGTCATTTTTCAACTTCCATTTAGCAGTTAAAAGTACAAAGTTGGTTTTAATACTTCAAAAAACACACACACCAACTACTTTTAACAAACTCTTCACTAACATAACACTTTCCTGACCACAGAGGTGTCTATTAGACAACCACACAATTTCAGAGACTTGGGCTTGAATTACACGCTCCTGCAACTTCAGGTACTTCAATTCTTCAACTGCATTTCAGGAAACACATGATTCTCAAAGCGATCGCTTTGCATTAAAGCTCCAAGACAGCAAACTAGAACAAGAACATCTTACTTCACAGTCCAGGCATCAGGACATCTTCCTAAAGCACAGATTTGACTCTCAGGTTCAATTCTCTTTTCAGCTTTTTTTTTTTTTTGGCTAATATTCTAATCACGAAAACATTAAAGAGGAGGCAGAAAGCAGCAATCAGTTATCATCTATGAATTAACCAGTCCCTAGCTCCCACACTTTGGGTTTTCCTCCGTGCGCTCTGTTTACAGGAAGTGTCTCAAAGAGGTCCTCACTTCAGTTTTGGCACCTCTCTCTCTAAGAAGCAACGCACCAGCAGGATCAGACGCTTGGTTCAGCTGATCAAGCATTTATGCATGTTCACTGATGTCCAATTAAGGCAACTGCAGGACTGCATTTCACACACTTCGGGCATCTCCAGAGTTTGGGAACAAAGGTTGCTGGATCAGGCATCTAGTAGATCAGGACTTTAATCTCCAGTTAGACCAGTCTGCAGTTCCACATTGAACACCTTGCCTGTGTCCACGCCTGCAGAGAGAACGCACAGCCCACCTCTTGGGCTAAAGTCCTAACCATTTGAGTATCTGCAGTCTCCAGCCAATTCAGAGATATTTTAGCTACATCCCAAGAAAATTCAATTCCAGGTTTGCAGTGGTTCCACAGATTAGATATTTCATGGAAAAGAGGACGCAAAATCGATAGGGGGGGGGCAGGGATGAAAGACCACCTTCTTTTTATTCTCTATTCTTCCCTCAAGAAAAAAAACAAAAACAAAAAACAACCCTCTGTTTTGGTTTAGCATCGAACAGAAATCTTAGTGCAGAGGGCCAGACTGGAAAGAACCACAAGCAGGCAAGTCGGCCTCTTCCCGACACCAAGACACCACGCCTTTCTGCAGCTTGCAGCAGTTGCAAAGAACTAATCAGATCTGACAATTAACCAGCCAACCTTGCTGCATGTATATCCCCCTTTCAGTGTCAGCAAACAAGCCGTTCCCCTCCCTTCCTCCATCATCATCAAGTTCAGTCCAAATAAAGCAGCATCTACCTAAGGGGAAAAAGAACACACATTTGACCATAGTGCAGTCACATTTAAGACCAGCAAATTTACTCCCAACAACTGTCTCTATAGCTAAGCACGCAGGCAAGACTGATTCTTTACAAGGCATATTTTAAACTCATCACAAACCAGACAAAAAAAAGTTTGCTGTCCACCAACAGATACAAGACAACCAAGTCTTTCTGCTGGGGTACAAATTTACCAGGTGTGTCACAAAAAATCTGGGACTAGGCATGTATATATACATCATCTAATCAAACGTTCTTGCTAGATGGTCTTATCCTGTAGTACTCCCCCAAACCCCAAATCTGCAGCAGCTCTCGTCCAGCACTACCTACCGACAAGGCTTGACTTAAAGGGTTAATTCTTTCCTAGAGGGAAAACCTATTTCTGAAGTTAGGAAACGGTCTCTTAGGCTCTGTCTCCCACCAGTGAATGCCCAGCTACTGCCACTTGAACGCCACAACTCCAGTCCCATTGCAAACAAGCATGGTATTTTGGCATTTATGCCAAACCACCCGACTGCAGCGGCTTCAAAATCACTAATGTTACGCGTCAACGTGCCACGTGAAAATGGTTCGTGGCTGCTTCACGCAGTTCACATCCTTGGAAACAGGTCACATACTTTAGATCTTAATTTTCAAGACACTGAATTTTGAAGGTATTGGAACTGCAGCATACACGAGGCTTTGCCACCGCTCTTCAACAACAGCTCAGGGATCTAGCTTAACTGAGGCATTTCGCTTGCCTTCAGGATTACTTCTACCTAGAAAATTTTAGCAAGTGAATTCAGTGCAGTCCCATTATACACAGCAGTATTTGTTTATTAAAGTCATGGATAAATATTAACTCCACAAAAAGTTTCCAGCATTCAAATTGTTCTTACACGCAGCGCGATCAGCATAGGACATCCTCTGTTTGCAAAGAGCAGACGGGCGGTGGGGTGTGATGTTTGCAAAGAAAATCTTTTTGATGACAAACTCTACGATGCCACTTCAATACTGGCACTCACGGTCAGCTAAAGGCTTATGGAAATATACCAGAGAGATTTGTAACGGTGGGCTGCTTTTTAAGTGCATATCCACATCAGGAACTTGCCTTTAGCACTTCCATCCTTATAAAAATCTCTGCACAAGCGACTCTGAGCCGTGACACCTACTGCCCGACACCAACAAACACAGACGGAAAGGTGCCAGCAGCTCCTTTTTCACCTGGAGTTGCCTATCCCCTCTGAAAACCCACGGGCACTAACTCAGAACAACCGTCTCCTTCCAGGCTTCCACTAATTCCCTATCCGCTATTTGAAAACAAGAGATTAGCATTTTTGCATTTCACTGGGCTGAAGGCTAGCAAGAGAGCTAACTCAAGCCAGATGCATAAACTGGAGCCTGTATCCAACTTAAACATTTCCAAAGCACTGACACGCTGCAAAGCATTCAGGTGCGAACATTTCGGTACAGGAGCCATAGCCCATACTAAACGGTTTCCATCTCAGAAGCACCTGGCCTCTCCTATTCCTCCCCAAGAAGCAAATGAGGCAGCTGAGAGACTAAGCCCAGCCACAGCCACACAGAGGAGGGACAAAACACAGATCTAAAGAAAAAAAAAAATCAGTTTTGCCCTCAGAACTGCTGCATTGCTGATTTTTGCACTGTTTACTCCACTCTTTGGAATTGCAGCTTGTAAACCTTACTGACGTTGAAGGGAAACAGGGTACTGGGTGCTCCTCCATGCTGGGCCCACAGGCTGTTTTCTTTCAATGCATTTGCTTTCTTTACTGCGCCAGGATGCTGTGAGCAGGTGGCTTCCACAACTACTTGCACGCCTGTGTCTCAGACCTAAAATCATGCTGCCATCACGCAGCAAGGAAACGTGAACTCAAGAAAACGCCTAAAAAAAGCTGGATCTCCCTGAAAACACACAGCTGAAATGGGAACTCCAGAGTAAAGTCCAACACCTCTCCACCTGCTCCACCACTCCTTATGTCAACACCCTCGGTGCCCGGCCAGAAGACCGTTCCAGCTCCCTCCACGGTTAGAAATGACTCTTAATTTCAGCCACCACATCTTTTCCACTTGTTCCAATGTCAGCGCAGACCACACATCCAAGCAGGTCCCCCCTTGCCCTTTCCGTGTTCCTCCTCTGACGGATCCGCGGATGGATTCTGTGGCACCCTTCCCAGCACCGTGGGGCAGCTGCTCGCATGACGCTTCCTCGACCGTCCCAGCAGACCTGCGCAACCGCTGCTTTCCATCTCCGTTCATCCTTCTGGAGTCCAAGGAGGCCAAAGCAAACGCAGTCCTGGCAAGATATCACTACCACCTCGTAAAATTTCACCTGTATTTCTCCTGCAGAAATCCACCTAATGCATCCTGAGTGACGCCTGCCTTTCTTTACACTAGCAGCTCCATTTTAATCTTCTAGCAGTCTCGTATTCTTTTCCATCTCTGTGTCGATGAGACCTATCGTGACACTCTGTACTCCTTCCACTGCTAGGATCCTCCTGGCTGTCTGTTTTTCTCCTCTACGGCGTCTGGATCTTCCTCCGAACCCAATGCCTCCTAACAGATTTGTACCAAGTCACTCATTAACACTTTAACAAACATCCTTCCCAAAATTAATCGATAAGGGACTCGTTAACAGGTTCCATCCAGTCTGCTACCCACCTTCTGAGCAAAGGAACTCCACACACACCCTCCTAAGCCCCGTCCCCACAGCGTGTGGCCCAAATTTGACATCATAGGGATGCATGCCACCATCTCTGCTGTGAAACCTGGAAGAAAAAGCCTTTAATTCCCAACTCTCTTCTTTCAGAGCTCCAAGGTTATCCCATCCCCTCCATCCTCCACTCCTCTCCCCCCTCACCTGGAGCGCCCGGAGGTTTGCTTCCACCGCAGACGCGGTAATCTCCTTCTCCACCCTACCCAATTCACGTGGGCCACGCGGCAACAATCATTTCTGAACGGAATCCAAAAGATTTTGTTCTTACTGATAGCGTGGGCTCTGTACCTTATCCTCACTGCAGAGGGTTCCTCCACCCCAAACTCTCCTTCTCTTGGCTGTGGATGCTTTACGAAGTGAACGAGCGTGGGTTCTGACTATTCTCACGCCATCCCTAAACCTCTCGCTACTAAAGGGTTGCTTCGTGGTAGCTCGGTCCTCCTTTTCATCCTAGGTAGGAGCACAGCACCTTTAACACCCTTTCTGGTGTTAAATCCCTTATGCTCCTCTCCTTCTCTCTTCACAAAGTCAGTAATTCCAGCATTTGTGACATTCAAGAAGTGTTACAGCCTATTCAACACTAGACTTTGCTCAATATTGCTGACTGAAAAACAAATAGAGCCAGTTATTGATTTTCATTCTTTCCATTACGGACCAAGCTGTATTCTCTGCTACTTTAAACTCGACAGCCACACAAGTGAAAATTCTGTGAGTTCTTCTAGAATTTCTTCACTGCTTACCAAAACCAAGTCCGTAATAGGATCGGGTATTGCTGGCAGAGAGATCAGGCTGCCGACTTCTTTATTTCCTCAGAACAGTCCATCTCCACAGACACTGCTGTTGGTAACTGCCTACTGACAATTTTCTAGACATAATCAAGTTCCATCCCAGGGAGTAGCTAAGAGGAAAACCTTTTCCCACTCAAAAATAAATAAATAAATGCTTCTACTACACACTTTGGGTCATTTACCTCAGTGAAAGGGCATTTGCGCACGTCGGAGAATCAATATGCTCACAGTAAGAGACACCGTCACTCCAAAAAGCTGGCCATAAGCGATATTTTTCTCACCTGTTCAGCCCTGCTGAGTAGCATTAAGCATTTCCACACCCACAGGAAAGGAGGGAGACAGGCAGGTACCTACAGATACGAGTCGGACCGCGAAAGCCAGGGGAAGAGGCGACCTGGGCTAGCAGCCGGGCCACTGAGGCTATTTGGGCATGCTTCCTCCGCTCAGAGGAACACAGACATGCAGCCACCAAGAAGCACCTACGAGGGACTTCAGTATTTCTCTCTGTGCTGCCAGTGATTAAATCAGGCCTTTGTTTAAAAAAAAAAAGCACAATTCAGCACATAACCAACTTAACATCTTTTTTCTCCAAGACACGTGCAGCACGTCAGAAGCTGGATTATTTCCTCTGCTGCCCACTTCTATCCTTCAAACCAACCCACCCCAAACAGCAATTTGGCTTTCAGACACGGTCAAATAATTAGTACTTCATCAGCGGATAGGGCAGTTTTTCCAATTGTGGATATTACTTCATTGTAAATGGAATAAATACCTGTAACATATCTGCCCACTTAGTAACTCCACGCAATTATTCCATGACAAAGCTGTCACAGACAATAATAACCTGCTTATTAAAATGTGCATAACAACACAACAAAGCAATGAAGAGGTTTACATGTTTTAAAACATGGAAATTTTCATCTCATGAGCACAGGCCTAGTAACACTCAACACTTATCAGAAAAGAAGCCACTTAGTTTATCTGCTGTACTACAGGCGAAGTCTGATGGGGCTGCCTGTCAGGTCATGCTGATTCACGATGAACTAAGGTAAGAGAGACACTGCCTCCGTCTGTAAACACACGCCATTAAGCAACCGAGATCAAGCTCGGACTTGGTGTGACATCAAATACCAAGAACTGCACCCAAACATTATACCTTAGCAAGCATTAAACCCATCCAGACCGCAGGCAACAACAAGAGCTTCCCGGGGAGCCTTCCTCATGATTATTAGGAGTGAAAGAGGTCAAAGTCAAAGGTGCTCAAGTGCGTAAAATAAAAGCACCACAGCAAGAAGCCTCCGACAGTGGCGCAGAACACAGGTTGAGATAGCGTGACACAGCACTGCGCGAGAGCGCTTTGCTTTTACTCGGCACCCGCGAGACGCCGAGTGGCGGCCGTGACCTGCCGAGTGCCCAGCGCGGTGAGCGGGTGATCCCGCGGCAGGATCCAGCCCTCCCCGCGTGCATCCCGCGCGCTGATGGCAGAGCCAGCGTGCAACTGCGGCTGTCGGTGAGCCGGAGGTTTCAGACCTGTTTTTTGGGTGCACCGAACACAGAGTGAATGGATAGTGTTACTTTAATAAGCCTTGATGTTTTTCCTTAAACATAAAGTAGTGTTTAAATTTAACTTTTTGCCTGATCAAAGCACGTCTCTCCATCTCACCGTGGATGCTTCCCAGTCAGTTGTGTTTTTCAGCTCCTTCGCACCAGCACGATGCTGCACTAAGATTTGCTGGAAACACACAAAGCCAGGCCAGACTCCAAAACGATCTCTACTTTGGAAGACTAACCAAGTCTACATTTCGGCTTAATCAGCTTCTGTTTGTCTAAATAGGAACAACCTCCAAATCGTCTATTTTAGCTAAATCCTCTACTTTAGCAGAAAGACACAATCTGTAGCTAGCTCATGGCCACTCGCCTCCCACCCTAACCTTCAGCTATTACAGCAGCGATCAAAATCTTCCCCACCACTCTGTAAAGAGCCAGCTCTCAGCCTCTTCCCCAGCACCCCTTTCCTGATTTGACATAGCGAGCGTCAGCGGAGGGCTGCAAATGGCCTCGTGAAGGTTGCTTGGTGAAGAAATGGCAGAAAGCAGCAATAGCTACTTGAGAGAAAACGTTTTAGTGGTTTTCTAGTACAAGAGGGTATTAGCACCAAAACTACAGCCAGTGTGCGATGGCTCTGCGTAAGCAAGGGTCACGTATTACATTCCTCACAGAGGTGATCCTATAGAATTAAGATAAGTATTTTAATGAATATGTACTAAGAGTAAATGTTTACCTGTGGACTTTGTAAATATTTACATGTCCTTAAAACGTTTTGGCTGCAAACTGTAAAAGCCTTTAACAATAATACCTCACACAGAAGTGGCTCACCCCCCCCCTTCAAAAAAATCCACAGCCCAACTGTTTTTTAAATTGATGGCAGCCTTAACAAACAAGCTTCAGCGAGAGGGGCAAAAAAAAAGTCTGTTGAACCAAGGGATGACGTTTCAGTACACTTATGCAGAGGTATCTCAAAGTGAGATGGAAATAGCCAAGGAGAGTGAACTTTAGCCTGAGCAAAAGAACCAGCACAAGAAGCTTAAATACAAAGAAATGAAGAGGCAGAAGTTATACAGGAGGAACTAAAGCAGGATGCTTAACAGTTACAGTCAGAGTTAGACAGCCTCAAAGTGACTATATTCATCTGTAACGAAGCTTTCATATACCTCCAACGCTACCTAATAGATGTCGTTAATCTAAGGAAAATAAAGCAAAGGCTGAAACGCTTAAAAAAGTACAAATCAGTTCAGAAAAAAAAAATCTAAGCTAAACAAAACATGAGAGATATCCGAGCACCATCACTAACTGAAAAGGTTAAAACATGTCATTAATCCTGGAGAAAATATTTCAGCTCCAGGGCCATCTACTAGCAGACTGCGGATCTGTTGCTCTTCCACACTTGCACCCTGCGTGGAAGGGCACCTCGCTCCACGGGCCCTGCAAGGTCCTGCCTCAGCCCACGGTACGGAGCTCCAGGCTGCTAACTGGTAGGTATCCATTAACAGCACTACCGACAATTCCTTCTGCACACAGTTTTGTAGACCACAAAGCATCCTATCTTCTCCTACCTGGATCATCAGGCAAAGGAAATGGTAATTGAGAAGAGGCTAAATAAATTCACAATCCTACAGGCACACAGAGGTCTGCTGCCCTCACCCCCTGAGCCAGCTGCGTCTCCTAACACTTGGCATAAAGACCAGCAGTGACCACGACCACCTCTAAGTCTCTGTGCTGCCTTTTCTGCTCCTTCTGATCCAGTCTAATTCTTCCCTGGCTTCTACAAGTAAACTGATTTCTCCAGCTCCACCATACTCTCTTCAACAGCAACACTGGCATAGGAAAAAAAAAAAGAGTTTAAAAATGTGCATTACCACTGTAGTGGGATTTGACCTCCACTGTAAGACAACAGAATAGCAAGTACCTTTACCAGCAACACTCCTCAAGAGCTAGGGGCCAAAGATGAGAAGCAGCCATAAAATGCTCTGCTCAGAGTGGGAGAGAGACAATTCCAGCCATTTACACACACGCACACACCCTGTAAAGGAAAAACTAGCGCTGCAAAGATGAACGCAAGGAAGGCAGATGCACTTTACCAGCACCCCTCATCACTCAAGAACAATTTGGTCTTGGCAAGACTTAAGAATAAACAAGTCAGGAACATGCATGCTAGGATGAGATGCAAAAGCAACTAAGTCCAAATCCAAAACAGTTGCAAGATAACAGGAATCTGTTCCTGCTTGCTTTAGTCCAGAGTCTGCAAAAATCCAGTGGCTGCACATACTCAAACTGAAAGCCGCCCACTCCTCCAAGGGGCAACTAACTTCCAGAACTCCTCCGAAGTCTAACAGGCATTATTAATATTAAAACAAGAGTCACTCGGCCAGTAAGAGCTGCTAGAGGAAGAAACGCTTAGAGCTTGCACAAGAGGTTCTCCTGCCACACACTGTGCATTCATCCATTCTCACATTAACCCAGTAATAAACATTTCTTGCAGGTATGATGTTAAGTGTGGCTGCTTACCTCTCCATCAGCTTCTCTTTATCCCAGTTGAAATGGCTAAGCAGTATTCGAGTGATAGTCGCTGGATTCTAGGGGGAAAAAAAAAAAAGAAAAGAATAATTGAATAACTGTTTTACCAAGTTGATAAAGTATTATGAGGATCCCAAGCAGAGCTCTGAATAAGCAAACAGGGAAGTCAGTGCGCCTGATAACATATCGTCTGCACAAATTATGTTAGCATATACTGGAAAACAGTTTGTCTTGACAGATAGAAAAATTAAAAAAAAAAAAAAACACAACACTTCCATAAAGCAAAACATCTACATAACAACGAGAATACACTTGAAGACTTCAGGAACTGGTTCGCTACTGCTACCGCAACAGACGCCCAAGCCCCAACATCTCCGTGTCCCACCTGCTTTCACAGTGTAAACCCAGGATGCTCTTAAAATGCAGGCAGGGCTAACTGGCATCCGTCCTGCCCATTTTCGCTGCGAGCTCCACACTATTTGCAGAACGAGAATATTCTGTACTGGTTCCAGCCTCGAACCCCAAAACACTTGGACTGAAAACCTGCCCAGAAAGTAACTAGCTGCCAGCGTAAGGTCCTTTGAAATCTCCAGGTGTTCCCAAAGCACCCTGAGATTCAGAAGCACTATGCAATTATACAACAGGGGAAAGAAATACAGCCTAGAAAGGTCAGTAACAGGACTGGAAATAAAAGCCAATTTTCACCCGTACGCAAGTTTTTCTTCCAACTAAGCCTGTATCTTCAGCCACGGGTTTGGCCATCCGAGACAAGAAACCCAACGAACCTCATGGCTTCTGTTACACCCCAGAACTGTGCTCTAGCTCCCTAAATCCAAGCTGTCTCAGCTCAGTCTGAGGACCATTTTCACGCAACACAGACAACAGCAAGCACCCTAAGAGTGGGTGCACTTCCTCTGCCACTTGATAGGAAAACGGAAGTTTGCCTTAGGGCAAATTTTCAGTGGACACTCTGAAGCTGTTGAAAAAGTAGGACATGAAATAGCAACGTGCTTTTCTGAGCCTGCAGGCTACAGCTACAACTTGAAGCTGCCAGAAGCCAACACTGCTGCCCAAAGCAGTAGTCCCACCCCATCCTTCCCCTCTGCTTTATTGCCTGACCACACAGACAGCTGCATCAGCACAAGGCAGAGGGCAGGAATAAGGAGCTGGGGACAAGCGGGACAGCGTCTTTCACCAGTGACACCATCAAAAACGTTCACTGAAATAAAGCCCCAGAGTCAAAACGAGAGCACAAAGAACTAGCTTTGCAGTTTACGCTGTAAGAAGTGACACTCCTCTCCCTCCTCAGTGTGTTCTCTTACTAAAGCCAGCACAGGTTGTTTAAGGCCAAGTCAAGAAATTTTTCCAGCTTAAAAAGCCCATGTGAAGCAAATCAGCTTTAGAAAGGTTAAACCAGATCCCTGATCCAGTTTGCGTGGAGCCCCATAACCAGCTGTGACGACCAGTCTGCTCGACAGCATGCGGCCGAAAACCCAGAAACCAGTATTGCCGAACACTCCGTACTGCGAGCACGCAGCCCCAGTCCCTCTCCGAACACGTCTCGCAGGCGATGCAGATGCGAGCTCGGAGCCGTAACAACACAAGTAGGTACTCGGCCAAACAACCACATGCGACGGGCTGTTACGGAAGAGCGAGGCAGCACCCAGACCCTCGGCACCAGCCAGAGTCGAGATAACAGCGCTGGCAGCGAGACGATCCTTGCGTGGTTCGCATCTTCTAGGGAGCTGCATCCTCGCTCTTCACCTCTGCAGAGCGGCTCGTGCTCCCGCGCAACAGCACCCGTGCGGGAGATGCGTTAAGCCAGCGTGGAGCCCCTTCTAAAAAGGAAAAAAAAAAAAAAAAAAAAGCTCTCAGCCAGCATCAACCCCTGGTCCAGCCACAGAGTCCGTGCCGCAGAGGGGAGCGGCGGAAGTGTTCCACGTCAGCCCTGCCACCACCAAGAAGCTGTCTGGGAATTTCAGGGTCTCCTGCACCAAAAGACTACTCCAGCTTCAGGGAGGAGGAACGCAGCCTATTTCAAGGCTTTGGTTTTTATATCTTTCTAGGTTACTTTGTATTTGGGTGTCAACATCTTCCCCTATAAAACTACCTGCGGTATGCAGCAGCATCTAAAGGAATGCCTAATAGCTCACTTAAACACGCACGCTTCCTAGGGCTAAGCGATCAAAGATGAAAATGCACCTTTTAGTAAACAAGCTGATCTTATCTCTAGGTGATCTTGGTCACAACACCAGCTCCTACAGTCAGTACAACTTTTATTTAAAAAAAAACTCCATTTTTCTAGCACAAGTCTTGCCTCAAACCAAGCGATCTGCCAAGCATACCAGCCTAATACCACGCATAGCTTACTCCATTTAATCCTTCTGGCACTCGCACATCTGTGAAGCGCTTCGAGTCCATCGCCCATGCCATGCTCTAGAGCTACAAAAGAGTTCTGGGCAGCAAAGCGTGTGGCTCACCTCAAACATAAGGATCCTCTGGCCCAGAGCCTGCACAACAAACAAGTATGCAATGCAAACAGCATTTTCCTCAATTTCTCAAGCAACAGCACCGAGAGCTTTACGTTAGCCCCAAGGCTTGTGCTGCCTTCTGCTACAGCAGCCCCCTTGGCCACTGTATTAAGGCCTCTGCGATCACCCATTAATTGCTTAACAGGCTAAGAGGTGACTGACCAGTAGTCCGAGTTTTCTCTTTCAAAGAAGGCAGACAGACAAGTTTTCTCCACTCTGAAGGGGAAGTTATGCTGTATTAATAAGGAACTCGACTGGTCTTGTGGTGATTATCGAGCGTCGCAAGGCAAATGCGGCAAACGTGCTCACCAAAGGACGCGTGACTGCGAAGAACAAGAGCGTCTCGTTTGTGGTTCGTCCATTTTTCCAGCCAAGCGCCACTGCAAGACAAGTTTCTCCTGACCAGACGCCCCAAACATCCCAGTGTCACTCACGCACACAAGAAAAAGCTGTTTCATACACTGTCGCAGTGGAAAAACAGCGTGTTATTACAGGATTACACTTCCGAGACAAGCGCTGTTGGCTCAGTGTATTGTAACACAAACACGCAGCTCCTACTGGCTTGTTGGGCTTCGGCTTCCTGTAGCTACAGCAGGATTTGTTCAATATGTTAATTAAAAAAAAAAAAAAAAGGAAACACCAGCAGCATGACAAGCTCCTACCAGAAATAGCTGCTCGCCCCATCCAAGGTCTGGCATTTAAAAACTTAACTAGCTGTTTCACCGACACAGAGGATTAGCACAGCTCTGCCCCTGCGCGCAGCAATGCAACGCATGCCCGCGTTACGCAGGGAGGACGGCGGCGGTGAGAGGCTTGGTTTGCATAATGTAAACCACACTTAAATGCAAAAACCTCCGGCGTTAGGGGTTGTTCTAATTTAAGGCCAGGCGCACCTGCAGGTGCCGGGTGACAGCTGCTCTGCAGTAATCGCTTGCGTGTGCACGCTTCTCACAGTTACCTGGGAGCAGCTTTGGATGGGGCAAAGCTCAGCATCTACCCCAGTGAGTCAGCTGCTGCAGAGCAGCTACATCCCATCGTGGGGTCAGAAGACAACGTGCTCGGTTGCACAGGGGGTTAAAACAGCACCAAAATAACCCAAAGTTTCATCCCTCGCCCCGTATCAGCACCGCCACTGCTGTAAGAGACCTCAGCGGGCACTTTGGGCACTTGCGAGAATTAACACAGCACTCAAACGATGCCGGATTACGCAGCGCCGGTACATTTTCCTTTCTGCCCTGAAACTGGTCGGGCTCCTCATCTTGCACACAGGATCGCTGCCTGCGACTGTCACCCCACAGAGATTAGTCATGAGCAGGCTGCGACGCTGCTCAGACGGGATTACCGCTCGGGCCTGAAGCTGCAGCGGGGAGAAGCTTTTTTTTTTTTTTTTAAACCAAGGCTACTTTCTGTTTACCAAGAAAAATAAGCAAAGCAGCCCGAAACAGATAGTAAATGAGGGAAAAGCTAACACATTCAAACGTTCCATTTCCACTCAGACGTGGTTTGATGAAAGCTGAAATAGCAGATCTAGTTTACAACGGTCGCCTATTAAATTTTACACGTCGAGCCGAGGAAGACCGCCTAGAGCTCGGGGCAGCGAGCCTGTTGATATCCAGACATAAATGAAACCCGAGGAAAGCAGCCATTTTGTTGGAATTCTGGGGGCACTCTCAAAGACTCGCTGTCACAACTATCTAGCTAACAAAACACTCGGAATAAAGCTCTGCCCACAGAGCAGCGCAGCCAGTCCTGCAGCAGTGATATTTTTTTTTTAGGTTAACAAAGCAGCCAAGTCCCAATCTCCTTCAGACGGATTCCTCTTTCCTACTACTACTCAGTGGAGATATTTACATTTACTGCTCTTATCTACTCTGTCATGTTTGGACACACTGATGCAAGCAGGAGATACGGGGACGGAAAACCCTACAAAGGTTCAGAAACCAGATCTGGACTTCTCCAAAGAAGCATCACAAATTGAAATAAAACTCCTTGATTTAGCAGAATTTAAGGAACTGGAAGCTTGGTCACAAATATCCGAGTTAAATTCTTTTTGCTGCCAAAATAAAAGTAGAAATTGGAAGGAGGAACCTGGGTGCACATAAATGCTATAAATGAATTATAAGTTAAAGATTATTAGGACATAAGCTTAAATCACAATTTCCAAGCAGCGTAATTTGCTGAATGACAGTTTGCAGTACTTGATCCATTCATGTTTTCATCTGTCAAGACAAGCTGCACGGTTAATTCTTGCAGTTTATTACAGACAAAAGCGTATTTCAGACTTCAGCTTCTCAGCACATGCTGGGAGTAAGCCGCTGCTTCAGTCTGAGCATTCACTGCAGATAAAAACCATTTAACAACAACTCGCCTTAAGCCCTGTTCTCCAGCAAAATTCTTTCCCACCTCCTTGAGGCGTGGTATAGGTAAATTCTTCATTTTGTTTCTTTCCATTTCATGGCTTTGCTTGTTTGTGTTTTGTTTTTGTTGTTGTTTTTTTTTTTAAATCATGGCAGCTTTTGCATTTCAACAGTTTTCATCCTAACTGCAGCATCTACTTCCCATCAGCAGCGGCTTTTTCAGACTTGGTACATCAATATGAATTTGATACTGCTTCCAGTTCGGTTTTCTATGAAACTGCTTTGGCACTCGCGAATCAAAGTCGATGCTCCAGAAGCACTGGCTTTGCCCAAGCCTCGCACGTCTGTAAGCGGTTCAAACCTCAGCAGCATCCACAGCCATATTCCACGGGCACACAACTGCCGCAAGACCGTATTTAAATTCCCCGGCAGAAGGAAATCAATTGGCTTCACGGCAGACGGTCGAGCACCAAGACTTTTGCTTGATGGCGACGTATCGCACACGTGGGTGGAAAAGCAGAGGGCTGCCAAGAAGAGTTCAAAACTACACCCATTTGAAACAACCAGACATTTGCTCCGGTAAGGCAGCGGCATGTCACATCACCACCGTAAATATTTAATCAGTCAAAAACAGAGCATTTGCCAATAGAAGAGCACGAAGGGGAAATTCCAGCTGCCCTCTGAGCACGTGCAGGATGGAACAGCACCTCCAAAGCTTCCCGCTGTCGCATCGCCGCACACACCACGCCACGGAAGGAAGCACAAACAAACAAAAATAACCAACGCGTAGTGTTTTGTGCTAGCAGGTGGAGTAAGAGCAACCTCACCGTGAGAAGGTTAGAAAGATTTCTTGATAAATTAAAGACGTTGGGCTTGCCTTAGCTGTAGCTCTCACCGATGGCGTGGAGATCGGCATCGGATACACTGCGTGCTTTTCTCCGCTGCTCTCCAGGTGCCTGTAGGCTACAAGGGGCGGCTGCAGGCTGGCATGTCCTAAACCTGAGTCAAGTCTGATGGACACCAACAGGCAATACTCGATGGCATGAAATGCCGCCACTGAGCAGGAGCAAAACACCCCAATAAGCGTTCGCTTACTCCAAACCCTACCAGGTTTACACTGACGCTGCTTTCTCAAGGACAACAGCTCATTCTTCATCTACAGAAGGAGGGCAACCAGCAAAACGTACCAGGCACCGCACGGCTGCTTCCTCGGCCAGGTAATAAAGTCAACACCGGCAGTAAATTCGGCAATAACTAGGTCACCCGTTCTAACACCCCTGCTCTTCACTTGCATGTCTCCTGGCCCCATACAGGTAACCTTAGACATAAACATACAGAGTCAGAAGCGTTTTAGATAGGCTTTTAGCCAGAATCAAGTTACAGTAATGCTGTCATCGCAAGGTTTGCATTGTTTTACAAGTGTGCTGAGCGACCTTTGCCTGTGAAGATCCATTCACATCTATTCTTTCAGAAGACAATTACAGGAAATCTTACAAACACAAGAAAACGTTTCTAGCAGCTTAATAAAATTCCCAGGAACCAAACACGGAAGATGAGATCCAAGTGTTAAGCACCTCCAGGACTGGATCTCCTGAAGGGCTTATCTTCAAACTTACTAGTTTTTAAAAACACCAACTGAGTGCTCTGAGAAGCTGCTAGAAAACTTCTGTGTAACCTAATATTGCCTGGCTCGATTACAGACAGACCGCAAGGGTGCTGTTGTGAGGAGATGAGGGCAGTAGCTGAACGTATCAGTCCACCACCGCCCATCCACACTCTCCTCTTCTGCCGTCCCCTGAGGCTTGGGGGAGAATTACATCGTGGTGCACGTCTGCCATCAGCCATCTCACGGTTGGTGGGGCCAGGACAACCAACACGCATGAACCAGAGACATCTCATCTTCCAAAGCCTGCTAGAAGTAATAGTAAGAAAAGAAATCAGGACTGTTCACATTACATCTCTATGCACCCGCTAAAGATACGGTCTTCGCATCTTACCACCGCACTGAAGCAGCGCTAAGTGATCTTCCCTAATTACCCAGCTCTGAATCACTTAAATTTACCTTTTTCCTGCATTTCCAAGCAACTCAGCGCAAAAGGAGGCTACCTCCCTGCGACACCGCCCATCACTGCTGTCCTCCAGCTGGTATCTACTGCAGCTTCCTCCAAACACATCAGCAGCTTCAGCTTCGACGCTGATCAGCTCCTTAGCTTCCTACATCTTACTTCATCTCATTAATTGCCCTTCACATATCATCCCTAATTCTGAAAACTAAGTTTTCCAGAACTGTTGAATCAGTGCCGTTACATGATGGCACCGAATGGTAGCTTGATATTAAGACTTCAGTTTGTAGTAACCTCTCTGCACTTTACTGATCGTTTCTAGCTGATGAACACTCTTTTAGCAGAGGAAGATAATAAAAACAACTTTGGAGGAAACTCTATTACTTCAGTTAATTGGTTCAAGAGACAAAAACGAAGCAGTCAGCTGCTTCACATTTTCTGAGCCTTTTGGAAAGTTTTCAGGTTAATGATTAAGAGCCACAACAAAGATCCATTGTCTAACGAAGCTTTTAAATAAGAAAAAAAATCCTAAATCAACAACTCTGGGATGAATTAGCAAATTCGGAAACGCAAAAAACTCAATTCACACTGTAATACTTCTAAATAAAAGAACATCAGATGGATTTGCCACGCTTCAAGGGTTCTGAGCAGTTCTGGCTCTCTGATGGCTGCAGAAGCTCTACCACCAACCCAACAAACTCAAAACTGCACGTGGGCCACAACCAGGGAAGGTGTTTTTGAATGTTTCCGCTGTTTGCTTCCATACCAGGTTTGATAATAGGATACGGAGAGATGTTAACCCCTATTTTACGCACTTCATATGAAGAACGTTTTGGCTTCTACTTCCTTTCGCTACAGCTTTTGGGTACAAAGGCAACCCTTTAAAGAACAAAGGTCCCCAGGCACAGAGGCGCTGTGAATTGGAGCAAGTAACGTCCCTGTACGCCATCCAACAAGAGGTCTCCAAGTATACGTGCTTTCGCAAACTTCTGGCTTTTAATTCTCTCACACCACTGAGCGCTACTGTTTCACTGCCCACAAAGGCAGTATCACACCGAGCGTTTCGCTCCTTCTGGTGTCTCCCATCACTAGAAATCCCAACGTGTGAGCAAAAGCTCAGCAAATGTGCGCAAGCAACGAGGCACATCTACAGTTCCTGGAGTTGCCGCTCAGCTGACACACCGAGAGAGAACCGGAGTGGGAGCACATGGGTGCCGAGTAAGTTTCAGAATGGGTTTGTTCAACCCATCGCCTCCCACTCACAAATTTGCATAGACTTGCCTTAAAAGAGTAGGAGAAGGTGACGGCATCATTTCCATATAATTCACTCAGTTTACTATTTCAGCGGCTCCTTAAAATCTCCCATTGCCGAGGAAGAAAACAGCACACGACACAGCAGCTAGGCTGTGGACGGGGTGATTTTAAGTGCCCTATATGTGACCCAAAAACAGTTTTGGCAACCCTGAACGCAAAGGACCCGCAGGTTCATCCAGGCAGAGTTCAGGTCTTCGGTAACCACTGTTTTCCTGCCTCAGGCCAAACCTTTAGTCAACATCTCGTGCCTCACAGCATTGCTTCTGCTAGGATGAGAAATCAATGAAACAAACAGATGGCTATTGAGGAAAAGCAGCAAGAGATATGTTTCCCCAGTCACCAACAAGGTGCAGTCACCTTCCCTGCTCATCCGTCGCTTATCACTCTCACAAGCAGTGTCCACAACGCCTATTTCGGCCCCGTTCCCTCCAGACGTTATACAGAACCGCTCTTCCAGACCCCCAGGCCCCTCTTTTCCCCTTCTATCCTCTATTAACCTGCGCTGTAAAGCTTCTCACCCCACTCCACTTCGTTTTGACACACCAGAGTTACCGCACTGTTCATGTGCTGCAAATGGATCTAACTGCACCAAATCCAGAGGAAAACCATCAGTTTTCTCCAGACCACAAGCATCCCCGGTAGCAGAAAGCAACACCATTCAACACATTTAGTCCCACAGTCTAGAAGAGACGCATGGTTTCAATTCTCAAACCAGTACGACAATTCATTAAGTGTAGGGCTTGAAGGAAAATACACTACGTTGGTTCAAGAGGAAAGCAAAAGCTATTTTGCCACCGAAAGAAACAAGAATCCTGAATGATGGCGGAGGAATTTAGTGACGGGGCACTGGGTACCACAACCCCTCAGCTTTGCACTAAGATTGCAAAGAACAAAATTTTTAAAAGAAACAGCTTCATTTTATGCTTTGAGAATGGAAAAAGCCCTCTTGAACCCTTTCCAGTGGCTGTGCAACGACAGTACCTTTGACCGCAAGAACAAACAGGACAGCGACCAGGCAGAGCAGTAAAACATGCTCTTCAGAACCTGCTTCGAGGCAGCTGCATCCCATCGCCCGCAGGAACAGTTCTGAAAGTACTCATCTCGGCAGCAACGCAAGCCCACACAACCGCTGACCTCTCTGTGATGGGAGCACGACTGCTTGCACGGCTACATGTGAAGCAGACGGAGGAACTGACCGGGGTGAAGGGGCTTGTTGGTTTATTTTAACCCAGGCCAGTTCTGGGACCAGGATCACGGCGAGGCCAGACAGCTGAGCTGGCACAACTCTGACAAGAGGGACTTGTTCCTGAAGAGTTTTCGTTTGGGAGATCAGTCTATTGGCCTATGGCACCTACAGAAACTGTCCTGTTTGCAGGAAGAAGGTGGTAAAGGAATAAAGTTGAAAAGGAAACATGGCTGTACAATTGCCTTCTCCTTTAAATCATTTTAAAGAAGTCTGAGGTGTCACAGGAAAGCTGTCCCTGCTTCTTTTTCCTCCCGCAAACACGTATCTGGGCATTAATTTTGCTCTTTCACCACAGTCAGCACTGTGCATTGCCAGATTCTGGTCCAGAGCCAGACTCACCCGTAGGACTTTACCCATTTCACGGGCTCGATATATCTGTAGGAACCTGGCACTGTTCCTCCCCATCAGGTAGCAGAACTGCTGCTCTGCTAGCTCCGCAACGTCCAGCGGCTCACCTAACGTAAGGGACGGGTTGTCTCAGCCCTGGCCAGTGAACTGCTACCGGTCTGCAATAGCTGGGACTTCTCCATGGATTCTGCACGCCCTTGGGATAACAACTTCACTTTTCCTGCTTAAGCACCTGGTCAAACCACTCCAGCACTGAACGGGCAGTACAAGCCTTAGAAGGATGCTGCCAGCAGATCTGCGAAGGTTATCAGGAACTGGACTTCACCCGAGGAAGAAATCGGTACCACGCAAGACTGTGCTGTACCAGTCATGCAACCACACAGACTGGTTACGAAAATCTGCTTCGTTGATGGCAGTTTTACAAACCAAGAACATTCTGCGAGTTCTCCTCAAAGAGACCAAACCATCACTTCATTCCCCATCTGCTACCGTGCGTTCAAAATCTATATCCTAGAACAGAACTGTATCTGACTGAAAAACGTCTACCCCACTTAAAGTACCTGCGCCAAAGTCTTTCCTGGAAGAGTATCCCATAGTATTTTGTGATGTTAAAAGATTAGGTTTTTCTAGAAGAAAAAACTTTTGCTACTGAAGAAATAACAATACCATGGCATACCTGAAGTGTGTACTAGTCAGGCAAACAGAGAGGACGGGAACATTTTTCTGATACCCACCGGGAAGGGTAAATTCCTGACTACTTGGGTTCTTATTCCCGTAGACAGTTTCCATAGCAGATCTGTCTGTAGGCTCAAAAACGTGCCAAGAAAACAGTAACAACTAATTGATTTTCTGGATTAAGTGTTGCAAGTCCTTGGCCTCTCCAACTGCCCCCTTCCTGGTCTCAACAGTTCTTCCAGAAGATGATTAAAGAAAGAGTGACCTGTCTTCAGACAGCGCGCAAGCAGAAGACAGACCCCAGGGATATTTGGCCCAAATACGTCTCTCAAACACTGGTTCAGCCCCAAAACTGCTGGGTGATCCATCTCCCATCTGCCTTTGTTACTGTGCACCGATGGAGAACACCTATACCATCATGGCATCCTCGAACGCAAAGACAGACGAGACATTTATCTTTCTCCTATGATAACCCAACCAAATCGTGGGCTGCCTCCAGCCAACCACCTTCGCATTGATTCCTCAAAAGCAATCGTTTCCAGGATAAACAAGGGTATCTGCGAGCAGACCTTCACCCCAAAGGACAAACGCATGGTTCTTCTGGCCCGGCAGCTGTTGCAGTGCTTGGTTACACAGTGTTTTGCTCCTCTGAGAAGANGGGGGGGGGGGAAATACTGCTCAAAAATGTTAAAATAACATACCTGTGCAGCTTGTGTCCTGAATCCAGACTTCCACTTCAGAACATTATAATTAGCATTTTCTAACAAAGAAGGTACACAGGGAGTAGAAAATGGTAAGGCAAAATAACTTCTTCAACGAGCAGCATTCAAGTAGCACTCAAAAAAAAAAAAATCAATAAGTTAAAAATCTACCATGAAAGTTAAACAAAAACCATCCCAACACAAAGCCACCTCTCGGTGCAGCGGCCAGGTTATCTCAAATAAGTTTTGATACACGGTCACTGGTGGTATGCAGCCGTTAACCCCCCCAGAGACAACATGACTGAGGAGAAGCATGGAAGAATGTTTAGCCAGTGGCATTTTACAAGAGAATTTTTAGGGAGAAGAAATCCTTAACATCTTTCCATCTTATCTTTCTTCCCCAGGCCTAGGTTTGGTGAGCACCCAAATGCTACGTATGGCTCTTCTCCAGCCCTTACTGCCTCCGATTTCATCCCTTTCTCAAAGCAGCACACGCTCTTTCACGCGTGGACAGAGGAAATTTCACCCGCTCACCCCCACAGCAACACACGCTCATTCTCACAAAGAAACACGTTGCTCGGGCCGGCTTCATTTCCCCACCACCGCACGAAAGCCTTGCTGGGCTTGCTTCCCGCTGCGCACAGCCGGCGGGACACAGCGTCTGGGTGCGTCCATCTCCGCGCGGCGCATGGCCGCTGCCACCTTCTCGTTCCCAGCCCTCGCCCCTGCGTTCTCGCTGCATCAGCCGGCAGAAGGACGGACGCGTCGCCAAATTACAACACAACGCCAAACGGGAAGAACCTAACCCTCTGAAGGATCTCCTGGCCAAACGTGGGTCTGCGCGCACACGACGTCGCCTCGACACGCGGGCAGCGAGTCGACCCTGACAGAGCCTACAGCTCCCAGTCAAACAATTGGAAAAAAAAAATATTAGCCATTTTAATGCTTTTAAACTAGATAGGCCCAGGAAATCGTTGCCGATACATCTTGCGGATGTAATCTTTGGCAATGTTTTTACCTTGGCAAAAGCCCCAGAGCAGATGTGGTTACATATATCATTTCCCCCACAGAAAATAAGCTATACCTGCAAAAGCACTTTTTTTTCCTGGCAGAAGCTGTATTTGCACCAGGAAAACCTGCCAGCATCCTTTCCCCAACAAGCCTCTTCTAGCTCAGACCATCTCTTAATGATGACTTTGCAGTTTATTTACCATACTATGCTCGTTTAGTCGTACTTCGTTTTATAGCCAGCAGAACACAGCCCCAGCAACATCCCATTTTATGAGCCAGAATTTCCACTATAGAGGCGATTTTGCCTGTTTACACCTCAAAACCTTTTCCTTAGAGGGCTCCACAGAAACCACCGCTGAAGAAAGGATATTGCGGAGGCATGAAGAGTTTGGCAATTCACTCGTTCATTCTCATTCACATCCTTTAACAAGGCACGCTTACAATTGTAACCGCAGTCTCCAACTGCTGCACGTATTTTTAACCAACTACCTGAGCATGCTCGAGTTAGAGGAAATATTCTCCTGGGATTCAGCACAGAAAACACAAAGCCATACTGCAGCTAGGGAGAATAGGAAACCTCTCCAACTTTTTCACTATTTTCTCATTTAAGGGCTTGAAAGACCTGTCTCTATAAAAGCTGGCACTCATTTCATCGGAAGTGTCTTTAAATTGGTGTAGTTAAACCAGTAAGTACGCGCAGACCCTGCAAAGCAGCTGCAGCATCTCCCTTTCGGAGAGTTGCACACTTGGTTGTGCAATTTTATGTTTGATGAATCTTGCACTGGCTGACAAGGATATCCCCTGCTGCTTTCCCACTGGAATATTGCTACCTATCATCAGGAGCCATGCTTCCGCACGAAAAAAAACCACCTTACCAGTCCTGCTTTGTAACTGATGTGACGGGTAGCAATATGAGTAATTACACTAACGACTGGCAGGTAGTCGACTGTGCTGAAAAGACCGGCGCCCGGCCCCTTCCCAATCCCCGTGCTGGCTGCCCACGGAGGTACACGCAGATGACGGATCCCAAACATCTCCAATAGTTCCAGTATCAGCCATCCCACGAAACAACGCCGGGTCTCTGCGTGATGTCCTCCTCCTAGAAGCTTCTTCTGTTAACACCACGACTGCGAGCCCACTGAAAGATCCCTAGGAAACACGGCAAAACCCGGCAGCATCCAACACCGACCCCTGCACGATCCCATAAGCTACCTACAAAGCACCCGCGAGGAACTCCTCTAAGCCATACTACTGTTAAAAACCAGCATTTATTACATCTCAGAAAATTCTCTTTATCATTCATGCGCGGAGCACACATCTACGCAGCTAAAGTAACAAACGTCAGAGATAGAAGGCTAGATTCCAAACGCCGACCCCCAAAGCAGATTAATAACACAAGAAATCAGATAAGATTCAGAAATTAGGAAGGCAAGCCAAGAAGCATGTATTTTTACCAATTTCTCAAAAATTATACCAGTTTCTATGCAGCCTTTGAACCCGTTTGCAAGACCACGGAAGAATTCCCAACTGGAGGTAAATTATCTTACATTTCTTAAACGCAATAGTTCAAGACCTTTGTCAAGTTATAATTATCTTTACTGTCATGCCTAACTACACCTGCATTTACTGTCAGCTGTCATTGTCCAACACAAACATCTTCAAGTACTAATTTCAGCTCTTAACAATACAAATAAGGAAGTTTCAAACACATCATTTTATCAAATAAGATAAAAAATGAGTATGAGAAGGGTTGTCACAGAACATGCTAACGCGGATATAAAATATGTATAAAATTGGAGAACACCTTGCTCAGAGAGCCTTTCAAGTCATCACAGAAGTATTACTAATTACCCAAACACGGATGTCAGACATGTTTGTTCATCAGATCTTCATAGTAATTAGAAATTGTTACTTAATCTTCTGTATGCGCACATCAGGGGGGATTTTACCCTTAAGACTTCCACTTCACACAAAAACAAATTTCACATTAATAGCACCTATTGGGTTCATTTATTGCGGAATGCAGAACGAGAACCTGCATTCTTCATTTTACAGCAAGGACTCGTTGCCTGGGCTTACTGGAGCTTGTCAGAGCTCCCAGAAGAGAAATGAAACTGCTGACTACGTGCTGGAGTGTTCTTCTTCCCATCTTTTTATTAAAAAGTTGGTGTTCTCGCTTTGAAATACATCGATCGGCGAAGCTCTGTCACTCCTGAGTCCCTGTTCTGGAATCTAACCTCGTGACACCTCGGGAGATTTCTCCTTAGGCCCCTCAAGACATGGATCTCGCACACATGCTCCCTTCCTCCAAGAAGAGAGCCTTAACTCTTCATGTTTTCAGACCACTCCTTCCACTTCCCTAGCTCCCACACCCCAGAGCCTGAATGCGATGTAAATTCTCACGAGTTAACTTAAGTTATTCTTCCCACAGAGGAAAGTGCAGCGCAAAGGAGACCGTTTACTCACGAGAATTCTCCTGTTTTCCCCCGATCCCTCTCCACGTTTGTTTGCCAGACAAAGGAATGCTGATTGCATTTGTGTTTGTTACACAAGAACAGACGCAATCCAAAGTTATCAGCTGCGGAGGGGATCTGAGTTTACAACAGCCATCCAGGGCTCCTTCCAAAGTTACACACGCACCCGTGATTACATACGTGCCCAAAACAGGCCACAGAAGTTCAGTCTTCAGGTGCAGACACACACGCGTTTCTTTTGCTGACTGCGCAGTTGAGCGATGCAACCACCGTCGCTTCTGGCAAACAGAGCAAAGCAGCTGTTTGCGGGGTCAAACAGCGAGCTGGCTGATAAGAGCTGGGAAGAAGAGGCACGGTTAGCCAGAGTACACTGATCCCACTCATTACCTGGCACCGCAAATAACTGCACCAGTGCAGCGATGGGCTGCGAACGGCTTAAGCCAAGAGCAACACACCAGTGACCAGGCCCTTACGCCAGGTTGCAGGCATAGATGTCTACGTACAACCTCCAGAAGCATTACTCAGGATGAGCATTAGAGACCCAAAGAAACTCGAAGCACCAGAACAGTTTGAGTTTGTTGGAGTTTCAAGCAGAGCGGCAATGGAAGCCTATCGACAACTGCCTGAGCTCAGAAACCAAAGAAAACACCGAAAGGAAGTCACCCAGCGTGAAGTATTTCACTGTTTCACTCCCATCCACGCACACATCGAAGCGGCACAGGAATGGTAAAATCAAGTATGCCCTTCTGTGATTTTTATGTAACGGACCTGTTCAAATACCAGCTACTTCCTCTGTGGCTCTGAAGAAGTTCTGCTAAAGTAAACAGGTCAGCTGCTCTTTGCCAGGCTAGCGGGCTTGCACAGCTTCCTCAGCACGCTCCTTCAGAGGCTCACCCAGCTTACCAACACCAGGCGGGAAGTGGAAACCTTTAGAACCACCTAAAATTTTCATTTCTTTATCTCGGGGAAAAAAGCCTCTTCGTGCTTTCTCCTCAGTAAAAAAGGGCAGACAGAAGTCTGAAAATCTTTGAGCTAACACCCGAGGAAGTTAGTTATTTTGCCAGCTGACTATTTTCAGGTGCAATTATACAAACTCTTCCAGTTCTGCATTTTTAGTGTGCATTCTCCACTTCAAGATGACTTGAGCTGTGCCCAAGCAGAATCCTGCTTAGCAAGAGCTCCTGCTCTATCCTGCTCATCTGCTGGAAACCAGAGTTAAGAGCTTGCAACCCTCACCTGGTGAAGCAACAAACAAAACATTCTTCTATCAAGCACAGGGAATTTTTCCTCAAGTGCTATAAAGGCAATAAAAGCAAACGATCAAGCTTTTAATTCCTAGTGTTGGAAATTACCTCTCTCCGGCTCCCAAATTCCTCAAATTACAAAGCAATCAAAGCCAAATCTTTTGTGAATTAACACGCGCGCTCCCCATGTGAAAAGGCATGTTCATGATGTCCCAGAACGTGGAGGGAACCTCAGACCCTCACAAAATTGAGCAAGTCATTAAAAAAAACAACACTTTTCTCCTTTACATTTTAGCCTTTATGTTTCAGCCATAATCGCATTCCCAGAATGCCCATTTTTGAAGCAAGATGGCCAAGACCAGATCCTCACGCACTGCTTGTTTCAGTGTCCCCCCATCTCTGGAAATCAGAGGCACCACATCATGCTCTAGGATGTAAAAGTTTTAACTGAGGAAGATACAAGACCAAGAATGCTTTAAAAAAGGTTGAGAGGAAGGAACTTCTGCTAGCGCGAGCACCATCAGCAGTTCAGAAAAAGGCCAAGAAGCAGAGCTTTAGGCACGTACATAGGCTACAGTCTGAAACCGCCCACTCAGAGCTCTCAGTTGTTCCCAGCAGCTCTCAAGTGCTGCCCAAAAGAGCCGGCAAGACCACACGCACTGCTGAAAGGCACCGCGATGCCACCACACTTGCACGAGGGAAGCCAACAAGTCCAGAGGCAGGTGTCTAAGCTACAAGAGGAAGAAGCAGTTTTTTCTGAAGAAAGTCCTCAAATGGCTTATTAGCTTCTTCCTTGTTCCTAGTGATTTAGATACTGTTGAAAATACCTCCTTAAGACTTTGAATTTGAAATTATTCCTGACGTTTGCAGAAGATCTCAGTGTCTACAAATAGAGAAGACTTGGTGCAGACGGCTGTGTGAACCACCGCACTCACACAGCACTATTACCACAGTGAACTACCCTGAATACCAAAAGCAATTACTCAGCATTGCTATGCCGTGTAAACAAGGGACCTCTTTTGAAAGAGTGTCTGTAGTTATACGGACATTTCAAATTCTGAAAGGCCCCCATTTGTGAAGTACAAACACTGCTGAACTAAGTTACAGACGAAGCTCAGCTTCTTAGGAAGCCTTGAATAGCAGTTCTCAACGCATTCATTTAAGCCAGTATTCCCATCACAGCTCAAAATCAAAAGCTAAAAGCAAGCTGAGGAATCAAATACGAGCCAGACAAACGCAAGAGTTTCAACATTCCCAACCAAAAAAAAAAAGGGATGGTGCAGATTTAAGTATCGTTAAGTTACAAAATACAATTTTTGCTCCAGCTCAGGCAGTCAGTCACTTCATCTTCACAATGAAGCCTGCTGCTCCAACATCCTACACGAGCTCCTTTCTCAAATACACAGGCATCTGTATTCTGAGCTGTACTCAAATGCACCATTTGGCATTATCGAGTAGCTACGAACCTGCCGTGCGCGTTTTACAATAAATGAGGCTGCAATTTTCTTGCAATTGGAGAAGCTGGAGTGACTTCATGAAACTCAGCAGCGTTATACACCTATACACAGAAAAAAGCCTCCAAACGTTCTTCACGGACACCAAGTAACACAGCGCAGACAGTCAAACAAGCGAAAACATCATGTGCAACATTTTTAGATCCCCCTAACTCCAGAAGTCCAGAGGACTGGAAGCACAACCCTGAACAGATGAGGTGCAGACTGAACGACGCGGACAGGACTTTCAGCTGTCACAGGTACTTCTCATGGAAGGTGACAGCTCTAGTGACAAATTCAGGATTCTTTTCCCAGTTACCAACTGTCCAGAAACGGTCTTTCCTGAGCAGAGGAATCAGCAGCTGTGTTCTCCCAAAAGAAAAGGCTCTTAGAAATTGTTTTTGCGCGGAAAGCCTTGACTCACGATTATAACATGAGCACAGTTCAGAGTTTAGCGAGAGTGGGCTATTAAATCTGACACCAAACATCCTTGTTTACTTCATCTCATGCATGGAGTAAGGGAGAAGAGAGCTTGTTTTCAAGACAGAAAATTGAAAACAATTCAACAGGGGCTTGGGGAGGTGCTGTACAGGGAGCTACTTCTAATATAAGAGCTTATGGCATCGCTTCATACAAAAGCTGAAGTATTCCATGTCTCAGTTTTAATCACAAGAAGCATAGACTGTCAAGCTGAAATTCTGTGCACCATGCTCCTACATCTAACACCGCTTGCCAAGCGGCGCTTAGCAAGTATGTGAAATATTTCTGAACAGGCACGGGACTGCCCTACACTTCCATGCCACACCACAGGAACACAAAAAGCATCAGAAGTTTGGGTTTATTTCCTGTTACGAAGTTTAGATTCCTGCAAGTCTGAAACTAAGGAGTCGGAGCTTGGGATAAGTATAAAAACGTAAGCTACGGTTTCGTATTTAATCATGCTTCTAACACCCAGAAACAGCTATTGTTTCACATCAAGGACCATGAACGCTGCAGTCTCAGTTGAGACTTCTCCATTGCACAGCAGTTACCAATTTACAGCAGAAACATCACTTTTGCTTTGCGTGGCACGTATGGTCCTGCTGACTAAAATTAAACCCATAGGGACTACCAATGGCTGCATCTACTCTTTGTTTCTTCCCCTCTTTTATAAACAAACGTTTAAAAGTAGCTAAAAACAGAACAAAGTGTTTTCAGTTTCATTTCGAAAACATCCCCAGGACACGCCAGTCCCCATCTGCACCCACTGGCCCCCGAGAGACGGCTGCTTTTGTTGTGATTTTTGCAAAACGATGTTGGGGCAACAGAGACCGGCATCAATTTTTACTCATGGCCAGCCATGAGATTTACATTTAGAAAAACAGAAACCTAAAGCACTAAGCAAATGGGTCATTTAAGCATGAGGTTTAGCTTACTCTGGAGACTTAACAGATAGAACAGACTTTTCTACCTTGTAACTCTGAAATTTATAATAAATCTCAAAAAAAAATTCATTACATTCAGAATTACACGTCTTGACAGCCAGAGAACAGATACGATGTCATTTCCAAAAGCCTCACAGTGATGACTTGTAGCAGATTTCAGGAGTGCTGTGTCACAATGAAGTATATTCCGTTCCTTGGAAACATTAAACGCATTCCTCTGATAATGAAACACCTTATAAACGCCATGTGACAGAACCGTGGAGTTTAACAAAGCATTTCCTTCCAGCATCATAACATTTAGGGCCCCAACTGAATTTTATTATCAAATAGCTAACCACACAGTAAGAGAAGTCAGAGGCTTGCAAGCTCACCTCATACAAGCGGTGCAAGCAGACCCAAATGCAAGCAGCATCAGCCTGAAGCGTTTCCTCCCACAGACTCCTACCTAATGCTTGTCAAGCAGCTTCAAGTACTCGGGGTTTTCAAGATGCCATCTCTAACACTAAATACAGTTTAAGCACGGCCGGGTGTGACAGCAGTGATTCCTGTTGCTCACCACAAAGTCATTCCTATTTTGGACAACATATTTTGAACGTATTGCCAACAGCACTGAATTACTCCACTACTGGGGAGACTTCCTAACTTACAACTGGAAATCAGCACTTTTGGTCCAAGCAAGTGAAGCCACTGTTCAATAAGACCACTTTTCCCAAGCCGCACCAGATTCACGCTTGCCGTAACAGAGCTCGATTTAACTGCAGCGTTCTGGGGGTATCTGCACCGCCCCCAGTCATTCCAGCCTCTCAAAAAAGCTACCCTTCACCAAATTCAACAAGCACAGTGTTGTAGCTTAAGCCAAAACCCCAGACTGCTCCTGTTTTACCAAAGCTTTTATCCAATAAGGAGACTTCCAAAGAAGTTATCCAGCTTTATCCTCTAAATGAGAGCCCGTATTTGGTACAAATGTTCTGATGTTGCTTGTTACCTGTTCTGCTCTGAAGAACCTCATTTCAAAGCCTATGGCAAAGAGAAAATGTATTTTTGAGCCAGACTAACTTGCGTTGGATGCAGTGGTTCTGCCTCCTTCCAAAGACAGTCCAGGTTTGGGGTCTGATGTGCTCACAAGCGCGTGGCGGTCGGGCACAACACCCGGCCACGTCCAGGGTCCTGCTCTGGGTGGAAAAAAGAAAAGGCTCAGCTCCCTTTTCTGTGCTTCGTTTCACACGTCATCAACCATCTCGGAGCTTTGCCCCGATAATTTTCCAACCCCTAACCATGATAAAGTCCAAAAAGAACAAATGCTGTCAGGTAGCACGACAACGATGTCAAAAACTCCAGAAAAAGCTGACCAAGAGGGGAAAATGAACCCAACTCAGAAACACCAAAGTTGCACAAACTTGCAACAAGGCAAAAACACTGAGCCATGCAAGACTAGAGAGACACAGACCATCATGTGCTCTATTCAGAGCAGAAATAAACACGCTGTTCTAAACATTTCCAAGTTTATTTTCAGAAAATCTACAGCAAAGATAGAAATAGTAGTCTGATATTTAAAAAAAAAAGCTGTAATGATGGTAGAAGCTTATTTGGACAATCCCTCATCCCAAAGTTTGGAAAGGAAGAATACGGGGAAGACATCCAACTGTGGGGAAAACGCCTTTCAAAGGAGAAAGCCTTTTGTTTAACACCACCTTTATGTCTAGGTTTTCACAGTTGTTCGGTAAGTTATTCTACCAGTGGTTGGAAAAAAAAACCACACCAGAAGTCTGCCCATTTACTTTGACAACCAAAACCCAAAATAACCTGTGGAATGATTCTCTACTCTGTGTAATTATAGCGATATAATGGAAGCGATACTCGGATCTGAGGTGGGGTTTGAAAGTCTCAGCCAATCAGCAGCGCAAGGTTAAGGGGTTTATTCATACCCCTATTTTTGCATTTGGAGAAGAAGGGGAATTCTCGCTGTGTGGCACACAGAGTCAAATCAGATTATCAGCATAAATGCTAAATACTTTGCACAAATCATCATTAAGCACCTACCTGAAATCCCCCTTGTGCTCAGACAAGAGAGAGTGAATGCAAAATGCGCTGAACATCTGAGTCACTCTGAAACATCCCGAGTTCACCAGAAGTTTAGTGGTCTTAGAAGGCCAAGAGATAGAAAACAGTAACAGCACAGCACTGAGCAGCCACCTTCAAGAGCACATTACACAGTATCCGCACAAGTTATATTCCTTCGTAGCCAGGAAGTTCATCACAAGTTAGCCACTACTTCAAAGCCTCCACCAGATCAAATCCCTGTCCTGAGAACTCCACGCTTTTCTTATACAGCTTGTATTTGGGAAGTGACTAAATGGATGGGTAAACAGATTTAACCCAACTCCTTGCACTCCTGGTGGTATCGGCTAATTAACTGCTCTTCAAGCACTGTGTTTGGTTACGGACAAAGGCTCAGCTCCCTGCACGTGGAAGTTTTATCTTCTGTGGCTCAGGTACCCCCTTGCTGATGCTTCATGGCTCACTGATACCTCTTCTTTTCATTGCACCTGCAAAATGATCAACTGAAAAACAAGATCTTATTTGTGACTTACTTCTGACTAGAAATTGGTACCTCCACTCATGAGAGGGCACAGGCCCTACAGCTGAAGCTTTCAGGTATCGGGCACCTCCACATGACAACACGTAAGTTCCCAAGCACTGCAACAGGCAACCGTTATTGTTTGATATCGAGAACCGAATTTAGATGCACAGGGACCAAAGCCATCCAGTACTAAACTGGAACAAGTGAATCACAGGACTGCAACCAAGGATCCACAGCAGGATCCTGAGCCAACGTGACTCCAGAAAAGGTTTACTGAACCAGAAAAGCAGCAGCAGCAATCCTGGTTGGGCGCCAAAAGCAAGAAATATACAGAACAGAGCCCTGGAAGCGTTCACCGCAAGCAGCAGAAGTGAGGATGAGCAAATACTGAAGCACCAACTGAATTACGCTCACTTACCTCCGAACACACCAGAAATCTAGTAGCAGTAAGGTGCCATTTCTAAAGCAATTCGGAGCAACTAATTGTTTTTCCACCCTGTTCTGATGCGTTCTAGTGCTTAAGCTGATGTTAGGTCCTGGCTTACTCACGATATTCTACACAGACTGGCTTTCTGCACTCTGCTAAACCAGGAATAACTACTGCAAACCTAACACCAAGACCTAAAGCAGCAGCCGTGGTGGTTCTGCAGACCAGCTGTGCTCTGCAGAGCCCCACGGAACCAGCTCATGGCAGGGTCGGGCCTCCCACCGTCACCCCAGGTGCAAGAAGAGGAGAAGAGTCTCTTCACCTTCACTGACTTCTGGCCACTAGTTCTGCTATTCTCAGGTCAAGCGCTCAAGTTGTATGGCTCGAGAGCAGTGTAAAGAGGAAAAAAAACATGGACCAGAAAACAGGACCTCGTTTAGGAAGTCAGCTCATAAAGAACACGCAGGTGAATTCACCAGGCCAGGCCTGGGACACACACGAGCAGGATACTCAATACTCCTCACCGGCAGGAACATTTCCACTGCTTTGCTTATGCAGAGCCAGGACAAATAGTTGAATCTGTCCAATACCATCAGCATGGGTCACAGCTATCACAGTCTGGGTCGTTAAATACACTCACCGTTTTAATCACTACTTCAAAGAGTTAAAAAAAAACTTTAAGTTCCCAAACATCTGCATGTCTACTGCCCACATGCACGTCTTCATTTCCCTACACCAGGGTCAATAACTGGGAGCAAGGAAATATCCGTATGTAATCAAGAGATCTTCCTTACCTGTGTGCTCTCATAGGCAGACTCTAGCCAGACTCCTTTATACAGCCTTACACGTACAGTATTAAAGTTATAAACTTTAATTTGACTTAAGAAGTGCCATTTACTCACTTCCTAGGTGAATACTTGGGCAGTTGTTTGCATCCAGCTCCCCGTAAACTAGAGTGGATTTACGGCACATAAAGCAGCACTTTAAGGCTGCCAGTACAGTCACTGTAGAGCGCAGGATAGCTGGGCAAAAGCGTTCACTGAAGCATCTTGTATTTAACACTGGTAGGACATGCAACTGGGAAGCGACTGATTTGGGGGCACTGTGTCCTTCGTCATTTACTATCAGTAAATGTAATCTTCTCACACTGCTCTTACTCATGTTGTTGGATAAGGAGATGCGTTTGCTATTTGCTCGCTCTAACTCTGAATAACAACGAGTAAACCAGAACAAAAGAAAACCCACGCACTCTGTTTCCCCGCAGGAAAAGTGAACGGCATCAAAAACTTACGGCGAGCTGGAGCAAAACCTAGCTGTAAATATTTAGAAAGGGACGCTAGATAGCTTCAGCGCCTTGAATTTTTTCCAGCAGCGCAAGAGCCAAGAGATTAGATGCGTTCATCGGAAGACGGTGGACGTTATTCGGGGCTCTGCTTCAATTTCAAAACGCCTCGCTTGGAAACCGGGGGGTGGTGCTGGAGTTTTGCAGTCGTTGCTCGCACCCCCCGGTTCCGCGCCGGGAACGCGTGCGGCGGGGAAGGGGAGGGAGCCGGCACCAGACCCAGCGCGGCGCCGACCGCCTGCGCTCCCGTTCCAGAGCGTGCCACCCGCCCGCAACCGCTCCCCGTCCTCCGGCAGCCCGGGGGGAGGCGGAATACTGCTGCCGCTGCTAATAAAAAACAGCAACGCCGGCTGGAAGGCACACAAAGAGGAGCGACCTGAAGCCCGGGGCCTGGCTCCCGTCGCCTCCGCGGCGGGAAGCGGGCCCCCAGGGGCCGGCGCGAGGAGCCCCCCCCCGCCAAGGCCGGCGAGAAGCCGGGGGGGGACCCCCGGCGAAGCGGGCCCCCCCCCCGAGGCCGCGGCCCGGCGGCTGCGTCGCACCTGGATGACTTCGTTGACCTCGCGGATGCACTCCACCATGTGCTGCAGGATCTGCTCGGCCGTCAGCACCTCGTAGCGGTAGTCCTCCTCCTGCT
>VXAL01016216.1:0-14353 GCA_013399475.1 Chauna torquata | reverse complement strand
CCTCCGGGGCCTGAAGGGGAGCAGAGGAGCCGCTGGGGGAAGCGGGCGCGCCTGTCTGTGGCTTTAGCCTCCGAAAACAAACGCTCTAGGCGCAGATCTTGTGGAAAGACCGCTCCTTAATGCACCAGGGGTCCTGCGTCGTTATGATGGGACCTTTTCACCTGGCACCGTAATAAACCAAAGGTCTGGTGCTCCGGCTCTGAAGTGCCGAGGTGGGGCACGGCACGAGAAGCTCGGCTTCCCTGGCTTTCGAAGCCCTTCCCAGGCCACGGAAGCAAAACCCGCTCCGCAGAAGGGCCCGTTGTTTCGGGTCGTGTATATGCGTGGTGAAGAAGCGGTGTGCGTGCCTCCAGGAGCTGGGAGGGAGAGCGGGCAGAGCTGCAGCCGGGTGTTGAACGTGGTCGTTGTGGCAGGCGAGGGCTGCTCCTGCTTGGTTCACTGGAGACCAGCCTGGCGTTGGCTTGGAGAGCGCACCTAAACTGGTCCAATTCTAGCTCGGTCACGCAGGAACTTTGTTAGTGGAAAGTTTGGTCTCACCAAATCATGATTAGCAAAAGAGTGTTCTTCTCCAAGCTGGAGTCAACGTGACAAAGCCTGTGTTTTTCTGGGTCAAACCCTGGGTTTTACATGAAAATCTGCTCCTGAAGGTGAGTGGGGATGCGCTGGCCCAACAGTGAGATAAGGAAATTGCCGCTCTTGCAACTCATTCCCATTTGTGCTGTTGGGTTCGTGGCCTGGTCTGCTCATGGTGTCCCCACCTCCTGTCCAAGAGTCTCAGGGGACTTTGCAGTATCAGCAAATTAATTAACCGGCTCATGTAAAGCAACTTGCCTGAGCTGGTAGTGATTCTGCATTAGAGAGCACAAGCCTGGGTTAGCCTGGAGCTTCAGTGCCCAGCTCCCTGTCTGAAAATTCACGTCTTGGGTGTGTGAATCCCACGTATTGCTTTTTTCCCCCTTTTTTACTTTAATTCACCTGGGGCTGATGGCTAAGGGAAGTGGTGGTCTGGATCAGTTGCTTGAATTGAGTCTCGTAGCAAAGGACAGTGTTGCTTTGGTGTGTGCAAGGGAGTGCCTGCCATGCTCATATTTAAAAAAAAAAATTAAAAAAAATCCAACAAAATCTAGCCCTCTATAGCACGGTGAGCATCAGTCATCCTGCGTTTCTTTCAAGGAGTTATTCAGTCAGCTTGTTCTTTTTATCTTGTTTTTATCTCCTCCAGATTGCGTTTCAGCTCCGCAGCATTTCAGTTTGCTTCCTTTTCTTACTCGTGGCTGAGGAGAGCTGCTGCCAGTGTTGCAATTTCTCCAGCGCTTTTCACAAGTCCTGACTCTTCCTGTTTCTAGCAGCTCTTTGTGTGTCCAGTGCGAAGTTTTGCCTTGAGAAAGGACTGTCGTTGCCTGTTTCTCACAAGTACGTATTCTTGCTTTGGGGCTCTTTCTGCCCTGTTTTTCACAAGGTGAGCAGCAGGTCATTGTCCCGAAGCAGTGAGGCTTTTCTGGCAAAGAGAGGTTGCAGCCCTTGGATGCACCCTGAAATTTCCTATAGTGTAAAATGAGAAAAGGCAAAAAGCTTTGAAAGCCTAGGCTTGATTTGGGGCTGGTCGTAACTTCCTCGCACCTGGACTTCTTTGTGAAGAAGTGCTAACCTGCTGTGTGTCTGAGATGAAATGCTACAAATTCCCTGGCTGCTTTCACAGGGGCAAGCACACGCGTGGGGAAGCCGGCGCGCACGGAGGCTTAGTGCCTGCATGGGTGTGCAGGCAGCCCGAAGCGCTGCATCTGAGAAGTGTGAAATGCTCCATTCTTCAAAAAGAGCTCGTAACTCTGCTTCCCAGTGTGTCAGCATGAACTCTGTCGCTGCCAATCAAAGCAGAGAAGGGTGACAGCACTGGAAGGTGCCCCGCTTTGTCTCAAGTGCATCGTGACAAAGGCAAGTTAGAAACACTGAGAAGAAATGTTTGGCTTATTTCTTAAACTTGACTCTTGTAAGCAGCGATAGAAATAAATTTCCATTTGAGAGGTGCGAAGACCGTATCATTTCTTAAAAGGGCTATTATAATTTTTCACATTTTCCTTTACTTGTCAGAGGGAAGTATGACCATCACATCGTTTGGAGCAATTTCTTGTGATCACCGGATCAAGCTGTCTGTGCATACTCACTGTTTACTTTACACGCTGCTTTTATGAGAAGTTAAAACTGCATGCTTAATTTTAGGGCTTTTTCCTCTTTGCCTTCCTTTTTTTCCACATGAGTGGTTAGTAATGGCAAGCAGTGGAAAGCCTGTATGGAAAGAAATAGTTTCTATTAATAGAGAAAATAAATGACAGAAACAGGTTTTTTTTCCTGTTTTAGAAAGGTGCTATGTCAGTTGAACAAACAAGCAGGCTGGTGGAACTGCAGAGAATTAAGGAGACTTCAGCACCTTCTCCTGACCTGTTTTCAGAGCATGCCGAGGCAGCACTGGTCTATCAGCTGGACTTTCCACAGAGCAAGTTTAAGGTCCTCTTAAAACCCTGCAAGTGTTAGTGTGCCATCCCCTCTTGCCTTCTGTGAACCTGTGCAAGTCGATCAGCTTTGCAGCACATCCAGCAGTTGTGGATTGTGTGCCCTGAGAGCACACATCTCCGAGTCTTTTTCTCCCTCTGAGTGGAAGGAGAGCAACCGCTGCCCCAGGTGGGATAATCCTAGCAGCAGCTGTTACATTGCACTTGGAGGGGCAGTTGCATGGTGCCAGGGTTTGAAAATGTTTTGGGGATTGGTAGATTATGTCGAAACACTGCTGGACTTCAAGCATGAAATCAGGCTAATTAGAGTTAGGAGGGACGTGTGGGAGTATTTGGTCAATCTCCTGCTCAAACCAGGGCCGGCCCTGGGGTTGGAGCCAGCTTTGCAGTGGGATCAAGCTTCTCAGGGCTGTGTCCAGCTGAAATATTGCGATATTTCATCCTTGCGATATCCGCAGGGATGGAGAACTGAGCCCTTCCTGCAGTGTTTGGCCATCCTCAAGGTGAAGAGTATTGCTTTTCCTTATCTCTGATTAGGATTTCCCTTGCTGCTCTTCCCTCATCTCTTGTCTAGCTGCGTGCCTCTGAAAAGTCCGTGAGAGTGTGACCCAGGACCCTGTGTGGAGCTCAGGCTGGGACCTCTCATCCCTGATGCTTTATTGCTAATAAGCTGCTGTGACCATTGCTTTAGCGTCCTTGTCTTCCAGCCCGTGGCAGTAATTAACACAACTCGTGCCTCCGTAGCGCTGTTTTTAACCATAAACCATGGCTGATGGGTGATCGATTCCTTCTGTGCCTGTCTGCGTTGCCTTCCCAGCCTGGTAGTGCTGGCACCTGCCTGCTCCTTGGTCAGGGAGGCTGAGGCACACGTTCGGGTTTAAACACAGAGTCCTTGGTACGTTTGTTCAAATATGCCTTCTGCTGGCTGCAGATTGCCTCCCCGATCGGACAAGCTAGGTTTATCCTTGCCATGCTCCCTGCGTTGAGTGTCTCGTGCTCAGCAATGTCTCCCTGGGCAGGTTTGAATGTGGTAGTGGGACCGATTCTGTGGACGCTTCACTTCTCCTTTGCGCTGCCCAGCTGCAGTGCTTTTTGGTATTCCAGTGCTGCAGGGTGTGTAACAGGCCGTGCTTCACAGCGCTTGGATTATTGCTGGGCAGTAACTTGCTTCCTGTCAAGGCTGCTGAAGGGGGACTGATGGTGCTTGTTAGGAAATTCAGAAACACCTTCACCTTGGAGACAGCCCTCCTCGTCCTGGCTGGGCCTCGGAGCAGCCGCTGCTCGCTCCTGGAGACTACGTTCGAAATCCCTGCGACTGAACCAAAATCTCCATCCGGGTGGAGGTGAGAGGAGCGGGCTGGGAGGTGCTCGTCCCAGGGAGATCCCTGGGGAGAAGATGAGTGTTTCCCATGTCTCCAGGCTCGAGAGCGGCCGTCCCTGTCTTGCCCAGCGTAGGGAGCGGGTCTTGCTGTGCTCCATGTGCCAGCTCGCACGTCTGCAAGGTTGCCTTGGCTACCGGCTCGTCTGTGACTGAGAGGAAACCTCGGAACGGAGAAATATCTTTGAGCCATTTCCCTTCTCTCCACAGAGGTTTCACCATCATGGGGATATTTGGGGCCTCTGGCTCCTGTGCTCTCCACGTTTCACCCAAATGCTGCTAGTGCCACAGCCTCTCCAAAGTCCGCTTGGTGTCCGACTTGTGACGAGGCTCACTCAAACCCCAGCTTTTTATTTTTCAGCGGCTGTACTGAGCGTTGGCTGTCCCTGGGAATGCTGTGGGGCTGTAGGTGTGAACCGTGGCTCTGATCGGCAAGGTCCCACCCACGTTCCTCCTGGCCAGAGATGGCTCTGGGCAGACCCACTTACCTCAGGGCAGGTTTAACACCTCTGCAGGGAGTCAGGGCAGCATCTCCCATGTGCTCCAGCGAAGGTCTGGGGCTTGAAAATGCTTCTTCAGACAGGGAAGAGCAGCCAGAGCTCCTGCTTGGGGTCTGAATGCGGCTGGGTTTGTTTTTCCAGGTGCTGGTCCTGCAGTCAGCTCTGCAGGAGGTGAAGTCAGTCAGGAGCCTTTCTGTGCTAGGCGAGCTTCAGGCCAGGCTTTTCAGTTGCCTCTGATCCAGCCCAACTTTGCAATATGCCCGAATTCATTTTCTACTTTTTCTTTTTTAAATTCTACAGGATTTCTTTGTTTTTGTTTTGTTTTGGTTTTGTTTGTTTGTTTTTCTTTGAGAATTTGGGTAGCAGAGCTCTTGGGCTTATGCTTTTTTTTCCAGTTTGGAAACATGAAGCTCTTCATCACCCCTGGAGAAGACTTGAGTAGTTGTGGCCGGTGTCCAGGAAGCCTTGGGAGCTGCTGCTGAACCAGACTGATGTCTCCATCGCGGACTGGGCTGGGAGGAAGGCAGCAGGCTCGAAGCAGGGAGAGAACCAGGTGGGATTAATGCCTGTGGTCTGTGTGCCTTACAGAGAACAAGCAGCCCTGGAGGACGCCTTGCACTGAGCTCCTCGTCTTGGTCTCCACACCAGGCTGTGATGGCTTTCCCAGCCTGGACTCCAAGGAGAGCTGTAAGTATCAGGGAGGAAGTGGCTGGAGCAGGAGCGCAGGTATTTTTGTGCCCCTTGTTTGGACATAGCACCCTATAGCACTTAATCCTAATTTTGGAGAGGCAGGATCCTCATTGTATTGTTGAGAAACTGGGACAGGGAGGGAGCAACTGATCTGAGCTTGCTAGTAAAGCAGTGGGAAGGGTTTTAAAAAAAAAAAAACTACCCCGAAATCAGTTCTCTGGGACCTAAGAGTGCAGTCCTGTACCAAAACCACTGCCTGGTCCAGCTGCAGCCCTGTAGCTGGGGCTCTCGTGCCCTTAGGCAGCATGTGAGGAACCTAATGCCTGTGCTGGCCCGACTGATGCTGTCTTTTCAGATAAGCTGTACATCTCAAGAGACTCCTTGCTGCTCTATGCTGATGCCGTCTGGGGAGCTCTCAGAGGTGAGGTGTGCTTAGTCACAGAGCTTTTTGTTGGGCATTCCCACCCTCCACGCATATCGGGACATCTCTCTGTGCCTCTCTTCTCCCACAGACTTATTTAATTGAGCTCTGTTTGGAGTCTGTGCTGAGAAAGTGACTGTGTGTGGTTCTCCTGCAGGTCTGGAGACGTTCAGCCAGCTTGTTGGGAGAGATGAGAACGGCACGGTGAGTGGGTGGCTCATGCGTGGGCTGGCCAGCGTGGCTCCCACAGCAATACAAGTCCTTGCCTCGTCTCCTGGGGGCAAGCTGTGCTGTGGGGCAGTGGGTCCTGCCTTCTGAGATGGTAAAGTGTTGCAGCTCTTTCTGGCCGGCCGATTCCCTCCTGCTAATGGCTGTGTTGCCTGGAGCTCTGCTCACTTCTTCCTTGTCCTCTCTCTTCGTGCAGTACTACGTCAACGAGACAGAAATTGTAGACTTTCCCCGCTTCCCTCACCGAGGCCTGTTGCTGGACACCTCTCGCCACTACCTACCTCTGAAAGCCATCCTGGAAACTCTGGTAGGGTGCCTGTGCCGTGTGTCCTGGCGGATGAAGCAGTTTAGTTAGGTGTCCCTCTGTGACAACCGGGCCTCCCTGAGTGGCCTGGAGGGCTTTTCTGTTTTCTCGCTTTTGTGTGCGTGTGTGTGTTGCTCATTTCTAAAGCTCCCAGGAGCTGTCTAGGGAGAGCCAGCCATGCAGCTCTGTGTAGGCCACTGCATCCACGTCTCATCAAGGAAGAGTTTGCCAAACTTAAGCTTTTTAAGGAACGCCAGCTTGCTTATTTCTAGATGAAGCAACAGGCTGGGGTGGGATGGCAGCATGACCTCAATTCTTAGTACACAGATTTGCGTGATGGCAAAATGCTTCCATGCTGTCAGTCCTTCCTAGTGCAGTACTCTGTGCCTGTGGCTGTGTTTGCTCCTGGTGTAACTCACAGTTGATTTAGGTGATTTCTCAGCTCCCTTCCTAAGTGGGAGAAGGAAGAAAACCCTGAGGTATCATGGATTCCTGCAGCCTGGCTTACTTTCTGAGGCTGGGTCCTTTTTGAGGCAAGTGAAAGAACACTGCCTTCTTCGCAGTTGCATTAGATGAAAGTGGGTGGTGGTTCTGCATCCATTCCAAGCAGAATTAAGCTTCCAAATCTCAACCGTTGGCTCTGGTATAAGGAGAACAGGGATTTTATTGTGAGAAGAAGTACTAATGGCCCTCTGCAGCCATTTTTGTGGTGCTGATGTGTTTGAAAGGTATTTGAATCACTCTTGGGTCCTGGGGAGCATTTGGGTTTTTTATGTTGTCCAGAACTCAGTGACCTGAGGTCCCTTGGTTCCTTCCTGTGACAAGCGAGCTGACCTTTTGGAAGGAGCAGGACGTGTTTATCTGTGTTCCCGTTCCTTCCCAGGACGTCATGGCTTACAACAAGTTAAATGTGTTTCACTGGCACATTGTGGACGACCCGTCTTTCCCCTACGAGAGCATTACCTTCCCAGAGCTCAGCAAGCAGGTAACCCATGCCTGATCACCGTGCAGCTCCCTGGCGAGCCCAGGGACTGCTGGTCGCTCCCTCGGCACGTGAGCAAGGCGCTGTGATTTCACGTGTTCCCCCAGGGAGCCTTCAATGCCATGACCCATGTGTACACAGCCAGTGACGTGCAGACAGTGATCGAGTACGCCCGGCTCCGTGGCATCAGAGTCATTGCGGAGTTTGACACTCCTGGGCACACCCTCTCCTGGGGTCCAGGTAAGGAGCAGACCTTTACCAGGGGTGCGGGTGTGAGGAGAGCTGTAGTTGTACCTGGCTGGGGAAGGGTCTCTGCGACCTGGATCTTGAAAGCGGGCTGCGGGCAGCCACGTCCCACAGGCTGGCTCTGGGGAGGAGCAAACCATCGTCCGTGGGATGTCGGACCCAGTGGTCCAACATCTGGAGCAAAGTCCAAAGGGAAAATGTTTCCATCTCTTCTTGGGTCCGAGCTGGGTGCTTTTTTGGTATTTGCTCTGCCAAAACCAACATCACGGGTGACTGCAAGGATCTTGGGTTTAAGTGCAAGTGCTCTGCTCAGCTCTGCCCCCATCCTGACACACTGCTCCCTGCTCCAGATGTGCGTGTGGATCTGGTGGGGAGCACAGATGAGCACAGGACGTGGATCTGCCCCCATCAGATCAGGCTTCCCAAGCCCGAGGTCGCGTTTCTGCTGTTGTGGTTGTGCATTGTGCACAGTGACTGGGTCTTCTGTCCCCCAGCGGTCACTGGGCTGTGCTGAGGAGTGTCTGGGTGGCTACACGAGGAGATATGGCCACATTTAGCCCCCTCCTCACTGTGCTGGCTTTGTTATGACCCAGGTGCTCCAGACCTCCTGACCCCCTGTTACTTGGGTAAGGATCCTTCTGGGACCTATGGGCCCATCAACCCCATCCTCAACAGCACCTACCAGTTTGTGACCAGTTTGTTTCGAGAGGTCAGCACTGTGTTCCCAGACTACTTTCTTCACCTTGGTGGCGATGAGGTGGACTTCACGTGCTGGTGAGTGATGCCTGGTCAGAGATCAGTGTGGATGGGGACAGTGCTCTGCTGCCGGGGCACCTGACATGTGCGTGGGGATGGGTGCCTGAAAGAACAGCCACCTGAATGGATAGGAAGAGGCAGGGGGAAAGCGGGGGGTCATGTCGAAGAGGGAGCCAGAGGGCTGGAAATTTAGCACGGGACCCCTGAGTCCCAGCCATTTACTTCACGGCCATGATCACCTGCAGATCTCCGGTGCCCCGCTCCCTTAGGCAGAGAGAGGGGCTCTGTGTGTTGGTTCCTGGGGTTTTTATTCTCTTCTCTTTGGTACGCAGGAAGTCCAATCCAAAAATTCGTGCCTTCATGGAGGAGATGGGCTTTGGTGAAGATTACACAAAATTAGAGTCATTCTACATCCAGAGGTAAGGGTGGCTGCGTCCTGGGCCCGCAGCTACGGTATGTGACAGGCACAAATGTCTTCTTCTGTCTCAGACACCGAATCTCCTTTTCAGGAGCATACCCCTTTGGGCCTGTCTTCCTGTCCCCAAGGAGAGTAGCCTAGCCACATTTCTGGGGGGAGACTGACCACAAAAAGGCCTGGGGCTGAGGGAGAAAAGAGCACTGTGAGGGGCTATACTTTCTTCCTTCTCCTTGAGAAGTACCTTCATGTCCCCCTGGGGATGTGGGTGATATTGGTGCTGCTGCTTTGGCTGTGTGCAGCTGGCAAAGAGGGGAATGTAGTTGGGAGGACCCAAAACTCGGTATTGTTTCCACTCCAGGCTTCTGGACATCGTCTCTTCCCTTGGCAAAGGCTACATGGTGTGGCAGGAGGTGTTTGACAACGGAGTGAAGGTGAGAGCTGCCTGCTTTATCTAGCACGGTTCCCTAACACTTGGGTAGAACGGTGCCAGCGCCCTGGCCAGACTCAAGTGGGTCTGGATGTGGCTCAGAAGTCGATCCAGTGCTTGCCGTGGTGCCCTGGCCCTTCAGGGGGCTTTTGCCGTGAGGCGGCAAGCACAGAGCAAGGAGAGCTTCCTTGGCGGGACTGGATGTGTCAGGACAGTGATGATACAGGGAGGCAGGTGTAACTCCAGCTCCCACTATTAGGATAACCGGTCGTGGCCTGTTCTGGTGCAGGACCCTGGTCACCAGAGTAGCAGGAGGTGGTCTTTGGGGCTGGGGATGTCTCCGGGGCACCCCGCTTGTGAGGGGAGGTGGTGCTCTGCTGCACTGATGGTGTGCACGGGCTTCACTTGTGTTTGTGCTGTGGGGCCAGGTGAGGCCAGACACGATCATCCACGTGTGGAAGAACTCCTTGCCCTATGTGGAGGAGATGGCGAATGTCACCAAGGCTGGCTACAGGGCTCTGCTCTCTGCCCCCTGGTACCTCAACCACATCTCCTACGGGCAGGACTGGATGGCAGCCTACCAGGTGGAGCCCTTGGAGTTCAAAGGTGCGTTCCTTGGGTCACGTTTCCTTACGGCAGCTGGCTTCTCGCTCAGCGGCGGTGCCAGCGCTGTCTCTCGTGATCATCTGTTCTCACTGCTGGTGTGAAGGTGCTCGAGTCACCGTGCCCTTGTCTCCTGGGCTTTGTGCTGTTCCCTTGCTGCAGGCAGCAACCACCTCAGCTCTCCTCTGGCTTGAAGTGGGGGCTTCCAGAAGGGCAGATTACAGCTTCCATAGCTGGGCCAGCTCACTGCTGTTACAGTTGCTTCCCCGGGCAGGGCAGGAAGGTGCCCTGTTATCTTACAACACCTGATCACCTGCATGCTGTGTCCTCTGGCAGGCAGCCCTGAGCAGAAGGATCTGGTGATCGGCGGAGAGGCGTGCATGTGGGGTGAATACGTGGACGTCACCAACCTGACCCCCAGGCTCTGGTAAGAGATGTCCTGGGGAGGTTAGCTTGAGTCCTTCAGCACGGCATGATGTGCACCCAGCACTGCTGGTTCGGTCTGGTGGTGCTTGTATCTGTCCTCTGGCAGCACGTTTCTGGTAGCAACAGCGTCACCGGGGCTTAAATGAGGTTTTGTGGCTGCCTCTAGGACTGACATGTGCTCCTGTGCCACCTGCCGCTGCAACCAGTCTGTGTTCACTGCTGGTCTCTGTCCTGTCGTTCGGACACATCCTGGTCTGCACCGATCTAGGCGTGGGTCTTTTAACATACAGAAGCCACGTACCTTCGTGTGTTGGAGGACTTTGGTCCGGGAAGTGTTTGGGAGCTCAGGGCTGTGTGAGAAGCTTTCTCTGACCTGCCTGCCTTTATCCCTCATTCCTTCAAGGCCGAGAGCTGGGGCTGTAGCTGAGAGACTTTGGAGTAACGCGACAGTGAGGAACCTGCAAGACGCTTATGTGCGGCTGGCCAGCTTCCGCTGCGAGCTTCTCAGGTAACCGTCCCTCCTCACAGCACGATGCCAGCTTGGGGGGACAGTGCAAGGGACACCCCCTCAGGGCTTTGGCTCTGCATAGACCCTGGGCAGGATGGTGAGGGTGATGGAGGGCAAGCTGGGGCTTCCCCTGATGTGAAATGACCCTTGGTGTGAAATGACCCTTGGAAGTCCAGAGCATCTCTCGTGCCTGTGCATGGGCAGAGCTTGCTTTGTGCTGTGCTGGAAAAGAGGGTCCCTGCTGCCGGCGTGGGCTGGTGGCTCTGCAGAGGAGAGGGTTTTGTGCCGAGGAAGGGGCACCCGTCAGCTCCTGCCACCCCTCCTGCAGCATCAGGCTCTGCTCTGTGGCACTTGCCATTGTTGCGTCCCCAGGAAAACTGCCCTTGTGCCTTGCTTCCGCGCATGAGCAGAAAAACAGTCTGTAAGTGCAGGACGAAAACTGCTCGCATCTGAAGTGGGGCTCCGATGGCTGACGGGGGTTCCTCTAACCACTCGAACCCGACCGCGGGCTCTGTGTCCTCTGTGTAACGCCCGCTGCCTGCTCTGCTTCCAGGCGTGGTGTCCAGGCACAGCCTCTCTTCGTAGGATACTGCGACCATGAATTCGGCGGGTTTTGAATGGAGAGTCGTGCTGCCCTCGGTCTCTGTGCCCAGAGGAGGAATGATCTCTTTCTCTTTCAAAAGCTTCTGGCATGGTAAAGGGACCCCTTTACTTCCCCTGCTTCTGCTCTTGCATTGTTGCAATGAACTTTTTTTTTTTTCTTAATATCCACTCTTCGCCTCTTTTTCTATTTTTGTTTCTTTAAATCCATAAATAAATGACCCCAAAGAGAAGAAGGTACCTTTTCATACTCAGCCGGGGCCTGGAAAGACCATGTGAGGGCTTTTGTTAGCAGGAGATGGGTAGGCCTTGCTCTGGAGCAGGCCTATTCCAGAGGTGTTGATGGAGGAACATCTGGCTGGGCCTCATCCTGCTGGCTCTGGAGCCTGCTGAGTGCCTGCTCAGTGGGATAAACTGTGCTTATTCTCTGCCAAGATCCCGGATTTCGTCCCTGCTAAGAGAACGTGGTGTCCAGTAATGTGTGGGTGGGTGGGAAATCCTAATCTTGCAGGCCACGTATAGCTGGGGGCTCCCCCAGTTTTCACTTTGGCCTCCCACCTTTCGCACCTGACAAGGTGCCAGGATGTTACCGCCTGGTGACAGCCCACCTCGGTTTCGCTTCTGTGGTCCTCCGCGCACCAGCATTGCCACGTCGCCTGCAGGTTCCTGTCCTTTCTCTGCCTCTTCTCTCTGTGCCCCTGGCTGTGGCCGGGCAGGAGGCTTGTCTTCAAGCCACCATCTCTGCTTCCCTGAAACCTGTCTGCTCCTTCTCTGGCTTCTCCTGAGGAGAAGAGGCCCCTGAAGCTTCTCGGAGGAGACCTCCCAAACCTGCTGAGCTGAGCACGGGAGCTGGGTGCGTGGATGTTACAGAGTCACCACTCAGCTCTTCCATTGGGAACTGCCTCTGCTCAGGATTTGGCCAAGTTATCTGTCCTCCTGCTGCTCCGTTGTCCTTGCAGGGGCTCAGCTCCAGTTCTCCTGCATCCAAGTGGTTTGGTTTGGACAATATTTTCCTTGGAGAAGAGGCTGTTGTTGCCACGTCGCTGGGACAGTCGCGGTTCTTGTCCTTTGATGGTTGGGGTTGCCCCACCGGAAATCCCATCCAGCTCGAGCGTGAGGATCTCTCGGGGAGAAATCCTGAACGCCAGGACTGTCGTGCGTGCAACCTGGCCTGAAATGAGTGAGATCTGCTCTTTGCTCTCCATTATGGCTGGAAACTTTTCACTGTTTTTAACTTGGAATTAAAAATATTCCTAAATGGTCAAGCCTCGTGTTTCTTCACTCTCCTGCAAAGGGGCACCTGGGTGGTACTTGTCTGAGGTGGTAAAATTGCCTCAGTTTTAAGGGGAAAAGATTGTGAAGCCCAACCAGCATGGAGCAGGGAAGTTTAACCAATGGCCAGATCTGGGGGAAAGAGGGGTATTTTTTCCAACTCCTCAGAGGCTGGGATGGGAAGGGCGGCTTCCCCTGCGCTGTTTCCGGAGCGAAGATGCTCCTCTGCTTCCTCCGCGTCTCTCCGGGAAGAGCGTGCCCCTTTTCCCTGTTCTGGTCATAAACGCTGTCCTGGCCTAGTGTTGCTCTGCCTGCCTGTCACTCCTGGCGTGTTTGTTCTTCTTAAACTCAGTAACACAAGAGGCGTAAATAATAATAGCTGCTTCGTTCTGCTGGGGCTTGATGTGCTGTCAAGTCCTAAAGAGCTCCGAAAGGACGGTGTAATTAGAGCTCCGTCTTCCGTACGAGCCTTTGCATGAGCAAACACCGATCTGCTGAAACTTTGCAGGAGCTTCTCACCCCCCCCGAGGACAGCTTCTGCTCCTTCCGATGCCCCGGACCGGAGCGAGCGGCCGGCAGCACCTTCCCAACCCACACTCCAACTCCAGCCGTGGCATCTTTCGGGATCGGCTTTTAACCTACCTTATTTATTTATTTTTTTTAAAGTAGCCGTTTCGTGCCCCCACCAGCGCAGCGTGGATTGGTGCCTTCGCAGGGTGCGATGCTGGTTTTTACGACCCTGCTTTCCCGGGGAGCACCTCCCAGCAGCCGGCCCAGCTTTGCCATGTGCGCCAGTGCGACGCTTCCATCGCAGCGAAGGCGACGGCGCGGGGTCCCCGGCCGGCGGGGTGCCGCCGGTCCCCCCGTTCCCCCCGCCGCGCGTCAGTTCCTTCCAGAACATCTATTTTTACCCGGGATTTGTCATGTAAAACTTGCCGGGGAGAACGCAGGAACACGCAGCGTGTGAATCACTCGGGGCCAACGGGTTTAAAAATAAACCCAAGCGGCGCCGAAGAACGGCAGATGCCTCCTGCCCAGCCCCAAAATTTCAGCTCCGCTCCCCGAAAACGCCCGGAGCGGACACGGGGCACCTGTGGGTGCTGCCTCCGTCCACCGCTGGGTGCGCGCTCACCCCAGAGCGGGGCCAGCAGCAAAAGCGGGTGGAGAAAAATCGTAATGCCGCTGTTTATGCAAAAATATTTCAAAAATGAGATGAAAAAAGTAATTACGGGGCCGACGGACAAATGGGTTCCTGGGGGCAGCAAGCGGCAGGAATCAATAATTCCTGGCTCGGTTTGAGGCGATGTGAGATAAGTGTGTTTGGCCGTCGGGTTTTGTTGGGAATTAAATGCTGCTCCGTGCTGTAGGAATTAATTTTCATTTTCCATACGAAGCCGCCCCCCCCCCTCCGCCCCGGGAGCGCTCGGAGGTCCAGCCTCAGCCCTGCCCGGGGAGGGAGCCTCCGCGGAGGCAGCTCCGGCCCATGCACGCACACGTGTGCAGCTGGATGCGTGTGCACGTGCACGCATGTGCTTGCATGAACGCACACGCGCTTGCATCCGTGTGCAGGTGTCTGCATGCACACGCGTGTGCACACACACGCTTGCCACCACATGCACTCCTGCGGGTGCTTGCGCATGCTTGCATGTAATCGCGCAGACTTGCAGTGCAGGCGTGCATTTGCACGTGCTTGCACGCTCATGCTTGCGTGTGCTTGCCACCGTTTGTATGCACTTGCAATGCATGCACGTGCTTGCACGCGCCTGCACATGCTTGCAGCACATGCCTGTGCATGCTTGCACAAGCTTGCACGCTTGCCACACGCGCCTGCTGGCGCACGCACGCATGCGTGTGGTTGCACACACGTGTGGCAGCTTGCTCCCCGTCGTGGGGAAGACGAGCACCCCGTGCCTAGCTGCTGCTCTGGGAGTATTTAATTAAAGACTGTGCCAGGTATTAAAGCCTGCGCGCCTCCTCGGAGCCGTTAGGTCTAATTACAGATTTTTCGGGGCTGGAGGGAGGCGCTCCCCCCCTCCTTCCCGTGTATTTAAAGCCCCGGCGCTAGGTGTTAACTCTGAAACCTACTG
>VXAL01016215.1:334033-387862 GCA_013399475.1 Chauna torquata | reverse complement strand
GATTCTGTGATTCTATGAAATGACCTCCAGGAGGAAAGAAGCATGCTGCTGATACAATCAGGAGTTATACTTTGAGAGGTGAAAGTTAAAAAAAAAAAAGGCTGGGGGGGGGGGGAACCCTGAAGAACATACTGCTATGGTCCCAAATCAGGAAAATACACACCAGCCATATTTGAAACTGGTATTTCAAGTACCAGTTTAAATGCCAAGTCATTTGGACTCCAAAGGCAGTACACTTAGCTCAAGTTCAGTAAGACAAATCTTTTCTGAAAGGCACCTAATCTAAGCTGTTCACGTAGGCTCCTCTAACAGTCAAGAAAAAGAGAGGTGAGCCCCAAAGGTGATTCATGGCACAAGCCTAGTCACTTCGCAATGAGCTGAACTGTGCCTGAAGTGTTTATCTTTCTCAACATGGCACCAGAGGGAGGCTAGATAATTAAGCAATAGTTCAGCTGAACAAAATTTCTGTCCAGAACTCATCTTCTGGTGCCAAGATGCACATCAGAGCCCCTGAAGTAATGTGGAGGTCAGTGCCTTATCAATAGAGAGACAAGAGTTAGACCTAGTTCTTGCAGGTGGATTCATCTAACCTAACTTTGGATACTTAAATTATCATAAACTCTCTGTGTAGGTGATATAGAAAGACTGGCATTTTTAGAAAATAATCTATTTATCTGTTTTAGATATCTACAGTAGGATGAGATGAAAAGTCCCCCTTCCTCTCCACTGGGTAAGAAGAAGGCATATAATAGCTCCCTCTGACATTAATATCTGCACTGGATATTGTTGGATGTATCCTGTTTCAGGCATCACACAAGACTGGTCTGGGGGATACAGTACTTATAAATGCTAAATCATTCTTATAAATGATTTCCAGTCACTGTGCTGTGATGGCAGAGAGACACCTGGCTCCAAGGCCATGACCAGATGCTTTCTGAGAAAACTAATTAAACCAGTGAGTTAGTAAGCTGTTCATCTTTTCCATCTTTTGTCAATAGTTACCCCAAGGGGGTTAATTCAGTTTCTAAATAATGTATGCTCTCAGTCCTAGGCAGAAAGGAAGAAAGGAGCTGCACTGAAGGATAAGGTTTTCCCTCCAATCTGTCACTGAGGCTGCTTTGCTTGTCAGGGCAATATTTTTTCTTCACAAACGTTTTACCAAAAGTATATGTATAATCTTACTTTTTGAATTGTGAAGCATAAATCTCAGTCTGTTCAATAAAAACAGCGACGGAGAGGTTTTATGAATACTATCCTCTACACTACTTAAGAGTACCAGAAATTATCTCTGGGTTGCCTACAGTGCCTCAGCCTTTGAACTACACCTAGTCCTGCATTCTCAAATGATTTTAACCACAATTTTAATGACAAAATCCCATTTTATTTGGAGTAAACTTTCAGCCCTCTGAAATCTCATTTTTATTGCAAAGGCCTCACTATCCTTCCTTCTCACTGCCTTTATTTCTCTATTCTGACAGGAGCCCTTTTGTTCTGTTCTCTCTTTCCCCATCAATTATTATCAAAACATTATTTTTTTTCTGTTTTGTTTTGTTTTGTTTTTACTATTGAAGAAAATACTGAAATTCTGTGGCAGCTCCCCTTCCACTCTCATTTGGTCTGAATTGTTTTCCCCTCCAAAATTCCTTTATTCTAGATCATCTTGTGTCCTAGATTTTACAGGTTGTTGGCAGTTGCCTTCATTTATATCTTTTAATCTTCCCCCGTCATTCTTTTGAGCTACTATTTCAGGCTTATCTCAGTTACCCGTCATTCACTCCAATCCCCTGACTTCAATTCACTTCCTGTTTTTTTTTTTTTTTAAGCGAGACAACTTAGACAGTCATCATGATAGTTCTCTATTTTTTTTTTTAGTGGATACACAAAGGACTAAACTCTGTTCTGCAATGTCTATATATACCAAATTACTTAAATGGGGAAAAGTTGTTTTAAATTAGAGGAGAACTGAGATCCCAGTCTCAAGTGTGTTTATTGGAGCAGTCTGAAAATAGTAAAAGCAGACATGATGAAAAGACTGAGGAAAGAAGAATACATAGCTGAGTATCCAGTTATGCTTTTTTTTTTTTTTAATCTCAACAGGCATTGATGTTTTGCAACACTGAAAGGAAAGAAAAATACTTTCTTAAGTAACAGTTTTGAAATTTCATTAAACTTTTCAGTCTTTCTCTACTATTACACTGGGGGGGAGAAGGGTGAAGCCACAAACAACTTTTAGATGGGTTATTGTAAACATAAAATTAAAATGAATGAAAAAATTTTTGAAGCATCACAAATCTCTCCTCAACACTTTCTTTCCCACTGTTTAATGTGGGCTACTACATCAGGCATCATGACAAGCACTATAGACTGCTACTCACATATCAATAAAGTCCCAGGCCTTAGCATCTAATTCATTAAATCTCCTGTGAATTGGTTTAAGTGCCAACTAATAACTATAAACAAATTAATAAAAGAAATGACCATATACTGAGCAAAAGATATTAAAAACAGTATATATTGTATTAATCTAGGTTTTGCAGTACAAAAGTAGAAAATTATTCATCTGGTAGCCTTATTCTTATTCAGAGAAGCACTGTTCTAAGTGCTATGGCTGTTCCTGGGGAAAAAAAAAAAAAAAAAATCATGAGATGGAGTCAGCTTAGTGAAAATAAATCATTTTGTAAAATACCATTCAGCGTTTTTTTAGCTTGTCACCCCAAGGCCATAGCACTGATATTTGCAGTAGTTTTGATGGCAGTCAAGACACCCAGACATTTAAAAAATGAGCTTTCTCTACTCTGACAGCAGCTTTTCTAAGCACTTTGAGTGCTCCAGAAATAAAAGGTGCACAATTAGGATTTTGCTTTCCCAGCCTTCTTTGGACCTTTCTGCCTTTGGACCATGCAGGACTTGTGCCCTGCAGAGCCAAAGGAAAACATCCCCAATGTGTTACATTAAGAAATGAAATAAAGCAACAAACAAGACAACATGGCAGGATATCACATTTTTAACAATGGGCTATGTTGGCTGGCAGCCAGTGAAGACACTTTCTCGCACACCTTCAGTTGCCTATGGATAGTAGTTCTGAGCTCCCATCCTCCATACTATCTTTGTGTGAGAATGTACTTGTGTCAAGAATGGTCAATGGCATGAATTACAACCCAGAAATTACAGTGTATCCATTACAAGAGCAGTATAAAATGTCCTGTATACAAATTTCAGTAATAGCCAGATCAGAAACCCAAACAATCCAAACTATTTAAAATATAAAAATATGAAACCTAAAAGTAGCATAAGTTTTATTACATACTGAAATGAAGAGGTTCTTGAATCTCAGGGTTAGTACGATGATGGTCAATTTATTACACTGGATGTAGGGCAATCAAAGGGAAATTTAGAAGACCCAATACAGATAACATTTGTCTTACAGATAGCACTCAGAAAAAGTTCCAGTACACACTGACTGTCCTAAAAACCACTGCTATAAGAAGCCAGCCTATACTTTACAAGATCTTGTGTGTCAGGGTAGCTGTTTTCTATGTTTATGTGCCACCTATTTTCTCCTGACTAGAGATGTAGTCTCACAGCAATTACTCGGAACTGATGCTCGGTTGTTATGAATCCCTGTAGGTCCATATAGGAGTGTAGGATCAGAGTCTAGACTTACATAGAAAAAAAATCAGAACATGAGGGAGTTGTTTGTTAAGCTGTTTATGTCATCTCTACCTGTGCCAAAAAGCATGGATGTAAGATGAATATTACAGTGAGCAGAGGTTTGAAATCTTCTTCAGATTGAGAAAAGTTTCCAAAGGAGGGATGGACACTCAGAGTCTGTATTTAAGTTCACTGTTTTCCTTAGTTTCCATTTGCAGACCCCTTGGAAATCATGCATGGAAGTCCCCTCTCATCCCTAACACAGAAATTAAAACCCGCTCTTGTAAATCAAGCAAAAGGACTGGGGAAAATAAAGACACCATTACTAAGGCTGAATGAAACCAGGAGCAACAAATTAATTCAAAATCAGCCTGAAAGAGCAGGATACAGAAGAAGAGTCTGCTTTCCTACAAGCCTTCTTGAAAACAGCTCAGCACCGGAAAGCAGAGAGACTTCCCATTACTCCCCTGCAGCACTCAGAAAGATCACACATAGACAGCCATTTCCTAAACAAGGAGAAATCATTAAAGACCAGGTTTGTTGAAAAAGGTACACAGCTGGGTTATGGCAGAGGTTTAAAGGAACATTTTCAACTCAGATTTGCTCCCTCAGAATTTAGATTTTGTAAAAACAGGCTTTTACAGAACTGTACTGTTGGCTGGGCTTTAAAACATCTACAGAAATAGATTGGCTTTAAACAAATAACATATTCCCCAGCAGTGTTGGCAGCCTAAGGTTCCTCAGACACCAGACCTGAAAGCAAAACTGATATTAAACAAAAACGAAGCTGACCTCAGCATCTAAACAGAGCAAAACGAAGGAAAGGAACAAAACAAGCTGTCCACAACCTGGACAGTGGAGAGCTGTTTAATATCTGCAGTATTACTGTGGTAGGAGGTTGATCTCAGTCTTGCTTGAATCAGTTAAAAGATTTGCAGTGCATTTGCAGAGCTGTGCATTAAGACTTCCATTATTATAGTGTATCTTCAAGTGTATTTAGCAATTAGTAGCTTAGTCATTAATTATCAAATTCTCGAGGATATATCCATGTTAAAAAAAAAAAAAAAAAAGGTTAACTTCTTATATCCTTCTAAAAGCTTCATGGTAATCACCTGGCTTTGCCAAAGTTTTTTTCAGGATTTTTTTTTTTTTTGCTGGCAATACAATGGAGAATTTAAATATAAACCAAATTTAATTTCTTCAGGCCCAACCCAAAGAGATTAGCTAGTTCCTGGTTTAAAACATGGTCAAAGTAATATACACAGATTCTTCTGGTCTGCGATCTCCATGCATTTGCTGTATTTCAAACATTAGCACTGAAGCTTATGACAGGAGAAATAAGGAAAAGGATGGAGAATGAGACAAGACAAGCAGGATCTTACAGCCAAAGCAGCAATTAAGATCATCGGGTTTAACACTGTGATGAGTACCTTAAAGGAGAAAGTGGAAAGCACGGTACAAGTGCTTCAACCTACTGCTGTGAGCAATGTCCTCCACATTCACACACACATACACATACTAAAGTCCTTTAACGTCCTACATCCATTTTCCTAACAAGAAAACAGTAACTTTCAGTGATGCCCCTCACTTTCCTTCTGGGCTTTGCTACCATCATGATTGCTTGAGGCCTTTTTAAATGCTCTGTACAAAGGGGAGAAAGGAACCAGAGACACAAATGGTGCTTCTTAAATTCTCATATCCTTCAAGTATGCATTAAAAGAAATCTCTCCAGAAGATAAGTTCATCTTTTCCCATATTCATTGTGAGATGGAGTCTGATTAGTTTATGAAAAGAATTCCATGTTGTGGATGTCCTGAAAATGTTAGGACTCATGTTTTCCCTTCGGTCTAACATTTCTCTGGGATTATTTCCACGCATAATACACAGTTACGTACATATACGAAAAAGAATTTGTAATTTAAAAGCTTTTAAAACACATTTTGCTATTTTGCTATGTTTGTACTTTTTTCCCCTTGTTGTTTTTTTTTTTTTTTAGAGGTAAGAGGGAGCAGCCTGCATCCCTGATTTATGAGTACAGCAATACCAAATCTAACAGTCTACTGTCCTTACAAATGGCTCCTGACTTTATATCATCTACCTTTAAAAGCTGAAGTGGAGAGTCTTGACTCCTCATGCAATCAATGAAGAAAGAAAGGCATCTGAATAGAGAAGCAAAGGCACGTGTAACCTCACTGGTCCAAAACAGTCTCTGGAGTTAACTTTTACCATAACTGTATAGGGAACTTCAGCTCCTAGCCTAAAATGAGTGCGTAAAATGTTCTTACTGTTAGTGTTGGGAATACCTTCACAAGATCCTAGACTGCAGCTCCCAGCTCTCTTTCCTGCTTATGAAGAAGATCAGATAAGCCAGTTAAATGACTTCATATTTTGAATATGACTCCCATGTGACATACTTGTCTTTCCACACAACATCCTTGTCTCTAAATTGGAGAGACAAGGATTTAATGGATGGACCACTCATTGGATAAGGAGTTGACCGGATGGTTGCACTCAAAGAGTTGTGGTCAAAGGCTTGATGTCCAGGTGGAGATCAGTGACGAGTGGCTTTCCTCAGGGGTTGGTCTTGGGACCAGCACTGTTTAACACCTGTGTTGGTGATATAGAGAATGGGATTGAGTGCACCCTCAGCAAGTTTAAAGACGACACCAAGTTGTGTGGTGCTGTCAACACACTGGAGGGAAGGTATGCCATCCAGAGGGACCTTGACACACTCAAGAGGTGTGCCTGTGTGAACCTCATGGAGTTCAACAAGGCCAAGAGCAAGGTCCCGCAGCTGGGTTGGGGCAATCCCAAGCAGAAATACAGGCTGGACAGAGATATTGAGAGCAGCCCTGAGGAGAAGGACCTGGGGGGGTCCTTCTCTGGATAGGTTGCACAGAGAAGTTGTGGAAGTGTTCAAGGCCAGGTTGGATAGGTCTTTGAGCAACCTAATCTAGTGGAGGGTGTCCCTGCCCATGGTAGGGCCGTTGGAACTAGATGATCTTTAAGGGTCCCTTCCAACCCAAACCATTCTAGGAATCTATGATTTTTCCTCAGGAAAAAAAAAAAAAGTCATTTATCCTTATGAATATCAGACTGCAAGTTAATGTGTGTAATCATTGAGTGTGTGTCACATTCAGAGAGTGATAGGACATATACTGTAAAGGTAACTTGATAACCGTTGTAAGGGTCAATGCATCTATATTGTTTGGGGATTTTTTTTTTAACTGATTTGTATAGTCAAGGCCAGGCAGCATCATTACAGCTATTCATTCTACCCTCCTGTGTAGTTGATCACACGGCTACTATTCAGTGGATCATACAGAAAATCTGTAATTTCTGAGAGGACTGGAAGGTTGGAATCAAATCTGTAGCCTAAGTCCACTTCTATCTTGATCTATTATGGAAGGTTTTATGCATAGCGTTTAAATAGCAAATGAAGCAAATATGTATTTAGGGATTTTTTAAAACCTGGTTCATTGATATATTTGAACTATTAGCATCTACTCCAGACTTGCATTCATGAAGTTGAAAAAATCTTTATCAACCAGACTAAGGAGAAGTAAAGCTCTTGTTCCCTACTGTATAGTTAAAATTCCATATTAAATTGTTTTATTATCAGATGGACCATAAAACACCCTTGAATTATTTTTACGTAGACAACATAAAAAGCACACACTTCTGCCCAGAAAATCTCTATTAAAAACAGACACAGCTTATGTCCAACAGCTGACTTAAAATTGCAGGGCTGGACCAGACGTGGTTAGTTTTTAGGATATCAGGGAGGAAAGTAAGAGACTACAATTTAGGGAATAACAGCTAGACAAAACGCTTGAGTTCAGTAAAAATACAGGTCACCCTGTCTTAATAGCCAAAGTCATCATCTCTTGAAACGGTTTAAAAAAATGTTTCCTAGCACGGGTAAAATAACTGTACACCAGCCTTTAGAGCTCTGTGTAGTTTGGCTAAGCAAAGAGAGCGGAGCATTGCTTAACAAATCAGATACCCTTATTACGGTGCTTTTTGGATACAGCAAACACATCTCTTCCCCTTCAGACAGATTCACTTCTCACAGAGGCTTCAGACCTCACCTCCAGAAAATTCTGACGTTACATGGACCACTCGTGTGCAAAATATCTGGTTTTCTTCCCCAGCCATGTTTTCCATTTCATGCATGTGCTAGTATGTATTGCATTGCTTTCTTACCCAGCCCTGAATAGTGAATCCCTCCAGCCTGTTTCCTGTAGAGGGAGCATTTGCTCAGGGCACTGAGTTTAGCAGCTGCCTCAGCTCTCCTACAGAGGCAGACAGAGGAGAGGCCTCATGCAACAGCTGCTAAAGGAACAAATTAGGAGCAGATGGTTTCTTTCCTTTGCTATCTTATTGACCACATCTGCTGCTATAGGTATGGGAGACCCCATTCCTACCAAGTGGCAGGATCTTTACTCCTATAAGCTGTTTCTAGCTAATTTTTCAAAAACAAAGAGGTCTGCATTTTTAAAAGTAACTAGTTATATTAGGAACCTTGTTCTTTGACAAGCTTGCTTAGAAGGGTTTTGCTCTGAAAGTAACGTGTTCCCATCCTCAGACCGTAGTCTATTATTTAAGATAACTCACACACAGTACCAAAAAAAGGGTAGAGACATCCAGACTCTAATTGTTTTCCAGAAGTCAGGTTAACAATTTCAATAATGAATATCTATTTCCCTTTATTACCCATATGGATGTGGGCCAGCTATTCTTTCCCTTTGCCCCACGTAAGAGAGAAGAGTGTCAAAGCTAAAAGCAAAAGAGTGAAAATACCAAACAAATCAATCCCGAGATGTGTTGCTTAAATGTCTCACCTGCTAAACCTGCTGAGGATTGCCGACTGACATTTGCTGATCATGTTTGGTCCCAGATGCTGGGAGACTCTCAGTACTTTGATTTCTTTGTAAGTCAGTTCTCTGCTTTGCTGGTGTCCCTGTTACAAGTAGTTCATGCCAGAATTACCTTATGCAGAATTAGAAAGCACAAAGCCTCCTAGGAAATACATACAGACCATGGCAGCAGGGAGGTATCATGCTTTCTTTAAAAATCAATGGTAAGATGCCCATTGATTTTGCTGGTGACAGGATTTCATAGCGTGCGTACTAAGTCTGGGTTTGATTGCTGCTGAGATCTAAATTTCATTCGTTGTGAGACAGAAGATGGTAGAAATATTTAAAAATCCTAAAACCAGCTCTAATGCTTCAGGGCTCTCATCTCCCTGCAAGAAAGTCTTGTATATTCTTGTGTAGTTTTGTCATTTGTTTGTTTGTTTTCCAACAGTTGTCATTAAAAGCTCATTCTCCTCATCCTCACTCTGATATAGTTTGCTGTAGCATCTCCTTTTAATCTTATCTGAAATGGCTTTAGGTGATTATGTTATGCAGTGCACCTCCAGGATAGCAAAGCATGAGGCAAATTCTATGGTTGCAAGAAAAATGAAAAAATGAGAGAGAAATCAACAAGATAATGCCAGAAAAGAGGCAGATCCAGCAACAGCAGAGGCAGAAGACACTCACAGAGAAATGACAATATATACTAGAGTTGAATCAAGTGAGACTACGGAAGTAGAAACTAGTGCCTAAGTGCAAAGTAGCTTTTGTGCAGAACCGATCCATCTAAAATATTCTAAATCTGGCTCCTACCTGCATTGAGTGCCCACATGGGAGGATCATCAGCTGCTCATTGGAGCTCTTTGGCATGATATTCATATTCTTGCATTTCTACAAACATCTGACTGCTACATAGGTATGGCTTAAAATGTTGTGTTTGCAATATGAAGAAAGTTTAAGACCTGCTTCTTTGAGAACTTTTGCAGTCTTACAACAGCTACTATCACTTCAGGCTACAGTGCAACTGTGTCAAGGCCTAGGCTGGGGGCTGGGATTTAAATCTAGGATTCAGATTCAGATTCAGGCATCTCAATGTAGATGCCTACAGAAGTGTCCATGCTTGATATTATTGGAGATCTAGTCAAAACAGCCACAGGGATCAGAAGGGCAGTTCAGTGAACAAATGCAGGGACTCAAATCTGTTGTCTCAGTCACATCTACAAAGCCCTTGCAGGTGCCTCAGATATCCAGGAACATTTCAAATGGCATTAGATAGCTATGTATTAGCAACTGAATTGAGCCCTAGCTATCTGGTACAGGATAAAATGCATAGCCATCCCTCTTGATCAGTCCCATCTGATTGTATATGTCTGTAGTGGAAACACAGACTCTGAGCACACAGGTGGTTGTATAGACATATACATTAAGATGTGAATCTGGAGATGAATCCTGTGTTGGTATAGTGCTTGCATGCATCAAACCCCTCTGTTTGAGAAAGAGAGGTTCCCAAATTCAGAATTGACTCCTTCAAGTCCAAAATTAACTAAAACTGTGCATGTCCAAGATCCTTTCCCAAATTGGTTTGCATTTATTGCTAGTGTTTATGATAATTACACACTTGTTACCTTAGTGAAGAAGATGAAAAGATGGTATTTACAGGCAGGGCACTTTTTAAAAAAATCCTGCCTATTTTCCATTTTTTCTCTGCTTTTGGACCCTGTTGGATTATACAGGGTTTTGTGCCTACTTTGTTAACCAAGACACATAACATATATACATGTATTTTTAAAAAAGGGTTAAAGGCACCTTAAAATTTGGAACACTGTCATGAACACCCATCTAAATAAGTATTCACATCTATGATTAAATGTAGTTTCTGTCCTCTCCCCCCAGCATCAGCTGTGCTGTGACATTAGCCAGCTAGTCACTGATACTTTCCAGACCTTCCCTCTCAAACTATTCGAAAAGGCTTTAATTTGCTTTTCACATCATCTTGTCTGGCTTCAAGATTGGTTAAGGTGAAGAATTCAGGAACAATGTTCCCAGCTTTGAACATGAACTCATGTGAAATGCAGGAGAGACCTGGAAAAAAGGAACCTGAGTGGGCAGTAAAGCATAAACAAAGTGACAGGACTTTTCAATACCCCACAAAGCTATTTTGGTGTCTGTTCAAAAACGATTGCTTCCATGAGCAGCAGGACGGTCCTGCTGCTGTCTTCCTATGGGTTTGTGGCCTCTGCCCCCAAAGTCTCTTCACCATCACAACTCCAAACCCCCATGCACCCTGCGATGTCTCCATTATAAGCCCAGGCTACCCAGTCGACACATGCCTGCTAGGGCATGCCACAGCTGAGTCTAGATCAGTCTGTATCTATCAATAGCCACCTCTCTTTTGATGCAGGCACTGATTCAGACCTTTTCCCTCTACTCGAGATTTTCACAGAACTTCCAGGAATGTAATTATTTTGAGATTTCCACGACTCTGTCAGCTTAGGCGGATGTTAGCCAACAAAAGCCTGACAGACAGAGACAGTGCAGTCACTGCAATTATTCTTAAGAAACCAGAAAAAACACAGGTTTCAAAGTTATTTCCAGAGACAATGGGGAACATCTGTTATTTCACTAATCCTGGAGGATATGAAAAATGAAAGTAGCACACTTTTTCCAGTGAAAAAACTTAGTTTGTACACAATTAGAAGCAAAAATTGTGTTTGATAATGCACTGAGGTCACAAAGGAACTCATGGACACAGAGCTGTGTTAAAATAAGTTGCCACAGCACAAATATTGAGTTTGCTGTTTTTTCTCTCCCAAAGATTGCACAGTAAAAGCAAACCCTCACATTTTATCCAGGAGTTTCTAGATTTTTTTTCTGTGGGGAAAGGCAAGAAGCACAGACTTAACTTATCTGCCCATGGATTCAAAAAGAAAAAGGGGTGCAAAGTCAGAAAGCAGACAAGTTAAAGTCATAGAGACGGAGAACTAGGGAGAAACTATTGCTTTTCTTTCCATTGCTTTTCTTTTCAATGCAGACAGTTAAAATTCAATAACAAGTCAGTTCAGAGAAGAACTCAGTGTTAATATCCAGTATTTCTGTACTGCTTGTGTATTTATTAGCAAAGAAAAAGAGAAAAGGCAGTTTCCCTGAACACAGCAGGAGTCAGACAGCAATGAGAAGGAGCCTGGCTCGTCAGAAAGCAATTCCAAATCATGGGAAAGTTTGTTTTCTCAGCAGTTTTTCTTTTCTAAGGGAAAATAACACCATGACCTCTAAAAAAACTGCAACACCCAGCTACTGCAATGAATATTCAGTGGCTCTGTGGTTATAGTACTTGCACTGAATGAAGAAAATTCAGAGTTTGGTAGTTCTCGGTGGATTCCCTTATACTGCACCTCTGAGTCTACTAACTCTTCTGGGATGTGTCTCTCTGCATTCTTGACCATTGATGTTGACCTAAAATTTTCCTATTTAAAATTGCATTGAAAGCCCTTTGGAAATTTGCTTTAAATAATCAACACTTTTCTACTTTTAAATTTTTTCTCTGTTTTATATTTTTTAAAATGCAGAGTTTCTCTAAATACAGCTCCAACCGTCTTTCTTTACCCAGAGGAACTCTATCTAGGCTTTTCTGAGGACTACATGTCTGGGCCTGGATCTGGTTTTACTTGTCTTGGTTTCAGACACATACACAACTTCACTCAATAATGCCGAACACGACTTTTGTACGTCACGTGCCTGAACACCTAAACAGAAGAGATGGCAGTAGGGAGAAGGTGACCAAATGGGATGGAAAAGGAGAAAGAAGCAGGGAGAAGTAGGTGTTACACACCACATCAGATAGAGATCCCTAAGCAAACACTATAAGCAGCCCAATTTTTTTGCATAGAATTGCACACATTTTCATCATGAGCAGCAATTTTTAGCCATTTAAGGGTTTTTCAGTTTTCATTTGCTTTTTTTTGTTTGGATGATTTTTGTTTGTTTGTTTTTGGTTTTGCTTTTTTTTTTTTTTCCCCACCTGGGGCAGAAAAGGAGGGAAAATTCTCCTCATAGCATTTTAAGATCTTAAATGAAAGTTTCGCCATCTCTTTATCTGAACTAAGGGATGAAACTTGTCCTCAGAAAGACCAACCATTTTTAATGCTGTTGTTTGACATTGAAATAATTTAATTTTATCGCATCTTCAAGTATTTGAAAATTATATGCCTTCTTCTAGTTTAGTTAAGGTTGGTCTTCAAAAATATTAACCTAGAAAATACTGCTGCACTCCTTACATGAGCACATCATACACACCATAATTCACTTGTGTCAGGCTTGAGGTATAGCTAAAACAAGACTTTTCTAAAACAAAATAAACAATGAAGAATTTTTGCAATTACAAACACATTTTCCTTTCTTTTTCCCTCAGACAATGCATTCTCTTTTAAGGCTATCCTGTGATGCATTTCCACACCTAAAAAATGTATTTGATGGGACGATCATTATTTTGTTATTTGTGAGATCTACGAAGGTCTTCTGTCAATGAGCTTTGAAAATACAGAACCTTTATATAAAACCTTTAAATAGAGAAGACAAACAAATGAATTTTATTGAACCCTGGAATTACATTGCAGATCAACCCACAGAACTATTTCAAGGAAGCTACCAGCCAACATAAGGTGAGTTTTACTTACCAATTCTGTAATGGCTTTGCAAGCAGAGAATTTACTTTCCTGAGTAAGCCGTCAACTGTTCAGGCAAATATCAGCCATTACAGGATATGCTTCCTTTAAGTTGTTGTAACTCATCTTCATATGAAGAGAACCAGGCATCATTAAGTGGATATGACAGAGGTTACCTGAATTAAATGGCTGTGCACTTGCAGAGCTTTTCTTTTTCACAATTAACCATGTTTTTCTTGGGGATGTTGGCAATGCTGATTGTATCCAAGAATGGATTTGCACAGGAAAGAAAGAGGTATTAGGGTCTGTACTGCAGACAGATAAAATGTTAAGAGAAAATGCACTTGCATTTAGTGAATAGATTAGTCAAGTAAAGACAGATGGCAATGAACAGACTAACAGTATTTTTTTTCTTTTCAGTAATGAAGAAATTATAGATTTCTCCATTCCAATCCCTCTGAGAGGCTTCCTCTTACACCTACTAAGACACTGTGACTCCGCTTTTCTGTCTCTGTTCAGCATGATGTACATGAATCTGTGCACAACAGTTGCAACCCTCTGATATCTTATTGCTGGAATGTCTTCAGCAATAGATTTTCCAAACAGCCGGCAGAAGATTTCAGCCAGCAGAGAGGCTGAGCTGGAGATTTAGGGTAGAGATTCATTGTAGTATTCTTTCATTACGCACTAAAAAATTTACTGAAGTCTGATGTTTCTCCCCCAGAAAGACTGTCAAATGGTTTCAACCTCTGCTACTCTATACAGAATAGTATCAAGCCATTTAAGGAATGAGTATTTTGAGAAAGACATTCTACATAGCTAGTGGACATCATCGATGAGATAGCTCCATTAACAGGGGGAGTCCATATTTAAATGTGATTGTCATCTTTTCCTACATACAGCTGCAGGATGCTTGAAAGCTAGAGAAAGCTAGGTAACATCTGATGGTATTAACCCATACTTCATCTGTAGAGTGGTTAAACATCGTAAAGAAGTCCTCATAAAGAAGTGTTCTTTCCATATATGCAACACCACTGCAAGACTTAAGGAGATTCTGTATGATAAATTTGGGCAGTACAGATGTTTACTTTGTCTGAAAGTAAACCAGCCAGATAAACAATATTCAGGCTTGTCTCATTGACCAGTAGAGTTATTTTTTTACATCTGTCTTCTCTACCTTGAGAGAGATTCCCAGTATCATGTTAGGCAGTGTAAAGAAAAAAATAGCAATGGAGAGCCTTTAAGACACAATTGCTTTAAATAGCCAAGAACTGTCATCACTTTATTTTCAATTTAAAAAAAAAAAAAAAATCTCAACCAACAGAAAAGCACTGTTTAAAGAAAAGCAACAACTCTGCAACAATACCTCAAGGGAAATCCAAAGAATGGAGAGAAGTCCCTGGGACACAGTGAAAAATCACTGTGCCTGTATGATGAGAAATGTGCAAAAATTTTCTCGGCTGAAATACCATGGTCCACTGAGATATTTCTAGCAACACAAAGATACATTTGAATGGATGCTAACACTAATGATTTCAGAGATAATAAAAAAAACATACTACCTTGGGGACTCTGCAAGGGAAACAGAAAGACTGGCTCAGCATTATCACTGTGCCTGAATCATAGTGCACAAAACTGAAAGGTTTTAATAGATATAACTAAGTGTGCTTTTTAAATATTTCAAGTACCATAACTTCAACCTAATTTCTAAAATATTTTAAACAATGGTGAATACTATAATATTCTATATTTATGATATTATAAACAGAGCCAGCACAATCATATGCATTATTTCACTGTTCTGATTTATAGTTTCAAATCTTCATCTTGAGTTATAATACAGCACATTAGGCCATAACAGTTCAGCAGTGTGATCTTCATGCTTTTCTGCAATGAGGTGGTCCAGCCCTGAACTACAAACCTGAACCTCTAGATGTTAAAATAATTTCATGAACATGTGTGAGGGGAAAATACCTCCACTGCCTACTACCAGGAAATAATTTTCAACATGCTAAATCATTTTCATCTTGCTAAATCATTATGAATGTATTTGGCCTTTTCTGTTGCAGACTCCACACTTCGGAGAAATACAGAAGAAATAGTGTAAATATTGTAAATTTAAATACTGTAGAAATACAAATTTTAAATCATGACACGTAGTTAATTCATATCACCCTGTTGTGGTTTAAACCAGCAGGCAGCTAAGCACCACATAGCCGTTTGCTCACCCACCCCTACANATATAAATACAAAACAAGTGATGCACAATGCAATTGCTCATCACCTGCTGACCAGTGTCAGACCCAACCAGTCCCCGAGCGGCAGCCTCCCTCCCCCACCACCAGCCAGCCGCCCCAGTTTTATTGTTCAGCATGATGCCATACAGTATGGGACATCCATTTGGTCTGTCTGGGTCAGCTGTCCTGGTTCTGTCCCCTCCCAGCTTCTTGTGCACCCCCAGGCTCCTCTCTGGCAGGGCAACATGAGAAGCAGAAGGGTCCTTAGTGTAAGCACTGCTCAGCAACAACTAAATCATTTGTGTGTTATCAGCATGATTTTACTCCTAAATCCATAACACAGCAACATACCAGCCACCATGAAGAAAATTAACTCTACCTCAGCTAAATCCAGGACAAACACTGAAAATACGTGCACCACTTAATCACTAAAACCACACTGAGCAGTAAAAATTTTACCACACATATCTCAGCAGAAATACTATGCAATGTGGAAAGGATGGAGAGGGAGGAGTGGATCAACTGCTTCAGAGCCCAGTGAACATCACATGCATCATCAAATAATAGAGAAAATATAAAACTAAATATAGAGATTTATACTTAAAAAAAACTTCAGAAGCAGAACAGAAGAATTACAATAATAATATCTATATACATTGTAATGAATTAATGAATTAATCTCTCTCTTTCTACCAAGTTCATTTGTAAAATTAGACACAAAGCTCATGGATAACTTAACATGCCAATCATGAGGAAGGATGCAGCATTTACTGCATTAAGACGCAGTAAACTGCTTAACGTATCGTCTAGGACACAGCAAACTAAAAAGGATTTCTTGAAGGTAATTTGGAAATCAGGTTGCCTTGGTAACTAATAAAAATCACTGTCTATTGTTAAATTTAGCAGTTACTATCTTACTAAAAGAAAAAACCATTTTAGGAAGCCAGTCTACTCTGTGATTAACAGCTGGAAAATTAAAATGCAGAGGAAAATTGCCTAGTAATTATTTCAGTTCATAACTTTATGTTTGGAAATATGTAACAAGAAATCTAACTTTCAAAGGAATGGACTGATTTGGACTGATTTTCTGTTTCACCCCAAACTGCTAAAGTTCAGAGCTCTTGGAAAATCATCAGACATTTCCTTCCAGAGTTGCTCTGTGTTGATATTAATGAAAGATCATATCCTTTCTGGAGAATACACATCCATCAGTTTCTACCACAGATACTCTTATTTCAAAAGAAGAAATTAAAAGTAGGCTCATTTTTAGAAGTCACCACTGCCCTTTAACATGGGACAATAGGGAATAGAAAAACTTCTGTTTGTTTTTAATATGGAGCCCCCAAAAGTCTCTCTTTGTAACCTGTGGAATTTTTCCATGCAAGAGTGACACTTAAGTTCTTCAAGAAATGTCTGTGCTTCACGCTCCTTATTACCTTTTGATCTGTTAATATTTGTTTTAGAAGATCAAATTCTAAAAGCTAACACTAATGCTTACTGTGTAACACCTCTAGTTTGAGTAACACTTAAATAAATTAAATGGACTAGCTTGTTCAGTCAAAAACTTCTAGAGAGCGGCAAGATGCTGGTATATGATTTTACCTACATGATTTTATGATGTTACTTAAATTTTCAAAATAGACTACTTTTTAAAAATTTCCTGAAATTGTTTCCATGACATTAGACTTGAAGAATAATTCTCACAAACTGACTAAAAAATGTCTTCACTGTTTTCACTGTCCAATATGAAAAGAAAGTAATAAAATTGGAGAACAAGTATTTTATTTTGAGTATACATTCAAGGTCAATTATTCCTAATACAGAAAATAAATAGATTTGAATTATTGGCTAATTTCCTACAACGAAGTTGTAAACTGTTGAGAAGTAGTTTCACTTCAATTCACTTTCAAAGATGCAAGCTGAAGATTTGGCCCCACCACTTCACTAAAGTAACAGGGAAAAAAGGTAAAAACACATATTCAGAGCTGAGTCATAGCTTTGATGTAATTTGCCATACGACTGCATTGTGGAAAGAAAACAAAGTTTGGTGTACACAGAGATAGAGGTGATCATTGGTGGGTAGAAGGAATATAGACTTCATGAAGTATCATGCTTTAGTGAAATTCTAAATATTGCATCTCACCATCACATGTGAAAAATTAATTCATATTGTCTTTCTGTGCTATGAACTGAAAGACTGGAAGAGAGTATGTCTCAGAAATTCCTTTTCAGGCTATTTTGGGGAAAGATCTTTAATGACCTGGAAAACAAGAGTATATTCAATCCGAGCACAATGATATATATTTTGGAGAGGTATTCTTGTGACCTCAGGTAATGATGGGGAATAATGACTGACCTTAGAAAAAACAGACCAGCACGGGACACAACTGCGTTACAAAAAGGCCAGCAAATTGTGGTAGAGCAGGGGAGCTGTGACAAAACTGATAAGATGATGTAGGTCTCCGCTAGACAGAAATACAATAAGCAGCTAGCTGTACCTGTACAGGGCAAAAAAAGACCTAATGCATAGGTACCTAACATCCCAGTTCAGCCAAAAAATCACAGCTGTAACATGCCATAGAAATAAATCAGGAAAGATCAAGAGCATTGCCAGTGTCCTTAATCCTGCCAGCAACAGATAATTTGCTTTGTAAACTCCCCTTCTCTCCTGGCATGTCCCTTGCATTGGCAAAACCTCAGTCATGCCTGCCAGTCGAACCCTCAGGAAAGGCTCTGTTCCAGTCCCAAAGGCAGCAATCCAGTCACTCCTGTAAGTGATTGAATCACACAGATCAGGGACCTGAAAAATATTTAAATGTCATTAGAAGGACCAACACACCCTACTCACATCGGTAGCTTTAGCCAAACTACCGTATCTTAGAAATTATTAAGAGAGGGAAGAAATTAATTCCAGCCCTACCAAACAGATAACTACCCTCACAAACCCCCTCCAAAGTCAGATTAAGACAAAATCAATATTGTTCAAATCAATGTTCCTTTCAACCCCCCTGCAAGATGCCAACACATCAGACGTAAAGGGATTTGGACCACAAGATTATTTTTTTCTTTTCCCAGGAACTGCTCATTTTCTGTCATACACACTCCTCCATATATCTGTGGTGGTTTTACCCGGCTAAGCAGGCGACCTCCACCACAACCGCTCGCTCACTCCCCCTCCTCAAAGAAACAGGGGGAGAAAATATGATGGACCAGGGCTTAAGGGTTGAGATAAGGACAAGAAGGTTACTCACTAATTATCGTCACTGGCAAAACAGACTCAACATAGGGAGATTAGTATAATTTATTACTATCACTAGCAAACTAGAGCAGTGAGAAACTAAAAGCAAACTAAAAACACCTTCCCCCCATCCACCCTCTTCTACCTCCTCCCCCCGAGCGGCGCAGGGGAACGGGGAATGGGGGCTGCGGTCAGTCCATATCGCTTCGTCTCTGCCGCTCCTTCATGGTCGCTCTCTGTTCCCCTGCTCCAGTGTGGGGTCCCTCCCACGGGATGCCGTCCTTCCCGAACGGGTCCTGCGTGGGCTTCCCACAGGCTGCAGCTCTTCAAGAGCTGCTCCAATATGGGTCCGTACCACGGGGTCCATCCTTCAGGAGCAAACTGCTCCAGCATGGGTCCCCCACGGGTGGCAGCTCCCACCGGATCACCTGCTCCTGCGTGGGCTCCTCTCCACGGGCTACAGGTCCGGCCCGGAGCCTGCTCCTGCGGGGGCTCTCCATGGGCTGCAGCCTCCTTCAGGCCAGATCCACCTGCTCCACCGTGGGCTCCTCCACGGGCTGCAGCGTGGAGATCTGCTCCGCCGTGGTACACCATGGGCTGCAGGGGGACAGCCTGCTCCACCATGGTCCTCACCACAGGCCGCAGGGGAACTTCTGCTCCGGCGCCTGGAGCACCTCCTCCCCCTCCTTCTTCACTGACCTTGGTGTCTGCAGGGCTGTTCCTCACTCCTCTCACTCCCAGCTGCTGTTGTGCAGCAGTTTTTTCCCCTTCTTAAATATGCTCTCGCAGAGGCACAAACAACATCGCTCATTGGTTCAGGTCTGGCCAGCGGTGCGTCCCTTTTGGAGCTGGCTGGAGCTGGCTCTTATCTGACATGGGGCAGCTTCTGGAATCTTCTCACAGAAGCCACTCCTGTGGCCCCCCCTGCTACCAAACCTTTACCACGTAAACCCAATACAATATCTTTGAAAGTCCATCTTGCTTCTATTGCCATGTTTGCAAGACTAGTTCAGACCTCATTCTTCAAACTGGTCAGAAATCTTGTTCTATTTTCCAGTATAAATTTATGAAGAATGTACAACACTTTGATCTTATGCCAGATCTCCCTCTTAATTTAAACAGATCTTATCTTTCTTGACGTTTACCTCTCTCCCTCTCCTGAATGCATTTACATGGGAATCATCATTTTCTTTTTCAACTCTTTGCTAGGCCACACTAATGTAGAAGAAATGGGACAAAGTCATGCACAGAGCATTTTGAATGTTTAAAAAAATAATGTGAGAGTCATACTGGTTGCCCCATATGGCATCCCCATGTATTATAATGACCAAGTAAGATCAAATTGCATTTTGAATATAATTTAAAGGGCTTAGTTTGCTCCTGTTCTAATTATTCGGATTCTAAATATATGCAAAGGAAATATACTTGATGAGTGTCTAAATTCAGACTAAGCTCAAAACTAAATGCAGTCTTAACATATAGACTGATAATAGCAAATAAAATAGAAACTGGTATGTTCACCTAATTGAATACTATACAGAACTATGAAAGCAGTGCATTTACTTCAGTAAAGTTCCTCAGCATAAAAAGGCAGTTAAATATAGCATCATTTTAAAGAAAAATCTTTAAACTCTTTCATCAAATATATTTAAATGGCATTTATGGAAAAGAGTATGACCTTTTATTAAATGGTCTTAATGTGTTTAGCCTGAGTAGATAACATTCATGTTGGCTGACAAGATTTTTAAGGGAGAGGAAAAGGTGAAAGAAAGGTAATTATGGTGTACCTTGGCCAGTCCTTAACTAAAAAGTCTGAATCAACTGCAGTTCTCAAACATAACAAGCGCTGAAGCTAACTCAAAACAGAACAAAGATTTCAGCTTTTTAGGACTTTCTGCTCTTCTTTTCTTCTCCACTTCCTCCATTTTAATTAAGTGTTAACCAAAAAGTACATCTAACACTTTAATAGGTCTGCAAAGCCAAAATGGCGTTGCCTGTAATGGCACAAGTGAAGTGAATTCAAGACAACAAAGAGCTTGGATATGAAACCTCAAAGAAAATCCATCATCTAAACAAGAAAACGCCAATTACAGATCATCTAAGGCCAACATAGCTTTCAAGAAACATGGAAAAATTTCTCAGTATTTTTCAGGGAAAATCTCCAAAATTTAGGTCTATCATTGCTCTAGTGGCAGTGAATCAACTACTTCTGTTGCTGAGTCAGTCCCAACTAAATTCTTCATGGAGAGGCCACTAGAAATGGTTGCTTTGATTGAAATACAAAAACAGGGTTTTACACTAGCCAAAAACAAAAACAAAAACAAATAAATCAATCCTTTGATATCCTCTTTTGATGCAAATAGTTTTTCAACCAGTAGCCTACAATGTTATGCGAGACATATTTCTGTCATATAGTCCTTCAGTAAAGTGAGTTTTTCACTAGACTGGTTATAACTTCTTAGAAAGAGGGATTAAATTCATCTCCCAAAGCATGCCAAAAAATCATTTTGTATCACATAATTACCCTTTAAGTTCTAATTTTTTCTTTTACCATTAAATGCACAGCCCAAGATATGATAAGGGAAACAGGTTTTAGTAACTGCAACCACTGAAGTTGAAAGCTGCCTTTCTATATTCTGAGTAGGCTCCTTTACTTCTGTGAGATGCCTTCATTCAAGTTCCTGTGGTTAGCTATAGTGCTTAACACACTCGTCACAGTATCACCTAAAAACAGGAGGCAACCGTTCACACAGCTCCCTGTATCTCTGCTCTTCTTGGAGATAGGATACAAGATATGAATAGATGCCCCGCTAAAGAGTTCGTGGCTGTACTTCCGTTACTTTAAATTTGCACTGTTTCTCCAGTACCTGATTTAGACAGTCAAAGGGTCAAAACACATTGCTCCCACGGAGTCCCCAACAGCAGAGATGGCTTCTGATGAAAACGCAACTTCCATTTCACGACAGCAGACACGCATACATACAGCTCTGATGGAAATCAAGAAACTCCAAAACTACTTCTAATTTATGAAACCTTCAACTTGACTTAATTACAAGGTCAGTGGAGAAGAGTTCCTTTCAACATACTGAATGTAATAAAAGAAGCCTAATTACTAGGTAAATGTGTAAAATGCAAGGCTAAAGGAAAGAAATAATTAATTAAGTTCCAATTCATGCATGGGTTAGCTGCCAAAAGGATGTCACACCTTCTGCTAGCAACACAACTGGCAGTAGATAATCACTGAGCCAACCTGACAGTGCGGTAGGTAAGTTAGGAGACTGCCACATTTCACTCTCCAGCATGACTGGCACGCAGCAAGACTTGGGGTTCCCACAAACAAAATGCTGCAGTTAATTATTGACTTTACAGAGAGAGGCTGACAGAGGCTGAACATCAGGTTTCGTCTTTTTTCAGCTGTCAGGAATACAAAATCTCACTTTAGTGCTGGAATGTGAGCATGAAGGAGATAAAACAGCAGCTACAGGATGGGAGTGTATCCAATCCTCTTGGCCAGAACCATCAGTGAATAAAATGCACTGGAAAGCGCAGTTCTGCTCAGCAAAGTGACTAGATAAACACATCAAACACTGTCCACTGCAACCCACAGGGTTAGTCCTCTGCGGGCAGAAAGAAGAGTCCATGCTCCAATGGAGGAAGAAGCAAGACAGCAGAACTTGTTTGCCATCTATCTGTCCTGGCTGTTATCTGCCCCGTCTTGTACTGAAAAGCTGGTAGATGAAAGCCGTTTCTGCCTATTTTGGCTTGTAAATGTTGGATCAGGTCCTGGAGGTTCAGGCTTTAATATCTGGGCAGAGGAAAGAAACAAACAGTAATCCTCCTAATCTAGCCCAATACAATAGAGAGGGCAAGAGACCTGAGTCCCAGAAAACTTCTTCCACTGCTGGAAATAATATATCGCATTACAATTTCCCCATCCCCACAGTGAGTGTCCTCCTCACAGAGCATGTCAAAGAGGAAGAAGTTTAGATCTTAGCTGAACTTAGATCTAAGATTACACAAAACCATTTATCATTCTTGTAAGCATCCTCCTCACAGGTTGGTTATTTGAATACTGAAGCTTACTAACAGATGATGGGTGCTACAAATATGGCTGAAAAAGTTTAAACTGAAGTCCTCATATGGAAAATAATAGAGTACAGCTAAACAGATCCGTATTACAAACTTCTAACTAGAAACATTAGAAAATAGTGCCCACAGACTCCTTTTAAAAGCAGTGGGAGATCACAAACCATTGCTCAAAGTCCAGGACCAGCGAATTGTCTGAAATTCATTTTATTATTTAAGAAAGAATTCAACCTTGACATTTCTTTTAGTGAAGCAATCATCTGTCAAGGGCTCTTCACACACTATCAGCTGAAGAAATGCCATCAGAAGTTCAATTTTTTATTGAAGTACTAGTTCTCATTGTTTTCTTGCTTTAAGGAGGAAAAAAAAGGTCACCTGATTTACAAAAATTACCGTTTAACTAGACAGTTTGAAATCAGAGATTTCAAGAACGTAAAGAAGGTTTATAATCGGACAAAATAGATGAGAATTCAACATCTTCCAGCATATTTCATCACTCTCAAATCTCCAGTGTCCTTCTCAAGCTACCAGAAAAAACTGATGATACCTGTACACCTGTGCAAGACCTCTACAGCATCTATACAAAAATTTTAAAGGAGAGATGAGACCTGCAAGGTAGTTTTAATTTCATCTGCACCAGGAGTACACATCTAGCTGAGGCAAACCAGCACAGTTCTGCTCACATCAACAGAGTTAGTTTTCCTAACACTGACCAGCAGTATCGACTTTAGTATTTAGCTCAGTCAAGGTTATCACTTCACAGTCTCACTAATGAGCCTTGCTGATGAGTTATATTCCTGTTCTAACTGGCCAGTAATTAAGCAAATCTTCAGTGGTGCAGACTCCCCTTTCACACAAGTCACTGGAGTTTATTGAACAAATATATCCGGTGCCTGTGGGTTGCATGGGGAAATCTTTTTCTCAGGCTAGAGAATGGCAGTGCTATTGCAAAGAGCCTGTTCCATCATGGGAGGCAACAGATGTGGAGATGACTCCCAGGCTTGCTTCTATTGAGTGCTCTGCTTAAAACCAATCAAGCTCTGTGGGAATCAAAGTGTTGCAGTCGATCTACATGCATGGGAACAACATTATAAATGCATCTGTTTTGCATCTCAGCATGAAGCCTGATTGGAAGATAAATATATTTGCTCAGCAATATAACCATTGTTGTTACCCTGGAGAAAACAAAACAAAACAAAAAACAAAACAGTGAAGCAGGACTGATGAGAGAAAAAATACTTTGACTACGAACATCAAGAGAGTAAGTGTACATATCTGCTGTTTGGGGGAACTTGAAACTTTTATTGGCATATTTCAAAGGTCATGGCCTTGAGACACTGAAAGCAAGAAGAAGAGTGAAGGGATGCTTTGGTTTTTACAAGCTCAATAATGTTAGCACCTTCATCTGGTATCTTATGAACAGTACATGAGCTGGCAAGGAGAGCAATTAAAAGCTTTTGTCAACAGTTTCCACATAGGCAGGTTTCTCAGCTTTGAGTCAAAGATGTTACAGAGAAATAGGATTTAATAGAATACAAGAGTATATGATGCCAAGAACATGCTACGTGATAACACTATACATCTTCAAAGTGATATAAGGAATAATCAAAGAGAGCATTAGCATAATAAAGGCAAATGAATTGTGTAACCTGTACATCCCCTTCTTGTTTAGCATCTACCCATCTTTCCAATACCAATCTGGTGTTTATGTGCTCGCTTCTTCCTTCCTATTTAGCACTACATCACTAGAAGAAGCAGATGAAATTAAAAGAATTGGTGAAAGCAAGGTGTCTGGTGTAATGCAGTGTCCTGGGCAGCCTAAATAGTTTTCTACATTGACAGAGATGATCTTCAGCCCAGAATCATCTTTCTTTTAGTATAGAGTTGACGTAGTACTGATGGAGAATAAACATGAAATCCTGAGGTTTGCAAGTGTTAGATGTAGTGTGAAGCATGACGGGCAACAGAAAACTCCAAAGAATACTGAGTCTGCCAATCAAAAGCAGGAAACATCCAATTATCCCACTAGCAAAGGGCAAAGAAGTGATTTGCCACTTTTTTTACTTGCTTCGGTCCAAAAGTACTAGTAAGCATTCAAATTATTGATAGAAATGCATGTTCATTTGTAGCATCAGTTCCACATAAAATATTCTGACTAGCATATCTTGTGACTGCCATTCTGCAGTACACTGTGTCAGATGGCTGTGGTTCATTAACAGGCGATAGCTGTGACTAGCTGAAGGCTGCTCATTTATTGACTTACTCCATTGCAAAAAGTGGGGCTTTTTCTAAACTTGGGATTCTCCTCTGATTTGTGCAGACAGGAGTACACTGGTACAAGCACTGGCATTAGTAATGAGGTACAGCACATAAAATATGTCTCATAGACGCAATAGGTCTCCTCAGTAGGAATGAAGGCCACTTAAAATTAAGTATCACATGCAAGTTAAACCAATGTTTCTTTGTAAGAGTCTTATTTACATGAGCATCAAAAGACAGTAATTGTTATCTTTGCAGAGCTAGATTTTGATGCAAGTCTGCAAGTTGGACCCCTCCTGTCAATACCTGCCAAACATAGCAGGAACATACTGTGTTTTTGCAGCTGACACTTCATGCTGAGAAATAAAAATGGAATGTGATATTGCCCCCATGTCAACTGAGACACATTAGCTTGGGAATCTCTTCCTTAACACAGGAAAATTAGCAGAACCACACAGAAATTCTGGCACGAGCATTCCCACAAAGGCAATTCAATGCCTTACTTATTATGCCAGAAGATTTATGCAGCAAAACTCCCTTCTGGACATAAGCTCTTATTTCAAATCTATGCATTATGCAAAGAAATTCTTCTAGAGCTTCAGAATTTTTAATGCTCTTAAAGATTATTTCCCCTCTGTGTTACATAATTTTCTGGGAGAGTTTTATGTTGCAATTCACTGATGCCCAAAGTATCATAGTATCCTCCTGCAGAAGTAATCTTCCATTTTCTGACTGATGTGAGCAAAAAAATATTTGTGTAAGTGGAAGAAATAAAACTGTAAAAAAACAGGAATTATATCAAAGTCACATGTATGATCTAGGAGAGAAAAAGAAGGAAAAAAAGTTGATCCTGTGCTAGGAGCCTAATCAAGTTAAATGAATGAGAACAAAATTATAATAAGCTAGAAAGCTCATTAAAATAAAGTGGCTAAAAAGTAACATTTTTAACAGTGCTCATTAATTACTGGAACAATTTACATTGACATGTGGAAGATTTTCCATCATTTGCATTCTTTAGATCTACACAGGACTTCTGTCCAACAAAGAACGCTGTTGTTCAAACAGAAGTTGTATTCAATACAGGAATTATTGGGTGAGAGGTTCTGGTCTTTCTAGAGATGTAGTCAGATAAAATGACTGCAGAAGCCTCATCTGACCCTGAAATCTGTGAATTTCCATCCCAGAAGAGTTGCATGCAATTGATGCACCAATAAATGGCACATCTGGTTGACTGCCTGAGGGTAAAAGAAAATTCCAGTTCAGGCAACCTGAAACAGTTGCTCTGGCACAGCTACTTGCGGAAGGCCGTTTAAGACGGCATGCTGTGCTGACCACAAGCCTGCTCTCAGTAGACTGTATTTATGTATCATTGAATAAGAGTATGAACCATCAACTCAACAGCCCTAGCTTTTTCTTTTTTTCCTTCTATTATGATAAGAGAACGTGTGTACACACATCCTTGTGCTTTTTTTTTTAAATGCCTTTGTTCTTTGTGCAATATTGTCTGTTAAGGCAAACCCGTAGAAGCCAACAAGAAGCACAACACATCTGTCTTGACTGTTTATTACCTCCAGCAGCTGCTTAATTGGCAAGTTTGTTTCCAGTAGGTTGAACCAATTATGAAAATTCTTCAGTTTTAATAAACTGACACCCTACTGATCACCCTAGAATGTTCCTTTTGTGAGTGAATGCTCTACATTACCCTCCTATGTTGTTTCATGTAGGTGCCCCTAGCTCCCAAGAAGCATGGAGCTAAAATGAAAATGCCAAAGAGCTTTCAGCATGGAGCTGCTCTTTCACATAATTATGCCTGCTGCTAATAGCCTTCCATTAAAGCCATGACACAGGTTTTGCTAATCCACTGCAAACAATTGGTTGAAATTTAAAATACCACAACAAGCATACCAGTTTTCATGCTGAGCCCAAACTGCCAGATTTCAAGCCTTTTCATCCTCTATAAGTGACAGGGTGGGCAACGTTACAACAACTGTTACTTAAGGGAAGCATTGAACTTACCACTTGGAAACTAAGAAAATCTTCCTCAGGGCTCACCTGGGTGGTGCCTTCCTGAAAATGAGACTGCTCTGCTTGTTGCTGCTGGTATCAGCATGAGCTCCAAATTCAGACACCAGGATCTAATAAGTGGCCTGCTACATAAATCCAGCCACTAACCAGCATTCCCTGCAGTGCTCCAGCTTGCCTGAAGAGGTGAATGCATAGGTAATCAAGCTTGGAAACTTCTGACAGAAATCTTCTTTAAAAAAGAAATAAAGAAAGAAAGAAATTCAGCAAAACTAAGAGCATATGCAATACCTTGAAATTCATTCAGAGATTCCTGATTTATTTGTTCTTGCATATTAGAAAAATGCCACAGCAACTTCACACTGAAAGTTACAGAAAACATTTTCCTTTTTTGAAGTGTCATTTATTAAACAGTCCTGTACCTGAGCTGCTATCAGTAGACCACTCACTTCAAAAGCCATATTCAAATATACATTGCAATTAATTAGCTTATAGACTGTGAGCCTAAAAGTAGGGTAGATTAAGGATTTAGCTGAATCAGAGTTCCTCAAATATTTTGCTGAGATTCAGTCAACATAAGGGCAGGCAAACATAGGCATGTAAAAATGCAAACGTCTACATGTGAGCTGGGATCCATGCTCATGCTGAAGTCACTGAAACAGAACTAAGCAGGTCACCCTGTAGTGGACACCTATTCTCTGGTCCATGGAATCACACCTTTACTCCACTGTCTGTACTGACTTGAGCTTGATTCAGTTGCTTGCCCATAAATATCTGCTGCCCTTTCAGATGCTCTAAAGCATCCCACAGGACCTGCAGCAGCAGTTGCACGAGTATCTCCTAAGTCTTACATCATATCCCCAGCCCCTGGCTGATGTCCCAGACACTTGACAACATCCCAAGTAACAGCAGACAACCCAGAGTAAAGAACTGAGCTAAGTGCTAACCGGTCCCCGCTCCCACACCCCAGATTTTAATGGGAGTACAGAGGCCTAGCTCACCTGTAGACGCCTACACTTGCATACCTACATTTAAGGGTTTTAGCCTTAAACAGAACACTTGAAGCTGATGAAAGAAAGGAGAACAACTGGTTTTTCTTCCTTCCTTGAACAGCACCTAAAATAATAATAAAAAGAATCTAAAAAAAATATACCAAAACACTTCACTAGGAATCATTTAGATTATTTTTCTCCATAGGAAGTTTTCTCTTTACCTCTCTTCCTACTTAGTGCTGGTTTAAGTAGCAGTCAATTAACCAACTGGCAGACAAAATCAAATGAGACTGCTCAGATTCAGTTGCATATCATGTCTCCGCAATGCAAAGCTTGGGTCTTTTTCCCAACCTAAGAGAAAATTCCCTTTACAACAACTCTCATTACATTGCAAATTTAGTATCATTTAATAAATGTGACCCTTATATAAAAGCAAACTCATTTTCTGTTGCAACTGGAACATGTTCTTGTAGTGAAAGAATCCTATTATCCAAGCATTTTGAGCAACAGCCTTAAAATTGTTTTGCTCAGGTTTTGATCCCTCAGCTTCCTTGGTCTTTTTGATGACCTCTCACGCAACCAGGCACTTCTCCATATGTCAAACATTAATGTAGAGATAATGCCAGGTTTAGCATTTCAGAACGAGGAGCCTAGGACTCTCCACAAGACTAAAAACACAGACAGGGCTCTTTATTATGCGAGCTGCATTTACACACTGCCATCTTGTGTTGCTAGCGTATAGTTGGTTTTGCTGAGCTTCAGAGAGCACCACACTCCAACTACTTTAGCAAATATCAAAACACAGATACAACATTGGTAAGGTGACTTTTTATGCCTCCTCCCCTCCAGGGGAAGGAGAGGAGGGAGGTTTTTTTGCTCACATTTGCCAACTCGAATTAGCAAATGCAGGTTTGAAGGAACCCTGTTAAACAAGGCCTTTAACTAGGATGAGAAACAGCTTCAAATCTGTAAGTTTCAACTTCAGCTCTTTGACCCCCCACTAAGTCTGAAATTCCACTTCATCTTTGGTCACGGGCAAAAAACTTGGAACAAGCTAATGAAAAGACTGCCTTTTTTTTCACCCTCAAATATTTTGTGGGAGAATGAAATTCCACAGAAATACTTGACATCATTTAGGGAAAGCCAAGCTGGCTCAGAGTGCATCACTCCAGGCTGCAGGTCAGCAGTCGGGCAGCTTTAGCAGCACCACAGGCCATGCATTCGTGAGCTTTCTTCTTTGTCTCCATTCTTCGTCCTGCAGGTATTTCTGTGCCCAAATGATTCCCAGAGACGAGGCACTGTGACAGGGCTCATCCCTGACTCTTCCCACAGCTTTACTGCATAACACAATGCTGGGAGAGGGGGAATTAAGGATAGGCTGAGATAAATTAATTGATGCACTGAGGGTAGAGAAACTTTGACCCGTGACAAAGCTATTTCTCTCTGTTTCTTTCAGAGTTGATGGACAGTACCAGAAATGGATCCTGAATTTACTATGGGGGCAGGAAGCACAGTTGTTCATAGTCTAATGCTGCCTACCATAAAAAGAAGGCTGAAAACCAGACTGTGTAGAGGGGCATCTGCACCATCTCCATTATGGATGCAATTGTATGTTTCCTACCCAACAGCCAGATCTGTGCAGCACCTAATTTGGGTTTCTAACTCTGGGGGACTCTCAGGGAACCGATCTTCTTCCACCAACAGTAGAGAGGATGCAGGATCCCAGATGGTTGTGTGACCAAGCAGTGTGAATATCCCTCAATAGTCTGTATTTGGGGTCTAGGGTCTTCATATGCCCAAGTTCTCACCTGCAGTCTACCCTGTTATTACTTACCACTGTAGTGGAAACCAAATGAAATATCTTTACCAGTCTACTTCATAAGAGACACTTTAGCTGAATACCAAAAGCCAAGGCCAAATCACAAAGGTGGTTGAACAAGAAGTTTAGCAACTTCAGGTTGATGAGGTATTTCAGGGTTTTTTTTTGTTTTTTAAATCAACATATGAAAATAACTTTTTAGCACTTTGCAATTCAGCTTTGATTTGCAGGTAATTCCTGAACCCATCTGTTCAGGGGAAAGATCAATAGATCAATAAAGTGAAGCAAAACAGGAGACAGGTGGAGTTACATAGAGCAGGAGTTACAGGAGGCCCACACAAATGAATGTGTCCCACTACCCTAAAACAACATGACCTTCCCTTACTGACCTCAGCTATTGCAGCCAGTCTCTCTCCCAAATCTGCTACCTCTCCTGTCTGGCTCAGTGATCTCCTGAGAGGAAGAGGTGCTATAAGCTGCTTTGGCACACTCCTTGCAGTCCCTCGTGGTGCCACATCCAAGCTCAAGACTCAGGACCCCACCACCCTCCTACACATCCCAGCTGTCCTCTTCATTGGTTTCATCCACAAAAATGCTTCCCCAAATTCCTCTGATCCACATCCTGTGTTTTCTCTGCAGCTTCCACTGACAGAGATACAGAACATTACACAACTGTGCATGAAAGGATTTTGGAAAGCAACTGACCAAAGCAATTTGGGAGCCTCTGATGAAAACCCCATAGCGCTTTCCAGCTGCATTTTCAGCTGCAGAACCTAATCCAGAAAATTTTCAGCACCTCATTTCTAGCCACAGCAGAGAAGTTTTGGGGAACTTTCACTTCTTTTGTCCTGCTTCAGGGATGAGCACACAGCACAAAGAATCAGTCTCACCACTTACATTAAATGCTGAAGGGAAAAAACAAAAGGAGTTTGACAGAAGAAATACATATCAGATTTGAAGTCTATTGTGAGTGAAGGGAGAAAAGCAAGAACTACTGTTCTTATATATATTTATGGTGACATCTTAACCCCTTTCACAAAAAAGGTTTTCCAAGGACAAAATTCAAACAAGGTGTATTTCAGCAAATCACCTTATTGGCACATTTTGCTAGAGAGAAAGAAAAGAAGCTTCTCATAAATGCAACATCAGAAATTTTATTTACAAATATACTGTAATTCAACAACCATTCTCCATCTAGTTTGTGGAGGAAAAAGTGATAGTTACATTTTTCAAATGGGAAAACAGAACTCTTCCCCTTAAAAGTATTCCACAGAATGGTATGCCATCACCACTGAGCAAACAGATTATTCTTTGTGTTTAAGTTTCAAAAAGCACATCATTTTAGAAACCAGCGTATGGTAAGCAAACACATTTGTGTGCATTTAAACGCAGCTTCATGTTAACCTAGAGAACTCACTCTCAGTACATGTCAAAAATAAAGACAGCAATTGCAAATATATATTTATATTACCTGTTTCTCTAATGCTCATTTCAAGAGCTTAGAAACAAAATACCCTCTTCGTATACCATTGGAAAGTCAACTAGTTGATTACAAGCCTCAAAAATATTTTGAAGTTATTATTGAAAATATACTTATTCTCCCTTGTGCTCTCAGTACTTGAAGCTGAAAAAGTGAAAGCATTTTCCCCAGATATTTCCTTACTGCAATTACTTTATCATAAATAAAAATAGTTATATGAAGAATATAATGCATTGCTATGAAGACTAGACAAGCAAAAGAGTTACTCTTAGAAAAAACACACACACACACAATATATATATTTATAGATCTACATCAGCAGCAATCATGTCTTCTTTTGTCTGCAACAGTGGTTTCACATCTAGGTTTGCTTCACATGGAGGTTGGTTGTCCAGCTGTTAAGAGAGAAGAAATCATAATTGAATTCTAGCTACTGAAGAATCTTAGTAACAAAAATTAAAATTACCACTTAAAAATTAACAGATAATGGTACTACCAGTATATAATGAAAGTGGTAACAAAAGGTAAGGCCTACATTCTGAGTCTAGCAACCCAAATGTCGGTTGGGTACAATACAAATTTGCGTTTAATTGAACTATATAGCACTGCTAATATTTCAGGCCAAGTAATTTTCCACAGAACATGCACCTTATCAAGTTTTTAGGAATTGTTTTTAGTATTAGCACAAAGATAGGGTCACTGTTTTTCTAAATTTATCCTTCAAAAATCAAATTAAAATTTGCTAAATAGCTACAGCAATATACATACTAAAAAAAGTTTATCCTCTCTCTCTCTGCATATATTTGAGGGCATCTGCCAATACACCAGTGTTTCACTACAATGTTACAAGTTTAAAACACAAAATCAACATAAAAATGTGCAAAAATATTAAACTAATATTACATAGTTAGTATTAACAATCCTACAGTTTATCAAACCTTTTAGCCAATATGTTCACATTCCAAACTACTGAATAATCAGTCAGAGTGATGTGAAATGCTAACTGCAAACAAAGTTATCTGCATTACAGACCAGTGCTGCATTGTCAGTATATATTTTCATTGCAGTAATCACTTAGCTGTCTTTTGTATTGTTCAAATCACTAATTTTAATACTTCATTTTCTACCCATATGTTCCTATCAGCTATCTTATGTTTTGAGGTACCCACTGACCCAAGAAGATGCAGGGAAGGTTATACAACCACTTCTGAGAGATTAACTTCACTTCTGAAAGGCTGCTCACTATAGCCCATATAGTCACAACAATGTCAGAGACAGATTAAATAGCACTTTATCCATTATTTAGTTTTTGGTTACTGCCATCACCAAACAGCACCTTGCCAGGGAATCACAAAAAGATTCTTTTCAGTTCCAAACTTAGCAAACTCATCCAGCAATTTTGCACCCAAAAGAAAAGATAGGTAAAGCTAAAATAACACGAGCAGGCTCCAGACTGAATTGCTTGCATATTTGGGTGCCTTAAACAGGAACGCGGTCACTTTGGCACAGTCTCATCCTCAACAAGGAGATATACTCTCCAAATTATTGTTCAGAGAAATCTGACCCCATGCTCTGAATCACCTCCAGAGGTAAGGAGGTGATTTTCTTCCTCCTTCCAGTGATCACAGAGGCATCCCTGCACCTAACCTTAGCCTCTGTGAATGCACCGTTAGCATCAAGTAGAGGCATGGGTTTTTCTGTTTGTTTTCAGCTAGGGCATCACACAATCATTTCTGTAGTGCAGTCAGCTCTTCCTCCTCCTGCAAGCCAAAAGGAGCCTGAAAACAGCAAAAGCATCAGATGCTTAGCCTCTCTTTTTCTGAGCTGGGCTTCTCAGCCAGTAGATGCCCAAGTCCTGCTCATGTGTTGTAGCAAGAGTATCCTGTTCCCTTCACTGCCTTCAGGACCACAATGAGAAAAACGTGCTGGGTTCATGTAGAAACATGCACATTTCCTGAAGTCATTCAGAAATCATTTTATCGTTATAGAGAATTCCATATTTGCTACATAAAAGTAAAGCTATACAAAAATCCTAAGACTTCTCAAAATTAGGAGGTTGTCTACCATCATGTATGACAGCTGAAAAAAACAACACTATTATTCAAAGTCTTAACATCATGCTCCAGTAAATCAGAATTCTGCAAACTATAATAAAGGAAAAAAATTATACTGCACCTTTTAATTAAGATCTGTAAGTAAATCAATTCCTGCTGAACTTGTACCTAAACGAATAACCAATCACAGACCTATAATTCAAATAATAGCATTGCAAAAATAAAGCAGCATTTGTGCCACCTGCACAAGATAAATTAATATCTTTCCAGTTGTGTTAGGACTGAACAGAATACATATTTGGATTTTTTTTTTTTTTAAATAAATGTAGATGTTTTTTCAAAAAGACTTCTGTTGTCAAGAGAAGTCAGCTGCTGAGCAGGCAACTCCTTGACACCACTTTCTCAGATCTATGAAGAAAGCAGAATGACTACATCACATTGTCTGTTTGAAGCTGCTTAATAATAAGGTGATAAAACCAGCTACCAGCAAGTTAAAAGTTAAGAACGACTACCCTACAAAAGACAGAAACTGGCAATCAAGCCTTTCTGAACCTATTCACTAATATAGCAACTTAAAGCAAAACATGAAAGCTATCAACTGGCTCAGCTGTACAAACACTTGAAGTTTTACAGCACAAAGAAGAACTACAGTAATGCACACTGCATCCGGATTGCCTTACTTTTAAATCTGATATAGCAGTCGTTGCAGAAGAGTTTGTTGTTTCGGATCCTAACTTCAGCTCCAGAGCGGGATCCCCCAAGGTCACATCCACAGGCAACACACTGCACGATAGATCAGTAATTAGCAACTACTTACAAAAAAAAAAAAAAAAGAAAGAAAATGTTCAAAAGCAGCTTGGTTTTAGCCCAACAAAGCTTGAACCACAAACCCATAACCACTAGAAGCAAATGTATAACGATTAGTAGATCAAAATGCAACTAACCCTGAGAAAGTATTTTAAGGCAATGACTTGACAACAAATAGCAGAGATACACCAACTAAGCAAACATAGACCAGATGCTGTTTAGAGATTAGTTCATTAAATCTAATTTGAACACCAGTTTCTCTGAAAGCTAAAGCCAGCTCCACAAGGAAGAGTTTGTTGTCTAGATGGCAACAGCAGTTTTGGCACAGAACACCTGGGTGTGCTACTTGCAGATTTCCATGTGGCAGTGCTTGTGCTGGGCTTCTCAGCCCTTTGGCACTCAAAGCAACATACACTCTTGTACCCCACAATTTATTAGATTTGCATCATGGTAACAAGTTCATATGTGGAAAAAGGGGGCCAATTTCATTTTTCTTGAACACACGAATAAAGGATTTGACAGCTTTTATGTTAACACTAAACAATTTAACTATGGTGGCTGAACACATCTTTGCTAGGGATATGAAGCACCTCTGGAAGGACTGTAACTCAAAGCATAATGCTATCCTTACCGAATTTATGAAGAAAAATAACACGCTGTCTACAGATAACTTGCCTACTTAAATGAGAAATGAATCTTTTGTATGGCAGTTTGTCCAACTTTCCTAATCTTAAGAAATATGAAAAAGACAAATTTCTGATTGCCTTATGTTGGACCTACAGGTGGACTCCCTTGCACAGAATACATGTTCTACATGAAGGGAGTAAAGATCAGCCTCTGTGGATTACTGTCCAGGTGGGCAGGACTAGGAAGAGCTTTGAGTTAATCCCTTGTAATACTCTAGCTGATAATTTGAGCTCGGCACAGAGGGAAAGTGTGTCTAAACCAGACACATAAGAGTCTTCACTAAAGCCATGGAAGATGCAAGGTCCAATGGCACCTCCAAAACAGAGTCAAATTCCTCACCTGGTTGTAGTGCAGGGAACTTTCACATCTTTTGCAGGCAGGCATTTATTCTTTCAGTTTTGCATTTGCTTCAAGTTGATTGGAAATCATGTAACTGTGTCTCAGTGCTGAGCATGAGCTTAGTATAGCTAGCTTCTGACTAGGGCTGATTAGCACTAAACTGCTGGTTTGGTGCTACGTTGTATCCTGCCAGTTTGAACACTGCCAACACGCCTTTGCCTGGAAAACACCACATGAATACTCTCTGCTAGGATTAGTTTAGCAATAACAAGTCATCTTAGATGATGCAATTGCCAGGGTCCACGTTGAGGCATTTTAAAAGGATCTCATTTCTCTAGGAAAGGTGGCTCAGCACCTTCTGATTTTTTTNATTTTTTTTTTTTTTTTTTTTTGCTGCCAGTTCAAAGAAGAACGAACCGTGATCTCATGGTCAACGTGTCCATCTATTTGTCAAATTCCTACTTGTTAGCTCTAGCATTTGTAAAATAGCTTAGGGTTGAGTGCTAAATGCCTGCAGATAGGACTACCTCATGGAAATATGCAGGTACCATGCTGTCAGAGTAGAAGGCAAAGCAGGTGATTTTAGTAGAGCCCCTGTGAGCATAACATTGAGTAGCCATGCGTGCTTCTGATTAGTTCCTGTTCCTTCACGATGTTACTCCCAGCTCTCACCTTAAAGCAATGTAAATGATAACAAAGACCAAGAGACTCAATGATCATGGCTGCTCCTTTGCCCAGAACGTTATTACAGTATGAACAGATTTTCTTCCCACTGACTGACCTAGATACAGAATGAAAATCCTTAAAACCAGCTTGAAAATGTTTAAAAGAAAAAAGTAAGAGACTTTTTGAGATTAAAAACAAAAACGTACTGGTAAAAAGTGAACTACTATGTTGCTTGGGGAAAATAAACTGAAATGGAATATTATTTGCAGTAGATCTGAGAGCTAGGGAAAGCTGAAGTGTTATAATTTAGTTCAAAGTTACATAGGAACAAATGAAGAAATTTCTGTCACATTCCTTGGAGAGATTCCATTATATAAAATACCTTCTACAAGTAAACCTGAAAGTATATTGTTAAGTTTGGAGAGTGAAAACACACAGGTTTTGTGCTCCTGCCTTATTTGCTATGAATTGTCCTGAAGACTAAGTTTTAGCAAGCACCCCTGCCAAGTCCCACCATCTGCACCTTGTTAAGTAACAGAAGGCTAGTCCTGGACATACAATATTATGTTAAGTCTTTGAACATAAGCCATATGGAGTTCAATTTCCTTAGATCTACCAAGATGTTAACAAATCAGAAAATAGAAGTGAGAACAAGATAAACAAACATGTTTAAGAAGGTCATTTTCTTACATTATAAAGAAAGAACGAACCTAGCTTTAAAAAAAAAAAAAAAAGTCAGTTTATCAAAAAGTGTCTGAGAATGTAAGAGCTAGTGAATCAGTGTTTACAGTGCTGTTATATACAATACAAGTAATTGTGTGTGGATGATTCTCTCCAGTCTTATCTCAAGGTATTTTTAAAATGTTTCAAGTACATAAAACAGCAGTTACCACCCTACCACAATTGAATTCCACTTTGTTTCAAAATATGTTGCAATTCTCGCTTTTTCCTCCTAGATTAAAAACAATATCCTACTCTAATTCTCCAGGGTCGTGGGTTATGAGCATTCCTGAGTGCTCCCTGAGATGATGTTGACCACATGCCAGGAAGGGAGGAGGAGAGATGAAGGTGAGGGCCATAAAGTGTGGGTCTGAGGAATCTTTTGTTAAAACAAACCGAAGGAAATAAATATCAGAAGTGCCAACCGGAGTAGGCTTTTACTAAGCGCTTTGGTAACCAGCATACAGCTTGGAGACCAGAGATTTATTATTCCAGTGTATTTTTATTTTATTATTTTTTCTAAACTTATGTCAAGCACTGATGACAAACCTGGGGAATTTTCTGAATGTCTGGAGCAGGGAGGTAACACCAGCCGTCCCATCCAGCCAGAAATCTGCAGGTACTTTTCAGACTTCTAAATTAACGTTACAGGTGAGAACACTGCTGCAGACCACCGCATCTACAGAGCCCACTCTTCAGCGTGGCTTAAGCGGAAGGGCACCCACTTACCTGCTGCGTGTCTGCGACCCTGGCTGGGAAGCAGAGATGGGAGACTGAGCCCGGGGGGCTGTCTGGGACACAGACGGGGCTCTCACAGAGGCGGCCACAGGAGGTGCTTTGGCAGAGGAAGGAGTGCACATGTAGGCTCGGTTTGAAGTGGACACCGGGCGACTGAGATCTTGACTAGGGGACAGAGATGAAGTGGAGGCAGACTGGTTTAGCCACAAATGGTGCCTCCACGAGCTCGTTCTTGAAGAATCGAGGTTGTCCAGCGACTCCCCTCTGTAACACAGGTACATATACAAACGTAAATGGCAGTACAGCTGAACTAGAAGAGCTATATTCTGAGTTCAAAAGACAAAAACATTATTCTAATATTTTGAAGGTTTTCTAGCATGAATTACTTGTCTGATCACCCTGAGCAATACTTTAAACATACCAATTTAAGATGTTTGAGCTGCAAATTATCCTTTGTGTCCAGTCCTAGTCTCATGGGAGCGGGGGTGGAAGCAGGAGAGGTGAAGGAGAGGTGACACTTAATGACTGCGGAACAACAGCAAAACACCCTTCACTGCAGCTTTATCAGGGTGAACTATGTCAGAGTCTGCTGTACAGCAACAGACTCAGTGTTGGTTTTTTTTTGTTTTTTTTTTTTCGTCACTAAGGGTTACTAGATTGAAAATAACAATCCACCCAGGCTGGATAGAAACATCGTCTATGAGCAAGGTGTTGGCCCAATAGCCAAACACTCTCCTGACTGATAACTTGGCTGTTTCCTAAGTGACAAACCCAGTATTCATATTACTGAAAGCAAGAAATGAACTCAATGCCCTCTGATACAATATTTCTATGTAAAAGAGGTATACTCTTTAGCTATAGTCATTTCCACAATAAATTGTCTTACTGAAATTCCTAAACATATTTGTCAGTGCTATTGATTTCCACTGCTGGTATACCAACCATGAAATCAGCAGCTGAGTTATTTGCAGGTCACATCCACATTCTCGGATGGGGTGGAATTTAATCTCAGCTGGAATACCACTATCTTCTTCTACCTATGTTGCTATTCAGTTTATCTTAAAACATTTTACACTCTGGATTTGTTTCAGTGCTCTGTAATACAAGCTAAAGGTTCAATGACCAAACAAAAACATCTGATGAGAGACAAAGTTAATTTTTAACATGATTCCTACCTCCTCATACTATTGCTGTACAAACTGATAGGCTCCTTATGTACACTGGAACTGCGCTGCCTAATCCAGCTGCTGTCTGTGTGTAGAGATGTTTTCTTTCTCATTTCCTGAAGGATTTGTTGTCTCTCTAACTCTGCTGCAGACAGGTTGTGCTCCTTCTGAGATCCCTTCTGCAAGTCACCCGTATTCCAAGACCTTTCTGAATACTTGCTCTGAGTACCTGTTTGGACAACATGCAGACACAAAAGCAGTTATTGAGCATCTAATACTCTAAGTATAATTCCAGAAGCAGCCATTCATCATCACATTCACAAGCTTCTTTAGTTCCTTTTCACAGTTGCATTTCGTATGACCCGCACCAAACTTGTCAATACATCATTATAATTGCAAGACATCTTATTTATATTGCCATTAATAATTTGGTATTTCCTTCTACATGTTTAACTTATCTACAGATAAGTATCTCCCTTCACTTCTAGTAAAATATATACATATTTGTGTATATGTGTATTTAAATGGCATAATTTCTCCTAGTTCCACAAGTAAGACTCTTCCTCCAATACAAACTGAAGCACACATAAAATATAACTGAATGGTGGGATACTTTCTTTCGCTTTCAGAATTCATGTTCTCTTTTTCTATAAGTTGCCCGTGTTTTCCGGAATTCTTTCCCTACTCACACTAAACACATTGTTTAATCTCACTTTACATAAAGATATACATATATGCATATAAACATATCTCTCTATATATATAAAAAATTAAACAAACATATTTACAGAGTGTTTCTCTATTACTTGGATGTTGTGGTAACTAACCAGTGGAAATGAGATTATGCCGCAGAAGAGCTTTTGATCCTTGTTTGAATTTTTGAAAGGGGAAACCAATAAGCCTTCCTCCAATCTGTGTTGACAGTTACATGGCAACAATTTTCTCTTTATTTTCTAAACCAAGTAACTGTTCTTTATAGTAAGACTATTTAATTAAGAAAATCACTCAACAATAAGTCACTTCAATTTAGATTTCAATCCTTTTAAATACTGCTCTGATTACAGATATGCTCTTGATTTTACTGCTATAGATTACCATTATAAAATATTGTGGAAGTGTATTCTCTCATTAGTTTCAATGACCAAGTTTCAATGTGTGAAAGCAACCTTGTCAATTTGCAGTATTCCCTTTAATGCACCAACCTGCCAGAGCTCAAGAAGTGTTTGGACGATTCTATAATTTACTTTTCTATGATTTCTTTTCCTAACCACTTTTTAGACACAGGAATATCTTTCAGGAATTTTCCATTGCAATTTATTTAGAAAGTCTCCCACCACCCCCAGCACTTTCCTCTAAAAAACAGTAACATAACTCAAGGACAACTTAAGAAAAGCAGCAATGAACTGCAGTCTAGGAAACTGCAGAGCCACTATGACAGTACCGAGAGCTGACTTCCACCTGTAGTATTCCTGTGCTAACAAGTGTTCGCTGTTTTTAGCTTTTGTGTTAAAAATATTATCAGCTTGGTATGTGCAGCTTTTTTTTTTTTTTTAATTGACCGAGTCAACACATCAAGAGCACAAACATTTTCAATGATATATCTACATGATTGGTTTCCTCTTCTACAATTTCAGATGCCGAAGTTTTAGATGATTAAATCCCTTTGTAATCAGTACTAGTTCAAAAGAGCAGTTAATCATATTTGTCATAGGCTTGTCTGTTGACTGTATGAATTTCCTCTTCCTGTTAGAACTTCATTAAGATGTGCCATCATATAAATTTGAATTACAGTGCAGCTATGAAAAAGCACTTTGACAATTATTTTTCTTACTATAACTACTCCTGATACGCCTGTTTAAAAATGCATTTTAAAAATAATGGAAATTAAACAGTACTTACCATTTCTATTTGTGCTGAATTCATTCAGTTCTGAAGTTGACTTGGATTTATTCCTGTAGACACAGAAAACATTCATTTCACTATCTCAAATACCCTCATCATGGATAAAGATCTTATCATTGCAGACTACAGATACACAGCCCCTTTTTTCACTGATCCTCTCATCAAAAACTTACAAAAAAAAAAAAGACCAACAGGATATTAAGGTGTCAAAAAAAGTGTCAGTATTGCACAACATAGGTAATGACACAATAAAAGCTGAAATCATGTATTGAAAGTTCCCAGTGATTCAGCTATAAGGGACTGATCATTGTATTTGCTTAACCAAAAAACATATAAAAACAAAGTCCCTTCCCTGTGGAAGTTTTCGGAAGACTACAGTCAAGAAGCAATAACCTTCAAAGCAGGTTTATAAATGATTTAACTTCATGAGTAATTTAAATCACACTTCAGAAACATCACTAGACTGTAAGCTAAACACCTCCTCAAACACTGCATGCAGATTGTTCTCAGGAAGTTTACTATTCACTGATTATACCCAGCAGCATAATTTTTTAATGAGTTTTAGCCAAGAAATGCCATTCACTATACAGGAAGTCAAATAGCAAAAAGCTGGGTTACTGACACTACATAGCAGGAGCTTCAGCAACACCTCTATGCTGTATTATTAGTCTCAAGTAATACAGACAGTTCTGATTATTTGTCCTATATTGTGGACCTATTGTATTATTTAAGAGTATGCAACTATTGCACATTTGCTCATATTGAACAGGAGCTCCAAAAAGCAGGTTGACCTGGTCTGGAATGCTTTTAAGCACTTGAGTGTCCTCCTCATACCTATATGCAAAAGGTAACTATCTAAACCAGGCACCTTCCAAAGTTAGATTTAGATCTTCCAGGCAACACATTTATTAGTTGTTCCCTGTAAATTTTGAGGTTCCTCTTAATATAAAAAGCCATGCTCACTCCAATTATAAAGAACTGACTAAATACACAGCAGAGATGATCATTCAGTACTGTGGGATGGCATCTAAGACAAAGGCTTGATACAGATATTCTGGATTTAGGTTACTTCAGCATTTTCTAAATTATAGCCCAATAACTAAAAGGGAGAAGAAAAAGCTGACTATTCAGAAGTCCGGTGAATCTATACCACCTATTACATTCTATTGAAATGAGGAGGGGGAAGAAAAAAAAAAGAAAAGAAGAAACAACAAAAAAATCCCCCAAGCAAACCACCAAACAAAACAAAATAGAAAATAGCCAAGAAAAGAGAGTATAACTTCGTAGGTGGCACATCTACTATCTTCCTGATAAATACGCTGCTGTCACTCCCCTCCCTGGTTGCTATCTCTTAAGTTTCACAATCTTCGTTGGGATGACTGCACCTTAGTTTGTACAGCTCACTATGACACAACCACAAAATTGTTTTCCAGCCAGATAAGTCTAGTACCACCCACATATTTACTTCCTTATAGTTCTGCTTCTCCCAGTAAAATCCTACTGACTGACTAACTCTTGTTTACAGCAAAGCATATAATTTGGCAAAAAGTTTGGCTACTTGTTCTCTCAATATAAAAACAAGATGTAAAAACTGCAAAACACAACAGTGATGCATGGTATACACTTAGCTGTCATGGCTAAAGTTTATTGGAAGTTTCAAGGTTTTCTGACACAAACAGTGATATTACCATGCATGCTGAAATACAGTATCACATACCTGTCAGAAAATGACTGACCAGGATGCTCCTCGATGGTTTTGGAAGTTTCATAACGTTCATAATGCCTACAAAAAAAGATAAATTATCTTTATATAAAGAAGGAAAAAAAAAAAAACATACAAAAGAACTACAAATATTTCCTGCCAAAAATATTCAAAACAGATCCTTAAGAAAACAAACAAAAAAACCTACAAACACAAAGATATAAGGAGGCTTAATTTTATCAGCCAGAAATACAACAAATAAAAGAAGCCAGAAAAAGAAAGGTTATTACAAAAAAGTAATTTCAGGCTATTTTTCTAAGTGACAAGGAGTCTAAACCTCAACATGTCTAAATGGTTAACATTTATTGCTGAAGATGCTTCAACCTATCTGTTGATTGAATTTCTTCTTACCTGCCAATGACTGGATGACCAGGTCGGTCCTCTATTGTTTTTGATCCTTCATAACGCTCATAATGTCTAGGAGCAACATACAGATAAAAAAAAATACATATTAAACAAAAAACATTTTCTAGAAATTGAGCAAACAGGAAATATACATACAGAAAAAACAAAGTTCAGATGTTAGTAAAACATGAAAATACATGAGAGAGAATTAAAAAAAAATTTTCTAAGACAATGCAAAAATTACACTTATCAGTGTATGACAGTGATTATCTCAACCATTTCAAAGCCAGGAGGTAAGCTTTGTCCAAACACAGAAGTTCTCCAAAAGTTAGATGCATATTCTAGCAAATTGCATGGGTGCAGTCTGTAATCCATAAACACTCACTAATTTCTATAGACAAAGCTCTTCCAGTTGCCTGTCCTCAGCCTCAATGCTCTGCCATCAGCTGAGAGCTAACCCAGCTCTTTGTAGCAAGTATTGTGCCTTCATATATGTTTATGCAGCATTTCAGGTTTCAAGCCAAATCTTTGGATACCATTGTTAAGACAAACATTTAACACTAGCTATCTTAAATCCCAGTTTGACTGAACTTGTTCCTTTACTATTAAGTACAACCATCCTTGTTTAGCAAAACACACCCTTTTGCAGCAACCTCAGAAGCAATCACATCCCCTAAGACTAAAGCATATATCAGGGATTTAGATATGCAGATTATTACAGCAGCTTAATAAGTTACTGCACAAAGTCCTATCATCTTGCAACTGGGGTAAGCTAAAACTAAAGAGATACCCTGGTTCAGCTGCCAAGAAGAACCTGTTTAGCCATGGCAACAACTGTGCCTCTGCTTTGTTCAGCAGGGATCTAAGCAGCAGTAATTCACAGTGAGCTGAAGTAACTCCAGATCCACAGCCTCCCCTGCTAATATACGCGATTTTATAATCATATTTTCTTCTCCTAAGATTTAACTTGATACCATGTGTTATCTTCAGTCATTTCTTACTGCTTATACAAGAACAGGGAAAAATCCTCAAGAGAAACAGCAAAACTAGTTGTATGCAAGGCAGTAAGCTAAGTGCACAAGAAACAAGGAGAAGTTACTGTTTAATCTTTCAGACAGATTAATCTCCCATGATGCCTGTAACAGTAGTTGGAAAACTCCTAGGCAAGAACATGCACTTGTAAACTTTTTTTTTTTTTAAGCAAAGCGATAAAGGCGGCAGTGGAAGAAACTTTTTCATGCTCGAGAACAAATACATCCACAGTGGATATTTCTAACAGGCTATGATATCTAAGCCAATATTTGTTAACTCATATACCATGATGCCCCTCATCAAGAAATTAACACCTTAGCACAATTAAACTTTATTGTCCCATTGTCAAACTAGAATGACGGAGGAGGCTAGAAAATCAGTCATGCATTTGTTGGAAAAGAGTTAACTTGGTATTTCTTCTGAAAGCCCTGTATGTTGAGCCATTTGCTCTTGATTTGCAATCTTACACAAGGGTTCTTACAAATCTGCATAGTAAGTGCTTCAGGTTATCTTTGACTTGGTTACAATTACTATATATGTACTTCCTATTTAAAAATGAGCAGAAGCAGGTTAATAGAACACTTGATTCATGGGAGAAGGTCTCTTCTCAAATCTGATTCTTCCACCTTCAGGTAGAAAGAAGAGCATTTTGTTCGGTCTCAGCAGTATGCTCTGTGTAGTATTTATAGCGATGAGCATTGGCAGTCAGGCTGCAGAATTCTAACTTATCACCCATCAGCTTCTAAATATCTTTCCTCAGCTGAAATGCAAAATGAACATGCAATTATTTCTAGACTGTTAGAACACAAAAGAAAACTAGTCTGCACAAGGTAGAGAAGTGGTTTGCAACAGAATGGACTAAGCAGCAGTGGTGGTTCAAATTATGCCAGCTCAGTCACAGGTACTTATCTGATTACGCTTACAAAATGCACAAAGGATGGCAGAACCAGGATAGCTTTACTATTTCACTGTTGAACTACATATACAAGAGGTTAGCAGGCTGAGGCTATCATGTAATATCTTGCACCGATTAATCCACAATATGAATCTTACGTGAATGCACTCATATATTCAGGACGTGCACTCCCTTTAGAAAGGTATTTGAATTTTTATACAGATGGACGGGAGAGTTCATCTCATCACAAGCACAGACCTTTGGTACTGAGATGTATCCACTGACACCTCCCTCTGCCTTTCTGCCTGCCGCCTCTGCTCCTCAGCATACTGCTGTTCCCTCTCTTTACGTTGTCTTTCAAGCTCTAGTTCTTGGAGTTCCCTTTCTTGCTCAAAACGCCGGGCTGCTTCTTCCTGGATGCTCCATTCCTTCTGAAGCCTCCTTTCTTCTTCCTTGCCCAGCAAGGGTGCTGCCAGCTCACTTCCTCCATCTCCTTCTGGCTCCTCAGGAGTACTCACTTCAGCGCTTGCCCCCCAGCTGGAGGCAGATGGAGCCCGTGCAGAGACACTGTTTAAGGTTAGAACAGTCTGCTCCTGTAGGAGAGGAGGGGGATGGGGAGAAAGTGTTTTTAGGGGATGGAGCTCTTTTTTTTAACGCAGGTTGCTGAATCACAAAAGGTTGTTTATTCTATGAGGGAAGACTGTTGTAAAAAGCATTCCAAACGCTCTCAGTGCAGGACACAGGGTGTACTTTTGTTTCTTTTTAGTGTGCTCACTATCACATTCTCCTAATCCAAGAGCTTCGTGCCACAGAGCAGCCTTAGCAAGCACCATGGGCAGCGTGTCCACAGGTATATGAAGCATTCTGCTTTCTAAAACATCTTTTACACTTCATACCATTCCATCTCCACTCAAATTCCCACTGGAAACAAACTCTTCATGACACTCAACACTTCTCCCTATTGTTTTGAATTCCAAACCCAAGATCTACCTAAGAGAGCAACTGCAAGCGTTTATCAGACCAATATATTTCACATGAATCATCATGTGGAGGAAACCCATCTTCCTACATTCTGCTGCCATTTGAAAGTAAAGCCTCAGACTTGCCACTCTATAATTTTTCTTTCAGACACACACAAACACAAAAAAAGGTCTTTCAGTGGTCAAAAGAAGTTTTAATTGCAGAGAACAAATATTCTTTGCCAATTAAGGACTGATCCATCCAAACTTCTAATGATTTAAAAAAAAAAAAAAAAGAGAGAAATGTTTTACTTTCTTGTACAGCAAAGTCCTTTAACACCTAAAGAGGCTTCTTCAATATTGAAGTCCTAAGCCTTAAATTTGAGTCTTCATGTTCATGACCATATAAACATAACTGATTTAGCTGGGATGCCTGAAGCTGCACTCACATAGCAGTACAGAAGAGATATCTCAGACACCTTCCACGCTCAGTAAAAAAAAAAAAAAAAGCCTGTACATCTTCTGATAAACAACAGCCACAAATAGGCAGCTATAGAAACTACACAGCTTTGAATCATATGATAGCAAAACTGAAGTTGATTTGATACGTAAATTTTCCAGAGATAGGACAAACTGGATGCCAGTAGCAAGCCAGGAAGTTACAAGATGTCTAATGATGAAGTATTGAAGCAGAATTTCAAAAGATAACATTAGAAGGTAACTATTATACAACAAAGGTGACCATTTCATTCTGGTCACATAATCCATACGTACTGTAACATTTTGCCAACATATCTCTGGTGTTAATTACCTAACAAATCCATGATGAAAAAAGTCAAATTCAACAGGGCTCAAAATATCCCATTTCCTTTTTCCTTTCCATTTTTGCAACCTGCTTCTACCAAGTCATAGGCAATGATTTTATTTTAGGAGCATTTATTTTCTAAAACAAGAAGATAAATGACATAGCAAAATAATCTTGCCTGCTTACATGTTTCTACTAGTAGTGAAAAGGCCCACCATGAAATTAAACAGTCAAAAGTGAAGCCATATTCATAGCTTACCTCATCCAAATACTTGGAGTTCTCTTTTTCTGCTTCTTGCTTAGCTCGTAGCCATTCTTCCCTCAGTTTTTCTTGTTCCCGTTTGTATTTCTCCTGTTGGGTTAGATTGGGTTAAACACATAAATAAGAAACTTGCTTTACATGCATTAAAATGTACTACTCTTATTTAATGTATTTTGTAAAAGACCAGCGTGGTAAAAACATACTTGAGCTCCACTAGGACATTAGGTGTGCCATGAGTGAATGATATCATGGCTCGGATACAATCAAAAGGAGTTCAGTCACTGATTTCAGAGAATCCAGGCTTCTTACATGTTAAGTCTCAATAACAACTGACTTCATATCTGTTTTATTCTCTGTCTTTACAGTTCAGTTCCAAACTGAACAGAAATCAGCTATCCAAAGTATTCCTTGAAAGACAGAGCAATTATATTTAACTTGGAACTCGACACAGTAATATGATAAATATAAAGTGATCACTTAGTGAAATATGAAGCAGTAATTTGATTTCAGCAAGAAGTGATTTGGTCTTTTGGAAGCTTATGTAAAACAAAGGTCAATTTTTGGACCTCCAATTTTGTCCTATGACTGGACTTAATATGAAATCAATGCAGTGTCTTAAGGCATTACTCAAGGTACACAATAAATGTTTTGGTGGTTTTGTCAGTCACCACCTCAGTCTTGGGAAAAGCAAAAATATGTAACAGTGTCAAAAGACTCCTTCTAAGACTCTGGAAATAAGCAAAGAAAGATGTAGCTTCCTTTCTCTGTTATTTAAAAAAAAAAGTCATTATTGGGATCATGGGGAAGAGAAATAACATTATTACTCTGGCAAAATTTAGTTTTTCAGGTGGCAAAAAAAAAAAAAAAAAAGGAAACACAAGGAAAATCAAAAGCAATGGCAGAGGGATCAGACTGTTCTCAATAAAGGGGAGCCAAGTTTTACACTCTTCAAAGCCATCTCTCCCGGTGTCAAATTGTACACTCAAGCCATAACAGAGACCATGAATATGTTGAGAAAGGCACAACTCCTGCCTTGTAGAGTTTGCAAGCTAAAAGGAATAATAAAAGTTAAAATATCCAAAACACAACAGAGTAGTTAAGCTGTGCTTTGTCATCATGATTTACTGCTGAATGCCTAAATTTTATTAGCACAGCTTGTGCAGTGTAAGTGATGTTCACTGATGCCTCTGCTAGCCAACAGACTTTAGATACTTGACCTTAATTTAATTTCCAGAAATATATCTTAGAGCAAAGACCTCAGCTCAGTGAAGCTTAAGCCCACTCAACCCTGGAACGCGTGCTTGTTTTTTTTTGTACTGTCTTAAGATGGCAAACCTTGCCCCTTCCTTTTGCAACACTTCCCTCTGTCTCTGGCACCTGGTTATCAAAATGGTTTTGCACTAGTCAGTTGGTTCAGCTTTCTGACTCACAGAGGTCCTGGGTACCAGGTTGACTCCAACTGAGTAGCTAATTGCTAAAACGATAGGATGCTAGCAGGCACCTAACCACGGCACTGGCTGCCTTCCCTGCATCTCTGAGTATAAGGCAACATCTCAAACAGAGGGTAAAACTCATTCTGGAGACAATTTTCTCCTGAAAAAATAAAACTCATATTCAAAAGTGACGACTTAGGTCTTTGCTTGTTGTAAATTATTTTGCCAGTGAGAGCAAACCAGCCTTCTGATGACTGAGCACTTCTGGCTGTAGTAAATATATGGTCTGGGTTTGATTTCATGAAGTTCACTAATGCAATCCCCTCTTTTTTGCTGAATAATTGCTAGTGTCTGTTACTGCACAGCCCAGCAAATGTATCTGAAAGTCCTCTTAGGCCATCGGTAAGAAGAATGGCAGGAATCAAGAAAAGTTTTCTTCCCTAAGTTACCACACACAAGGGATTTCCATCCCATGATCATGAAGATAAACTATACCTGCAGTAAGCGATCCTGCTCCTTTTGCCATTTTTCCTGTCGTTTTCGTTCTTCCTCTTGATCCCAAACCCGACGACTCGGAGCACTAATGGATGGGACTGGGAGCTAATACAGCACGAAAATGAATTAATATTTATCTTCCTATGTGTAATCAACACTCTACATTTTAAAAAGTGTTCATTTTAAATGAGAAATAAAAGCCATTACAAACACTACAAGAGTTTAGAGTGACAAGAACCTAAATCAGTCTCTTCAAAGGGACAGCAGGCAACCATTCTCTTACACATTAAAAAAATCTTAGTCGGTACTCTCTGATTTGATTGGAATTTTAAGGCAGTATAAAAAGCAATGGAAAGCAGTGGGCTTCTTGAAAAGACAAGGATTATACAGCTAATTAGCAGTCTGTAGACAGTACTTACATCAGGCATTGCAGGCTCTGGGCCTCCTGTGGGATTTGGAAGTAGAAGGCAAAACAAAAAAAACAAATTATCAGAACCATATTCACTACTGTAAGATTTGTTCGAGTGTGGAAAGTCTGAAGTTCAGACTAATTTTTGCTTCCTTAGTAAGCCTCACTTTGACCCTACTTCTCTTACTTGAGGTCAGAATTCATTAGGTGCTTTCAACTAACATACGCAACTGTTTAAAAGCTTAACATGCTTACAGGTGCTATCAGCAATTGTTTGAATCAGCAGCACCTCTCCCAGCGTGGCAATATAGAAACTCCTTGCTGCAGCTTTCCTATTGCTATTGTGAAAACCAACTGTTCAGCATACCGAATGCTGCTCTGGGTTACAGCAGTTACTCACCCGATACCCTTGGCATGAATTAAGAGCTACAGACATCCATAAGCAACTTCTACGTCACAAAACTGTGTATTTTCCCTTTCCAACTTCCCTCCTTTCTTACTCCTCAGAGCATACTTGAATTTGGTGAGCTTATCACGGTTCACCACAAACCTTATGCTACTTAAGGCTATCATGCTTGGTCTTAGCTTGTGCCAACGTGATCATTAAAAAAAGACCCACATATTCACAATTTTGTCTTCACTATGAGACCAGAACAGCCACAGTGAAAACAGGACAAATAAAATTGATCTCCTATGTAATGGCACCAGGAGAGCTTAACGGGAGACACAGACAGCAGCTATCTTTGCTCCACTCTTCTCTCACCCCTTTAAGCTTATGCTGGCCTGTGCAGGTTTAAAAAGAGAATTCTTTTTCTAATGTCAAGTGTTAAAAATTAAAAATGAACAAAACTGCACTGAGTGTACACTCTAGAAATATACCCTAATCTTCACCCTCAAAGGTGAAACACTTCAAGTATTACTATAGAATTTATCAAACTAAAATTTCATAGCCAGACTTTTAAAAAAAAAAAAAAGCAAAAAAGAACACCAACCAAATACCGCATTATTACAGATACAATACAGCAAACAGAACCACAAACACAGATATATGCTGTGGCACTTCACATATCACTTTTCATCACCACTGAGGGCAAAGTCTTGGCTCCACTTAAATCATTTGCAAAATTCACACTCGACTTCCAGTGGGCCAGAATTTCACTCTCAGGTTACAGCAAAACAGCAAGGCATACATAGTCTGAAGACAGCATTAGACATACATTAGTGGGAGTATGCAAGTTGTGACATGCAAAACACCAAAAAGCAACCTACAAAACCAAAACTGAGTGCCTCATTTTTATTTTTATTTTTCCTCCTTTAAAAGCTAGCAGATTCAGTTCAAAATTAATATTGGTCTTTTCAGGATCTAGTGACTTCGCCACAGAGCGGAAGGCCAGCCACTGCTGTTTTCCACCGATTTAGAAGAATGCACAGAGCTGCAACTCCAAATAAACTCAAATTCAGAGTTAAGTATTTTATTACCAGCTGTTTGAATTCTGCACTAAGCTTCTGTTGGAATGTTCAACATTATTCCGTTTTGTAGGTAGCAGCAAACCTGAACAGAGAGTGCTATCCCTCTTACTCCTACCCAGTGAAAAAAAGGAATATATGAGAGATTTAAATAGCTATAGATAATAAGAGAACACAGAAAGACCCATTACCACAAAGGTAGACCCATGAATTGTAAGAATAACCTGATGACCCTGGGGAAAGAAGGGAAATGAATTATGTTGCTTTGTCGTAACTGCAACAAACAATGCTGAAGAGGCAGAGTACCCAGCACCAGACTTGTTAGCAAGATTGTGCAGCAGGAACAATTTCATGGAAGTACATGAAATGTTAGCTCTTTGGTTTACCTTGTTCAAAAAATTGTGACCGTCTTTTTAAGTTTTTCAAAGAAATTGGTTCAGATGCTATTTGAAAAATACAAAGAATACAAACAAGTCAATGAGGTGCTGTTTTGTTTTCATTTTAAACGACTATTACTGCTGGATGACAAGTGTTTGTTACACCTCCAGTCTACAGCCATGTCACAAAAAAAAAAAAAGCAAGCCCCTGAAATAAAGGAAATCTAATGTTTCATAGTAATAAATAGTTTTTAGTAGGTTACATCATTTACTGATTAGTATTTCATTTTATCACTAACACTGTCCAACTATAACAACAGTACAAGCATCAAACTTGGACTCAAATTCTTCCTGTCTAGTTTAAGCCACCTTGACTGAGATGCCAAATTGGACTAAGGAGTCTAATCACCATTTAACATCATCAGAAAAGCATCACCAGAGGACAATTGATCTCTTGGGGGAACTATTTTGTAAATCACCATGCACATGCAAGATAAAATGAAATTTGAAGTTACCATTTAAGGATTGCTGTTCCATTAGGAAGTCTACATACCTGGTTTCTCTCACTGTCACCAAGTAAGATTATAATTGTTCATAGCATCATAAGTATTTATTATTCATACCAGTACCATCAATATCATTCTCCAGGAACAAAAGTAGAAATAATAATAATAAAACAACCACCACAGCTTCCCCTCAAAACCTCAAAATTAAAAGAGAAAAAAAAAGAATACCCTTTACATTCGTTTCCTGGAGAGTGAAATAAACTGATACTCATACTGATCCAGTCTATACATGATGCAGTAGCAATTATAACAAATTCTGTGCCTTCTCTTGCTTCTTCATCCCTACCCAACAGTAAGTTTACAACCACTAATGCTGAGACAGTGGATTTATCACTGCTTTGTTGTCAATTCTCCAACTGCTTAGCACATTGTGAAAGCAAACTACACCCAGTTTGGATGCAATTAGATCTCTGTGATACCTGTCTAGCTTTCAGTTCATTAAGGTGTCATTTAGCCCACTGTATAAAGCTTGTGATGTTTACAGGTTTAGTATCTATGCTTGTTCCAAACCCATACAATTAGCAGATGAAAACCAATTGTAGTTTACCTCTTTGTTCCTTAGATCCAAGATCTCCTTGCATTCCATTTATCAATTTTGTTTCCATACCCTGAAAAAATAAAAAATACAGGGCTCAAGTTCATTAGATTTGTGGAAGTTGATCCAATTAAACGTCTCCACTGATAGGAACCGTATATCATGAAATGTTTGATTTCAAAATGCTAGTTTTATATCCTTCTGTGGAATACCTATCTAAAACTTCCAGAGTATATTATATGATAAAATGACTGTAGCCATTTGTGGGGATCAATAACCAGCTGTGAATTGACAGCTGAAATAAAAACCATTAGTTTGCAAGAAAATGCCAGAATCCAAGATCTTCCTATTTCAGCTCCTTGGCTAGGAGTTATTTGCAAGTACTTTGAAAGCATGTACCTGCTGTTGCTTTGGACTGCAACATTCATTTACACTAATAATGGGGGTGAAAATGCTTTTCTAAAGAATAAACAGTCTACACATTTTAGCTAAAGCATAGTCATCAAATATTTTAATACTTTTCATATACACATGGACAGAGTAGCAAGTCTTTGAACACCTTATGTACCTTAATAAATACCTAGCTATATCTCTGTATTTGCAGTAACCTGCAGTTTCCTTAAAATAAGCAATGCAAGTTAAAAAAAAGATTTCTAAGATATTTTCTTCCTCTCCATCCTCCCCCTTATCAAGGCAATCAATTTTCACTTTCTTCTTCTTCCCCCAAAATCCCACAACTGTTCAAAAACATACTCACAGAACTTTGAAGGTTGCTGGAGAATTCTCTTTTTGTTGATATGGTTGAAACATTTGACAAACTTTCTCCAGAAGTTGCATCGATCCATTTATTGTCAGATGTACCTATAATGTTGGTACCCATACTGGTGAGATTGAGGATTTTATGCCTTACACGTGGCAGGGAAGGCTGGTCTTTGCCCCAGTCTTTTGGTATGTGGAGATCAGGAAATTAACGTAGACAGTAACGTCAAAGAACAGAACAAGAGTTAGCGAAAACACAAAAATAACACAAGAGGCACATAAACAAAGAAGGACAGACACAAATCGGGTAGAATTTGTGGAGACAGGAAAAAGGGCTTTTTTAAGCAGACCGCCTTCCCCACAAGTACAAGTGTTAGTCAGAAGCCATGTAAAAGTTTACCAGATATTTTGCTATAGTGGACTCTATAGCAGCTCAACATTACAGAGTAATTAGTATTCATTGAAAACTATTTCATCAGCATTAGTACTGATCAAGAAAATTCTTTTGACTTTACTCGCACAAGGTACAGTTTCGATCATACACTATGCAGGGAAGTGTCATTTTCACGTCCAAGCTATTCAGGAAACACATAGGGCAAAACAAAACCAAAAAAAAAAAAAGGTAGCATAAACTAGAAAAAAACTGATGAGGGGAAGGAAAAAATCAACATCACTTAGCCGCCAATTTTATTCAATGAACTCTCCAACAGTTTTACTCTTCATTTGCGCTAGGACCTGTACAAGTCATGATTTGTTTCCTGTCTTTTCCCCACCCCACTATTCCCCCACCCACTTGCTTGTAAATTATTCTACCTGGCTTTCCACTAAAATAATGTTTTGTCATTATACTCTCAAATAAGTCACTGGTCACACTTCCAAGTCTGGAAAAGTTATTTCATGATTTTGAAAGGGTATCCTGATCAAACCTATGGCAAGTCTGCAGACTCAGCAAGGCCTTCAGCCAGGATGGAAATCCTCACTAGCCAGAACAGGTGCTACCATTCTGGAGTGATTACAGCATCACAATATTTGGGTCAATGGTCAAAATAACAGTACATAGGAGTTATATCAACCACAAGCTCATATACCAGTAAAAACCCTCTCTGAAGAAAAACAGGCAAGATCCTCCTTCACTGAAGAAAGGAGGAGCTGCTGATTGAGGGAGAGAGCTTCTAAAAATTACTGTTTTCTAGAGACTAATTCCACTTCATTTTTGTGGTATGGCAGGAAAAGAAGATTTTATATTCCCTTGTGAGTTGGTTGCACATTTTATTTATTAATTTAACTGTGCACCCTCTTAGAAACAGGCCAGAGCACCAGACAGCGGTTAGTTCAATGTTTAGTA
>VXAL01016215.1:323158-333897 GCA_013399475.1 Chauna torquata | reverse complement strand
AAAAAAAAAAAAAAAAAAGCCAAGTTGTGTTAAAATGCAACAGACACACTAGCAAACTACTTAGCTCAGATACGTATTACTACTGTAAGGGTAATAAGGACTCTCAGCTGTCAGGTACAGCACAGACGAAGCTTATTTGCCTTACAGAGCATACTGTATCTGCCCTATGAAACAACTCACCATTCTTTCCATATCGTCTAACATCCATTGCCAGGTTTCCAGTTTCTAGTGCTCTGGTGATGGCTTCTTCCCACTGACTATAGTCCATATGTGAAACCTTTGTGCCATTGATAGCAGTGATCTCATCACCTACTTGCAGCTGACAAAGTGCTGCAGGGCTACCTGCAGAAAACAGAAGGAAAAAAAATGTCTCTATTCACAGTTATTTTTTTCCACAGTTGTGAAGGGGGAAAAAAAATACTAATTAGTTCAAAGAAATGATTATGGGTGGATATTCAGAAAGTCTTAGAAAAACTGACTGCACTGTGAATATAAGGTCGGTAAAATCATTTAATATCAAAGTAGTGTTGAAATATGAAACAAAAATAACAAAAAAACATTAGTCTTTTGGGTCTGCAAGCATCCACATTCTGCTTAGTTCATTTAATAAAGAGCCTCTGGTTAGCCCCTTCCTGCCTTTATAATCTGGGATAGTGACAGAGAGAGGCAGTACCACAGTGCCTGTAGCCAACAATTAGCTGAAGTTCAGCCAATGTTTGGATAATCCTCTTATTTACCCAAAAAACAAACTGCATTTTGTTAATTCCAGTATAAGCTGACTTTCTCATATTCTTATTTACATTTTCTGGGCTCTATTGAGAAGAATATGCTGTTATATTGCTTTGCAAATATATTTTTGTTTGTTTGTTTTTAGCTCTGATTTGACTGGCAACTGGTCTCACTCAAAATATTGCTGGGTGCCGTCCTATTAGACTTCTCTGGATTGTATTTGTTTTGTCAGGGCCTACAAGTCAATTAAGAGTAGATTTTATTGCAGCTTGGACTTTGAATGTTACTGGTATTTTGCAAGACAGGCTGCACTTTACACTCTTTTTCATCTATTATTATGTGCTGGCAGGTGATCTTACCAGCCTAACCACAGAGTGCATACAGCACCAGTAGGTAAGCATTTTTTTTTCCCCTGCAAATTCAGAAAATGGACAAATTGAGAAGCTCAGACTTCTCTAAGCACAATTTTATGAATTATATCTGAATCATTCTTCCATTAAGAATAATTCCCTTTGCAGAATAGAAAATAGAAAAGCCAAGATGTAGTTAAAGATTGTAAAATAAATTCTCATGTTAATAACTATGAACAAATTAGAGTTACACAACAGAAGTGCTTTCCAGATTAAGTAGAGAAATGCACATATCTTATTTAAAATATACCAAGAACAATGATATATTACATTATCAGAAACAAATGCGGACAAATATGACAAGAATTTAGACACTATATGCTTCATCCTAACCTTTACTAGCAAAATGCTTTTAGAAGTCTGGATCTAAGGATTCAGATAGCTTTTAATTTTCCTGGCACCCCAGTAAGTTAAGAAATGAAGAAAAGCTATGCTTCCTTCCAAGCAGTGATCCATCACAGTTCACAAAAAAGATGACAGTAACTACTGTGTAGGAAGAGCATAGCTCCATATTCTGTTTTTCTGCATTCCTAAAGTATGGACTGATACTCCTTTATCAGTTATCAGTAAAACTTTCAAAACACACTAATTAATTTTAAACATTAATGAAGAAAAAACAGAGGTTTTCATTCGGAGGGAAAAAAAACACTGGCAACAAGTTAAACTGGAAAAAAACTGCATCTCCTTAGAGCCAGGAAGATGTTAATTAATAATTTGAAGGTCAAATTGAAAGTCCCATGAAAAATACTGCTGAAGGTACTACCATTAAAGGTACTACTTTCAACAACATTTTATAAACATTTGGAAGTCTCTGATGTGACAATTTAAGATATTTAGTACCGTATAGTTTGAACACATATAGATGGAACTTCATGCCCATGGTACAGAGAATGCTTCAGGCTCAACAAAGGCATCAGAACTGTTTTGTGTTGTGACAAGATGAGCACTAGGAACCAAAAGGTGGTCATCTTACTCAACTAATTCAGTTGGGATGAGACCCAGCTCAGAGGTGAGAACAGTACCTCTGGGCTGCCAATTCAGGTTTTAGGAAAGGAAGGAAGTTTAAGATTGCACAGTTCTTCCCATAACATCACCAGGAAAATATATTCAAACCACACCACAGCCTTACAGATTTGAACAAGTAGCAGTGGTCTCTAGATTGCACATGTAGACTTAACACAGTCAGGACAAATTATATCACTCAATTTTTGGCATGTAACTTTGCCAGCAAGGCTTCCTATGCTGCCTTTAATATCTGTGAATGAAAGGGCTTCTCAGGAGTGCAAACCAAAGCACCTACATTGGGCTTTTGCTCAGATTCACCCTCCAGAGAAGCCTACAGACATTAGCTGGCTATTCAGGTGCCTAAAGCTGTATGGTTCCAACCACCTTCCTCTGTCCATCTCATCCAGAAGTACAGGATTTAGTGATAATTTCTCTTTATGGATGTAGAGAATTTAGTTTAGATTACATTTAAAAAAAAAAAAAAGTATGGCTGTTTTACATAGACTTCCCTGAAAGTAGATTTTTTTCTTACTAGCCCTTCCCAAAGAAAAAAGAAAGAAAATAAACACAAATACTAAATACTCACCATTTTCTCACTCATTTTCCATACCTGTTTATTTATCTTCAGCCTACCCCCACCTGTTGTTACTACAACAGATAAATACCAACTTGTATTCTTACAGAACATATAAGAAGTGGAGTAAATCCACCTCATCTTACATGCCTATGAATGTTTGATCACACACCTGTACTCTCCTACATCAGTGCAATCTCAAAAAAAAAACAATTGCAAATAGGGTGAGTGAAAGTGAAAGGACTGGAATAATAAAGATTATATAGAAGCGGGGAAGCTTGCAGAACAATGTCAAGATTTAATGACTTTCTAAGACTGTTTATGTAGTTTTTAGTATAAAGACTGAAAATGCCTGTAAAAAACAAACACTGTCTTCCTTAATATGTAGTAAATGGGCCTTAGTGAAACGTGTTAAAAGCTTAACTCTTAATAAGCTTTGTGTGAACACATATACGAAGTTAATTTTGCTTGCCAAGTAGTTTTCTTAACAATTATTTGAAGCAAAAGCATATGTTGAATGCAGAGTCATTTATAAGCAATAATAAGACAAATACAGTTTATCACCTAAAGAAAACCATATAGCTGGTTAGGATGAGACGTACATCATGAATAACAAGAGAAAGTCTTCCTGGAAGCTATTTCTGTGCTTATGAAGGAGAAAAAGGTGATTGGGAGCAGTTGGTATGGATTTGCAAGCCTAAATCACACTTGAACCTGGATGTCTTCAACAATAAAACAACCAGATATGTGAATGACAGGAGAACAGTGAATGTCAACCACCTTGACTTTAATAAGGCTTTTGACATGATCTTCCACAGTATCCTGGTATCAAAGTTAGGACATTACAGTGTACAGGACAGAACTAGAAGTGTGAAAAACTGGCTGGGCTATCAGGCTCAAGGGGTAGTGGTTAATGGTTCATACTCGACCTGTAGGTCAGTTGTAAGTGGAGCTCCACAGGGATATATCCTGGAACCTGTCCTGTCTGTTTATCGTTGACCATGAGGAAATAAGAACACACTCTTGTCAAGTTTTTAAGCCACACCAAAAAGGAGAAGGTGGCTGATATGTTGGAGGGCAGGGCTGCAGTTCAGAGCAGGAACCTGATATTCAACAAGTGCAAACACACAGCCCTATCCCTGGGATGGACTAACCCCAGTGATGGTACAGGCTGGGGGCTGACATGATGGGGAGCAAGGCTAGGAGGTTCTGATGGACTCTCATCTGAATGTGACGAAGAAGCAGGCTCTGGCAGCAGTCAGGCTTGCAACACCCGGGGCTGTATGAATGCTTGCATGACCAGCAGATTGAGGGAAGTGACTATTCCCTTCTTACTGAAGTGAAGAGGGTTAGGTCACCAGTGCATCCAGTTTGGAGGCCCCATCAATTTAGTGGGGCAAGTTCACGGGAGGCCACAAGGATGGTCAGTTCTGGATCACTTGCCATGTGAGGAGAGGCTGAGGGTCCAGGGCTCGTTCAACCTGGGGAAGAGTTGGCTATGGGGGGCCTAACAGCAATACCCTAGCCTCCACCCCCAGTATCTACAGGGAGGTCACTGAGAAGTTAAAGCCCACTCTTTATTCAAAGGCATGGCAGGAGAACAAAACACAGTGGTTATAAATAGAGACAAGGGATGCTGTGACTGGACATACGGGAAAAAAATTTTCCAGCAGGAGAAATGCATTGGAGTAGATGGCACAGAGAAGCTGTGTAGTCTGTATCATTGGGGGGTTTCAAAGCCAACTGGGTAAGGCCCTGGGCCCTGGTCTGAATTTAATTTTGACACTTTTTTGAGCAGGGGATTGCTCTAGGTCCCAAGGTCCCCTCCAACCTGAATTATCCTATGACTTATTCTTAAAAACAGGAAACACAACATTCAGTAGCCCTCAGCTGAAAGCACACCTTACTGTTCAATGAGCTGTCCACCTCCTTCATCCTTCTTTCCTTTAAAGGAACCTACAGCTATCACATAGACACAACACAAGTCAATTGTTGGGGGGAAAAAAAAAAATAAAAAGAGACATTAAACATGCTATAAATGAGAATACCAAGAAGACACAGTCCACAACAACTTCCCCATTTTGTCTTTATACTTTGCACCATTCCTTGTGAGAATGGTAATAAAGCATAACTCAGGTAACTGCTACAAGGCCTTCATCTTCCTGCCTATAGATCCAAGGGACAGAGCTCATTAGGAACTTTGTGAATGACAAGCAGAAACATTCAGTACCCCCAGGTTTCTCATTTACAGCTGGCAGTGCAAAGAGACAGTCCTTTGCCTCCCAGTAACAAAATTAAACTAGAAGCCTGGCAGTAGAGAAAGTAAATGGAGAGTTATTCTTCACACAAAGCAATTATTAGTGGTTACAATCTAATTATGAGAAGTACCCAGCTATTATGAGAAGAGGTCTTTAAATTGACTTTAAAACGAAAAATCAAGGTTGCTCAGTAAGTACATTTAAATGATATATTTTCCCCTCTGGAAAGCATAATAAGGGGCTAACTAAAATGAAGAGTTGTCAGTTATTACTCTTTTCTCAAGATGAACATGTTTGATGTAAGAAAGGGCACAATTAAATATTCTGCAAGTATTACTGGTAATGTCAAAGATCACTGTTCAGAAAACAGGCGTTACATGTGATTTGCTTCTTCTTTTTGTTGTTGTTTTCTGGGGTTTTTTTTTGGTTTTGTTTTAAATCAAGAAAACTGAGCTTGTTCTCTGAAGGAGACTATTAAAGCTTAGAAATGGTCTTTATATAGGTTTTATTTCAACACAACAATGTTTGCTTTTCCTCAGTATTAACACATCTGAAAAAAATTGCACTGGAAGTCAATTTATAAGTTGCAACTGCCTAAAAATATTAACTGCCTCCAAAATGCAACATGACTAAGAAAAGTAAAATCAAAATAAAAATATTAACACCTAACTAAGTTTCAATTCATGTTTTGTAAACACATGCAAAGAAAATCTTTTAAAATAAGGTGAAAGGAACAATCTTGGTGTTAAAAATCTGCATATACCCCTTACTACTGTTCTGTAAGAGACTTGATGAAACTTAGGATAATCAATTTATACCTTTTCAGCAGTCGTAGATACAATCTTGATTAGAAAAATGCTTTTTAGTATTTCTGAATTACATCCATTTCAAGAGATGAGGATTCACAGAAATACATTAATAAACAAAAAGTATTTTTTTCAGTTGTCTACTTGACATTTTTTGAAATATTTGCAGCATACTTTACAGTAAATAATTTAGAAGCCCCTGCAAACTAAATACAACAAAGTTTGTACAGTTAAATAGACATTTACCTTCTTCAACTGTCTGTACAATGGCCCCTGAAGAACTCCAATTTGTTGTAAACCCAAAGTTGCGACTGTAGCCAGGTCTCTGGTTTATACTGACTCTCAGTTCACTGTACTGTTCCTGAAAAAATAAAACATGACACTACAGTATCTGGTATCACAGGAATATAAATGAGGGAAAGTTTATCCACTGAATAAGCAAGGCTACTCACAATGTACGCTTTAATCATCTATTATTAGCATCACTGATAAAGGAAACAACACTGACCTTGGTTAACTAACTAGTTTGTTTTTTATTCAAATAGGTATGTTTTCAGTTTACTTTTATATTTTGTCTATACGTGTAATATACTTAGCTGTGCATTTCTCTGATTTTAAATGTTTCATAAAATGGTGCTACAAAATGTAAGAAATTTAAGGAAACAAACCCTAAATGAGTCTTAATGGACAGCCTTTGTGGAATTCACTGCTTCCTGAAAGATAATCAGTCAAATAGGAGTGTAGAGAAAAATAAAAATAAAAAAAATGATACCGGTAATTCATCTTATTTTTTCTTGCACATACTACAGAAGTCATTATCAGTTTCCTTTAGGCTCAATGCTGCAACTAGATTTACTCGGGTGAACAATCACCTTTTTAATTTTGTGTGAAATACTACTAGTTTCCTATGGATTTTGTAATGGAGACCTTAGATAATAAAAGTAATCCCAGAAATAGCTAGAATCCAGTTTTTCCATTCCAGTGGACTTTCATGATGCTTTCAAAATCAAGATGAAACCCAACATTTACATTTTAAACTACAGAAATATTTGACTTGGAATACATTTCAGAACACCTGCTTTCAATCTCACAATATATTATGAACATGTGGTGCACACATTAACATTTTAATATGAACTCGTTAAAAAAACAATTAAAGTACTCGTATGCATGTTATTCACTTCATTATAATGGAACTGATACTGTTATAAGAGGTCTAAAATATTTTAAACTTCTGTCAAACACCATTAAACTACATATATTCCAGTAACGCGTGCACGGAGGAGACCCCCCATGCTGATGTGTGCACTGAACGTATGTCTACATTTTAGCTGCCTAGTGAACCAATCTTCCTGAAGGATGGGATTCATTTTCCCTAACTGCAAATATTTAGAAGTTTAGATATGTAAGCCAATTCCCCAAAACTCCTATGCTGGTCAAAGAACACTTCTACTTCTGAAGCTGCCCGTTGTAAGTAGCTGGGGTCTCAGGGCTGGAAGCAGCCAGAGGAGGCTTTAGCAGTACCCCAGTATCGAGTGCACAGGACAACAGTATTGAAGGGCAACATTCTGTGGTTTCTGCTTGCGTTACAGGGACGTTCCTGCCAAAATACTCCAAGTCACAAACCAAGTAGGAACTACTGAATCCTTGCTTCCAAACAGTTCCTAGCTTGCAAAAGCTCCCACACTGAAACAGACTTTACCTTTTTCTATTCATCCCAACGCCCTAAGTAACAGTACATTAAAAGTTATTCTACTAGTAGGTTAGAACACTGGGCCAGAGCACATAGAAAACTTCCGAATTGGAGTGTGTTCCTGGAAATTACAATCATTATTATTTTCATTTCCACCATCCCATCCCAGTTCTTTTTCAAACCTACCTTGTCAGAGGAGAATGCAACTTTGTACATTGAGCTTCATAGTTTGGACAGGTCATCTCCAAAACACTTAGTACTCTACAAACCTGGTATTATTGCCCTGATGACTAGTGAACTATATTCATTTCTCAGCTCCGGCAATGCTTTACAAACATGCCAAATAGAAATTGCATTCCTTAAGTTGTAGCTTGTTTGATGCACAACACAAGCAGTAATTTTTTTTTCCCCTCCAAAAACACATTCCTCATTTACAGGCAGACAGTTTATAACTTTGCAACAAATTAGAGAGAAAAATAGAATCTAGTATATTTTGCTTTCATTTGGCTCACTTGAAGTGATACAAAGAACCCATATCTAATCTATGGTTCATTGATTAGAATAGCAGTTTCTCTGCCTGTTTTTACTACAATACAGAAAAAAAGGATCATAATCTCTTTCCTTATACAATAATCACAGTTTCAAAAAATTATGATTATTTCATTGCAATGGCTAAGGAGTATCAGCAGTGTTAAACTGAAACGTGTTCCATTTTCACAGGTGATTAGGAAGAATGAATCAAAATGACTGAATGTGCAAAAAGCTGGTGTGTGAAGTAATTTCATTAATCAGCATCCGAGGTTTTATGATCCTTACTCAAGCTACTGACAATTAACTTGTACAGCAGTGTCAGGAATGCAAAGAATTCACCTTTTAATTTGTCAAGGGGTATAAACCACATCATTACATACTGCAGAAAGGTGGTGACAATCAAAGCTATTGCTGTTCATTTTTTACCATGTGAAACATGAGAAATTGAAAGAAACATCACTTTATAATATATATTCCAAAGAGCACTGAAAGAACTCTGAAATACCCAGCTCCTGGATAAGCACATATGAAAGAAGATGGTGATTTGTTTTAAAATTCATTAGTGTGAATACCAAATAGAATAATTTCAAGTACATAATTACGAAAACAGGCTCAAGTCACAACTGATGGAAAAAAAGGATATTGTGATATTAATGTATACGGCTGGCCTTTGAAAAGCTGATCTTTATTTTCCACCACCGTTTTAAAAGTGCAAATGAATGCTACAGCAGCTTAGAACATTCATCTAATTGACAAACCTGATTGTGCGCACAATGTGCTAATTGGGAGAATACCAGAAACCTTGTAAACATCAAACTGAATACTAGAATAACTATTCTGAATTTTATTTCTAAACAAAGCACAGGGAACAGAGTAGGGAAAGGAGCAAAAGAACCAAATATATGTTCTTTCCTAATATTCTCTTTCCCCTGAATTAAATCAAACAAAATAGCAGTTCTTCAAGTTGTTTTCTCACCACCAAAGAACAGGTCTGTGAGACTGTGAGATCTTCTTGCCCGGGNTTTCCACACTTACCAGGGATTTTGAATCCTCATGTTCTGGCAGACTCACATTTTCTGCAGAAGATGCAAGTGAAACAGAATCAGGAGGAGAACAATATTCTGATTTAAGAACACTGCCTCCGGCATCTTGGTCTTGGGATTTTCCAGGTAGTGTCAAACTAGGAGTAGGTGTTGACTTCACACTTTTTTCCTCTTCCTCCTCCTCACCTCTGCTTCTGAGTACACTGGTGGAGAAAGAGTATGTAGAGTCTGGTAGTGAAAACGAACTGCTAGTTAAAATTTGAGTTCTTTTAGCCTTTTCCACTTCTCCATTGTATTTCTGGGTATCATCCATCTAGGACAAAAACGATAGTTTGGTAAACGTGTGCTTTTAAAAAAAATCCTTAGTCTTTCAGCAGTCTAAATATTTAACAAAATACTCCCTTTCATGCAGCTTCTAGTCACTGTACCCATTACTAATTACCCACTTTAAAAAAAAGAAGAGCAATATTTTTTCTAGACTATTCATTCTGCAAGCATTTCAAGAGACTTGTTAAGATAAACATGTTAAAATCATCTGCTTAGAAAGATTTGCATGTTTCCCCCTTTAAAAATTGAGCCAAATGGGGATTTATGAAAAAGCTATAAAAATCCACGTAATAACCAAAAAATCAATTTCTGTATTTCAGTGCTTTCAGTGCTACTAAGCACTGAATTTTCCAATTCTAGGCTGGAGTAAAGCTTCAATTTCAAAGTCAGCAAAGCAGAAAAAAATTTTATCAGCTGAAAATCTGTCTTTAATAATTATGTTAAATTAGCTTCAGACAATTACATCAGAAAAAGATAGGTTTTGTGATAAGGAACACTAAGGAGACTTATTTTTAATAATTAAAAAGATTATTCTACCAAAAATTTGAGACACATTTTCTAGAAGTTCCTTTCAGTACAGAAACGCAAGTAAAAATCTTACACAACAGAATCGCCTGCTCAGATAACACAGCCTTAATCAAAAAACATTAAAACTCTACTGTTCACCCAGCTATCCAGGACACCAAACATTTACAGACTTCAGGAACTAAACAGAATTTTACCGTGAGCGACCGTGGAAGTGAGGAGATTCCTCTTGAGTGGACACCAAAAGGTCTTGGTGTAACCACAGATGTTAACCTGGAGGTATCAGTTTTCTGGTAACTTCTAGGGAGAGAAGCTGAAACCTGAGCTGACCCAGTTTTAGCATTCACTGAGTAGCGTGTAGACAAAAGAGCTGAGCTCTGCTCTTCTGCCAGGCTCTTTGAGGGAGCGGTAGCTTCACGTGTGACAGGGCTCTCCTGCTTTGGCATACTCTCCTTGCTCCTTTGAGCAGCATACAGGCTTTTGCTGTCCTTAGTGCTGTAGGAAGTTTCTTCTTCCAAAAGGTAATCTTTTGCTGCTGACCCTGTGGAAGGTGCTTTTTCTTCAGTAAACACATCGTCATTCAGTGAATATGTCCATCTGTGTTCATATTTTTGCTGCCTGTAGGAGTCTTGATCTCTATCCTCCCTATGGGGACAGAGCTTATTAAAATATCAAAGTGACCAGACAAACAAGTGGGCCCTAAATCTTTTGACTACTGACTGTTCAAGGCAGAGCGTAAACTGAGTAACACATCTCTGGTAAATGAAAAAGAATGGCATTATATTAAAAAATATTAATATTTTTATTTTAAGTCCACATCCCCACCCACCCCTACCCA